>OY856409.1:1649904710-1650417210 GCA_963693085.1 Alisma plantago-aquatica
ATATTAATTTGGGTGACTCAATTACCCCAACGCGATGGGGGTCACCAAGCTCCTTCTCACCATATGAGATAGGAGATCCAAGTGCAAAATCCCTCCTTCCAAAGAAAGAGTTTTGCTTATATCCAATATCAACATTATCAATATTTCCAACATCATTATCAACATCAATATACGGGCAGTCATAATGGGTCTAGTGATTTAGATTTCATGTTCCTCAACATATAATATAGAAGAAAAACGGAAGACTATTCATAGGGAACAATATTTCATCCAAATAATTAGCCAAGCATAATTCAAGAGATACCTAAGAAATTATCATCAAGCAACCAAGGAGGAGTAGTATAATAGCGTACCTTTCTAAAAAGTATTTGGAGTATAGATCCCAAGAGAGAGAAAAGATCAACCCTTTGAGTCAGATCCTAGATCAAAATATTGGATCAAGGGTCAAGATCATAGTTTAAAAAGATCATGTTTTGTTATTCAAGATTAGGGTTACATTTTCCTATTTCTACCTTAGGTTTAGGTCATCAACAATATTTCCAAAAGTCCAACAAATATTCAAGTATCAAGCATGTTTCATGAATGGATGACCTTCCTAGGTTTATTTAGGAATACATGTCAACCCTAATTATCAATATCATTATCCAAATCATTATCCAAAGCTCTAGATCATTTCCAATATGGGAACAAAATATTATTATTTGGATCAAGTTAGATCAGGGATCATATGATCAAAAGGCCTTTCTAGATTAGGGTAGATCACCATCATATCATTAACAACCCTTGTTTCAAGGTATATGATTTATATTTTAGGGCAAAGGGTTAAGAAGATTAGATACAACCTTAATCTTGTCAAAGATGATTTTGTGTCTCATGACGATCATTAGAAAACAGGAACAGGGTTTTCTTCAAGATTAATCATCTTATAATATAATTAAATAGGCAAAGGATTAAGATCATGGCATATCTGTGATACAAGTCGAGGATTAGACTTCACAAGTATTTTTAACAGATTAGTTGGATTTTTCTGATCAAGATAGACTATAAATTTACTATTTTTGGAGTTACGGATCTCAAGATATCGATTTTGCAAGAAAAGGCTATTTACTGGAATTTAGGGCAGAGAGGTGGGAAATACCGAAAAAAGGGAGCCGTCGATCGTCGATCTATCGTGGGCATGTGAAGCCGATCAGCGGTGGATGGAAGCCGTGCTCCCAGGCACGTGCCACACGGAGGAGGGGCAGAAGGGGGACTCGCGCGGGGATCGTGGCCGTTCAATCTCAGCCGGGAGTAGCGTGGACCACGATCGGGTGGCTGCTGCTGTTCGTCCTAACAAAAGGACCAGCCAGCGGGCAGAGTTGCTCCGCGGCGGTGCGGCGGCCGGAGACAAAGGGAGCGGGAGTGAGAGAGCTCGGAGTGGGAAGTGAGGGCGCCGTTTGACTTCGTAGGGGCGCGACGAACCCAATGGGCGTCATTTATAGAGACCCGAAGCTAGGGTTAGGGTTGCCATAGTGGGGCGGCGCACCCCATGTGTCGGCAAGGTTTCCTTGGCCTCGCAAGCCACGACTCCACCATCTAACCCTTGTGGAAACTTCGCGAAGGGTCGGGAGAGCTTATGGTCGGGTTTTTGGACACCAAGGGCACAAGCTGCTCGGTCGGGGTCGAGCCACGGCCGGCTGGTCCACCGTGGACCCGTGCCAACCCTGGCGTGAGGTAGGGGATGACCCCAGTGCCGTTGGATCACGATCCAAGGCTGCTGGGTCACCCGCCTTGCCCAGCGGCGCCCTAAACCGGAAATGGGCCGGGCCCAGCAACAGAAATGGTGGAAAAAGGTGGGAAAAAGGCCAAGAAATCAAGGGAAAAGCCAAGAACTTGGAAAAATCGTATAAATTCATAGGAAGGTCTGAAAGCTCTCAAATTTGGACCATATCTTCAATATGAAGAGTAGAATAAAGTGTAAAAGTTTGGAGACCAAAGGATAAAGTCAATTAGTCAAACTCAAGCATTTTCTCAAGGAGGTACATTAAGTTAAATTAAAGTGTCCAAGAGTGCATAAAATTTATAAAATGCAAAGGAATTTGATTTTGAGTATCTATATTGATCAAGGAGTCAAAAGATATTGTAAATGATCATTATGGAGGTGAAAACTAATTTAACTAATAGAAAAGAGTAAAAACTCACATTGTCACATCCCTCCATAAAAAGGAATTTTTTCCCCAAAATTCAAACTTCCTTGAAGAGGTCAGGAAAACGTTCCTCCATGTCTGACTTCAACTCCCAAGTAGCATCATCACCCCCATGGTGCTTCCACAACACCTTAACCATTTCAATCTTCTTATTTCTGAGTTCCTTGGTGCGAGTATCAAGTATCTTGACTGGAGTTTCTTGGTACACGAGGGTGTCCTTTAATTCAATTGGTTCATGATTGAGGACATGACTAGGGTCTTTGACATACCGCTTCAGGTTCGACACATGAAAGACGTTGTGCATCATGCTATATTGTGGAGGTAGAGCCAGCCTATAAGCACATTCCCCAATACGATCCAGAATTTCAAAAGGACCCACATATCTAGGACTGAGTTTTCCTTTGTTCTTTGCAATGGCTCGAATTGGTCTAATCTTCAGGAAAACATGATCACCTACTAAGAATTGAGTGTCAGTCCTGTGTGCATCAGCATAAGACTTCTGACGATCTTGTGCCCTTTTTAGCCTTTGCTTGATTAGGTTGACATTATCCGAGTAGAGTTGTAGTTCCTCAGATTTCAAGATTCGTCTTTCGCCTACTTCATCCCAGTAAAGTGGAGATCTACACGGTCTTCCATACAGAGCTTCATAGGGAGGCATGCCGATACTGGATTGGTAGCTATTGTTGTAGGCAAACTCGACGAGAGGGAGGTAGTGGTCCCAAGAACCACCCCAATCGAGGACGCATGATCTCAACAAGTCTTCAAGAACCTGAATTGTCCTTTCAGATTGTCCATCAGTTTGGGGGTGATAAGCAGTGCTGAAGTTCAGTTGAGTTCCCAATTCTTCCTGTACTTGTCGCCACAAGTGAGAAGTGAACTTTGCATCACGATCAGATACTATAGATACAGGAATTCCATGCAGCCTGACTATCTCTCGAACGTAAAGTTCTGCCAACTCAGGAACCTTGGTTGTTGTCTTGATTGGAATAAAATGGGCTGATTTAGTCAGACGATCAACTACAACCCAAATGGCGTCACTCCCTTTCCTGGTTCTGGGTAGTCCCACCACAAAATCCATAGTGATGTTTTCCCATTTCCACTCGGGGATAGGTAGGGGTTGTAGAAGACCTCCTGGACGTTGATGTTCAGCCTTGATCTGTTGGCAGGTCAGATACTTGGAGATGAAAGTAGCAATGTCGGTCTTCATGTTCCTCCACCAGAAGTGTCTTTGCAGATCCTTGTACATCTTTGTCGATCCAGGATGCACAGTATATTTCGACCCGTGAGCTTCTCGTAACACCATATCTATCATGACTGAATCTTCTGGGACCCATATGCGTTGTTTGTATCGGATTCCACCATCCATACCGACTATCAGATGAGTTTGGGGCTTCTCTAAAAGCTTAGCCATATCATCAAGGCTCTTGCTATTCTTTTGAGCTGCCAGGATTTCGGACAGGAGGCCCAGTTTTACATGGACACTGGCCAATCTAAGAACGTTGCCCATACGCCTTGGGGCCCAAAGTGACATGACTTCCATGTTCTTCCATTCTGTAGTGAAGATGGCAGCACATTTAGCCTGCTTCCTACTGAGTGCATCGGCCACCACATTTGCCTTACCGGGGTGGTAGGCAATGGTGAAGTCATAGTCTTTAAGGTACTCGAGCCAACGCCTCTGTCTGAGATTGAGATCTTTCTGTGTCAAGATGTATTTCAGACTTTTATGGTCGGTGAGGATGTCGAAGGTGGCACCGTACAAGTAGTGTCGCCATATCTTCAAAGCATATATGATGGCGGCAAGCTCGAGGTCATGGGTTGGGTAGTTGACCTCATTTGGCTTCAATTGTCGAGAGGCATAAGCAACTACTTTTCTTTCTTGCATGAGGACGCAACCCAGACCAAACCTTGATGCGTCGGTGAAGATGACGAACCCATCATTTCCCGAGGGAAGAGTCAAGACAGGTGCAGTTGTCAGCTTTGTCTTTAGCTCTTGAAAACTGGACTCACACTCCTTTGACCAGATAAACTGTTCTCCTTTCCTGGTGAGCTTAGTGAGAGGCAAGGCAGTCCTGCTGAAGTTCTGAATAAAACGTCGATAATAGCCAGCAAGACCCAGGAAGCTGCGGATCTCCGAAACATTCTTTGGGGCTTGCCACTCAAGAACAGCTGAGACTTTGGCAGGGTCAACAGAAATTTTCCCACCAGAAATTATGTGGCCCAAGAACATGACTTCGGAAATCCAGAATTCACATTTGGACAGTTTTGCATAGAATTTCTGGGATTGGAGGATGTCAAGAACTTTATGAAGATGGATGCGGTGTGATTCAGTATCATTCGAATATATCAATATATCATCAATGAAGACCACTACAAACTCATCAAGGAAAGGTTGGAAGACACTATTCATCAAGTTCATAAACACACCAGGGGCATTAGTCAACCCAAAAGGCATGACAAGGAACTCATAATGCCCGTATCGAGTTCGAAAGGCTGTTTTAGGAATGTCTTCATCCTTAACTTTGAGTTGGTGGTATCCAGAACGAAGATCAATTTTTGAAAAGACATGAGCAGAACGGAGTTGATCGAAAAGGTCATCAATTCTGGGCAGCGGATACTTGTTTTTCACAGTAGCTTGATTGATCATGCGATAGTCAATACACATGCGAAGGGAACCATCCTTTTTCTTGACAAATAAAATGGGGGCTCCCCAAGGAGAGGTACTAGGGCGGATGAAACCCTTATCAAGCAATTCCTGCAACTGCTTTTTCAGCTCGGTCAATTCAGCAGGAGCCATCCGATAGGGTGCCCGAGAGATAGGTGCGGTACCAGGTGCTAAATCAATAGAAAACTCAACATCACGATCTGGTGGTAGCCCAGGGAGCTCCTCAGGAAAGACATTCGGGTACTCTCGCACTATATCAATATTTTCTAGGGCACTCGTATCAGGATTGACTATGGTTACAGTTGCTAGGTAGGCTTTGCACCCTTTAGCTATCAAGTTTTGGGCTTTGATCAGAGAAATGACAACATTTTGATTTCGATCTTTCCTTCTAGGGATTACAAGAATAGGGAGATTGGGTTTGGAAATAATGACTTTCTTGGCACGACAGTCAATTAGAGCATGATTTTTATGGAGCCAATCCATCCCTAGAATAAGGTCAAAGTCTTCCATGTCTAAGATTATAAAATCTGACTCAAAACTACGTCCAGCATAAGATAGAGGGACTTTCTTGACAATATAGTAGGAGACTTTCATCTTCCCACTTGGGGTAGTTACATCAAGTACGTACCCTAAGTCCCTTATTTCAAGATTCAACATACAAGCAAGATTCTTAGACATGAAGGTGTTTGTCGACCCAGAGTCAAAAAGAGTAACAACAAAATGATTGGAGATTTGCATCGTACCTACGTATACATATATTTCGTGTAAGGACAAAGTACAAGATAATCATGATATAAAGCTCTGGAAATAATCTTGAATTTAAAAGGTACCTTCCATGAGTTTGTTTTCATTGGCCTTCGCCTCATCTGCATTCACAGCAAAGACACGAGCCTGTCTATGTTCACCTTGCCTGGCCCATGCTGGAGGAGGGTGGGGGCAGCTATCTCTGAAGTGACCCTCCTGTTTGCAGTAATGGCAGACCGGGGACGGATACTTGCACTGGCCAGGGTGGAAGTTACCACAGTTACGGCAACGAGGAATATTGGCATTCCGGCCTGGGCCCCTGTTTTGGCCATGATTCTGGTTTTGTGCAGGACCACGGTTGTAGTTCTGGTTCTGGCCTTGGGCGGGAGGATTCCTCTGGTTCTTCTGTCGGTTTCTGTTCTTATTGCCACCAACATAGGGTTTTCCCTTTGGTTCAGGTTTTGCAGGTGCAACTTCAGTCAGGCCTAGGTAGGCAAGGGTAGGTAAAGGTTTCCCGTGTCCCATCCCCAGGGTTCTCTCCATGGACAAGGCATGGTCATAGGCATCTTGGAAAGTGGCAGGTTTGGATGAGGATACAAAAGCTTTTAGGGTAATGAAAAGCCCATCAATGTAACGGTCAAGCTTTTGTTCTTCAGTAAGGTTGGTGACATGTCTCTCTAGCAAGCGGAACTGTCGGCTGTATTCAGCCACTGTGTTGGTTCCTTGGGTTAGGGTGAGGAATTGTTTTTGTTTTTCCTTTCTCTCAGATGTGGGTTGGAAACGGTTGGTAAAAATGGGTTTGAAGGCTTCCCAGTTGACAGGGATGATCTGTTGTGATCGGATGTAATTCTCCCACCACAATTTGGCTGCTCCCTTCAACTAGTAGGTGGCAAAACCAACTTTGTCTTGTTCAGGGCACCTCAAAACCCTAAAGGTGTTTTCCATGGACACTAACCAGGCATCAGCTTTGTCTAGGACATCATCTTTGTCTTCCCCATAGAAGGTTTCAGGGCTGAGTTTCAGAAAATCCTGGATAGTGGTGGGTTTTGGGTTTTGGGTTGGTACAAGAGATGCGGTACGAACAGCTAGGTCATGCAGGGCATCCATGATGGCTTTTTGTTTTAACTCCCATTCCCCCATATTGTTGGTCTTATTGGCAGAACCGACATCTTCATCATCCTCCATGCGGGGCTTTTTCCCCTTATCTTTAGTACCAGAGGTCCCTTCACCATCCCTGTTGTTCCTAGTTTTTGGGGCCATCTGCAAGAGTTCAACTAGTATAAGTTTTCTTATTTATTACTTTCAAAACAAGAATATGATAGATCATGGAAATATTGCAACAAGTTTTCTCAATTTATTTTCAAATTTTAGTTGTACCCGTCCTTAATTTACCCAAAATAGAGAGAGTATATTGATCAAGTCATGACACTTTTAAGGAGAACGAGAAGATGAGGAGTCATCCTATTTCCTTCTAATAGGTGGCTTAGGTAATCCTTAAAGAAGAGATAAGATGCTAGAAGACTCTCTAGGGTTATAGGAAGTCCTTCCATCCATTTCTGGATCAACTAAGGCCAGGTGGAGCAGGAGGAACCTCAACCACTGTGAAGACGGATAGGAGGAATTATGCCAGAACCCCCTTTGTGCTCTTTCTAGACACCTCAGTTTTCACCATAGTGAATTTTTAGGGCTTCCTTGGTTCAGCGATTAAGAATATCATTTCACTAATGCATATGAAGTGTGTTATGGCTCTGATACCAACTGTCACGGATCCGTTCTTACCCTAATCCCAATCCCACTGTCCAAAAGGCAGTGTTAGAGGGATGAGAGCGCCCGTCCCTGAGTGGCCCGAAAATCACACACAGATAATATGCAAAAATGAAATAACATCCTTCTTTATTAAAATGAACCAAAAAGTTTAATACATCAGGCCCGTAGGCAACAGGAAAAGAAAGAGATAAGAACTAGCCTACAACTACATCCCTTTTTCAATTAGCTTCCCATGTAGAGTCCATAAGATGCAGCAGTCTTTATTTCAGTAGATGAAAGAGTAGATGGAACTAGTTCCTTGCATTACCTAAAATCGAGAAAATCAAGACACAAAGTCAATGCAATTGCACGGTACGCTATATAAAAACAAGTAAAACAGTTTTATAATGAAAACAAGTATGCTTGGCAGGACTTATGTTTCAAATCATTATCGAACGATTTCCAAAAACCAAAATGTTATTCAAACAACAAATTTTTATTACGAATTTCCCATTATGCTGTAATTCAAGAAGCATGCTTATATTAATTTGGGTGACTCAATTACCCCAACGCGATGGGGGTCACCAAGCTCCTTCTCACCATATGAGATAGGAGATCCAAGTGCAAAATCCCTCCTTCCAAAGAAAGAGTTTTGCTTATATCCAATATCAACATTATCAATATTTCCAACATCATTATCAACATCAATATACGGGCAGTCATAATGGGTCTAGTGATTTAGATTTCATGTTCCTCAACATATAATATAGAAGAAAAACGGAAGACTATTCATAGGGAACAATATTTCATCCAAATAATTAGCCAAGCATAATTCAAGAGATACCTAAGAAATTATCATCAAGCAACCAAGGAGGAGTAGTATAATAGCGTACCTTTCTAAAAAGTATTTGGAGTATAGATCCCAAGAGAGAGAAAAGATCAACCCTTTGAGTCAGATCCTAGATCAAAATATTGGATCAAGGGTCAAGATCATAGTTTAAAAAGATCATGTTTTGTTATTCAAGATTAGGGTTACATTTTCCTATTTCTACCTTAGGTTTAGGTCATCAAAAATATTTCCAAAAGTCCAACAAATATTCAAGTATCAAGCATGTTTCATGAATGGATGACCTTCCTAGGTTTATTTAGGAATACATGTCAACCCTAATTATCAATATCATTATCCAAATCATTATCCAAAGCTCTAGATCATTTCCAATATGGGAACAAAATATTATTATTTGGATCAAGTTAGATCAGGGATCATATGATCAAAAGGCCTTTCTAGATTAGGGTAGATCACCATCATATCATTAACAACCCTTGTTTCAAGGTATATGATTTATATTTTAGGGAAAAGGGTTAAGAAGATTAGATACAACCTTAATCTTGTCAAAGATGATTTTGTGTCTCATGACGATCATTAGAAAACAGGAACAGGGTTTTCTTCAAGATTAATCATCTTATAATATAATTAAATAGGCAAAGGATCAAGATCATGGCATATCTGTGATAAAAGTCGAGGATTAGACTTCACAAGTATTTTTAACAGATTAGTTGGATTTTTCTGATCAAGATAGACTATAAATTTACTATTTTTGGAGTTACGGATCTCAAGATATCGATTTTGCAAGAAAAGGCTATTTACTGGAATTTAGGGCAGAGAGGTGGGAAATACCGAAAAAAGGGAGCCGTCGATCGTCGATCTATCATGGGCACGTGAAGCCGATCAGCGGTGGACGGAAGCCGTGCTCCCAGGCACGTGCCACACGGAGGAGGGGCAGAAGGGGGACTCGCGCGGGGATCGTGGCCGTTCAATCTCAGCCGGGAGTAGCGTGGACCACGATCGGGTGGCTGCTGCTATTCGTCCTAACAAAAGGACCAGCCAGCGGGCAGAGTTGCTCCGCGGCGGTGCGGCGGCCGGAGACAAAGGGAGCGGGAGCGAGAGAGCTCGGAGTGGGAAGTGAGGGCGCCGTTTGACTTCGTAGGGGCGCGACGAACCCAATGGGCGTCATTTATAGAGACCCGAAGCTAGGGTTAGGGTTGCCATAGGGGGGCGGCGCACCCCATGTGTCGGCAAGGTTTCCTTGGCCTCGCAAGCCACGACTCCACCATCTAACCCTTGTGGAAACTTCGTGAAGGGTCGGGAGAGCTTATGGTCGGGTTTTTGGACACCAAGGGCACAAGCTGCTCGGTCGGGGTCGAGCCACGGCCGGCTGGTCCACCGTGGACCCGTGCCAACCCTGGCGTGAGGTAGGGGATGACCCCAGCGCCGTTGGATCACGATCCAAGGCTGCTGGGTCACCCGCCTTGCCCAGCGGCGCCCTAAACCGGAAATGGGCCGGGCCCAACAACATAAATGGTGGAAAAAGGTGGGAAAAAGGCCAAGAAATCAAGGGAAAAGCCAAGAACTTGGAAAAATCGTATAAATTCATAGGAAGGTCTGAAAGCTCTCAAATTTGGACCATATCTTCAATATGAAGAGTAGAATAAAGTGTAAAAGTTTGGAGACCAAAGGATAAAGTCAATTAGTCAAACTCAAGCATTTTCTCAAGGAGGTACATTAAGTTAAATTAAAGTGTCCAAGAGTGCATAAAATTTATAAAATGCAAAGGAATTTGATTTTGAGTATCTATATTGATCAAGGAGTCAAAAGATATTGTAAATGATCATTATGGAGGTGAAAACTAATTTAACTAATAGAAAAGAGTAAAAACTCACATTGTCACAGTTAGTGTCTAATGGGGTCGTGGCTATGGACTACGTCGGTACCAAAGATAATATAGTTGATCCTTTCACTAAAGGTCTTACCTTGGCTTTAGTGGAAAAATTTAGGTTGGGGATGGGACTGAAACCCCTATAGATTTGTAGGCAGTAGCAACCCAACCCAAAAGAGTGGAGATCCCACAAATTGGGTTCAATGTGGTAATAACAAGTTGTCAGGTAAATCGGATGACACTATGTATTCTTGTTTGATGCTTCTTGTATATGTGTGTCTATTCCCTGGGAAACCTGTTAGTGTCATGACTGCAAGTTAGTAAGAGAGTAGTCTCTGAATGGTGTCAAGTCTTAGGAAAGGATGTTAGCAATACATCCTTGGGGACTCCAACTAAGTGATTGATGTTGGGTAGGCCGCAATAGGAGAATTGGCTTGTTCTCTATTATCAATCATGATATAAAATTTTGTATGCATGGCTTTAATGCATTGTTTTCTTTATTACCATGTCTTTATTGTGTTGTTACCAACCTATACTCTTGTACCCAAGGTTCAGGTTCAAAACTTTTGTTCACCTAGTTCCTACGGGGGTCAGAGTTGGATAACTCAGGTAGATTCAAACCGAAAGGTATCTGCTGAAAGTACAGTATGGAGGACTGAATGGTAGAGCACACTACACATTGGACTTTGTGGGGGATTGTTAGATATATGGCTATTGCTGTAGCAACTTTGGACTTTGTAGGGATTGTTAGATATACGACCCTACGGAACGGGACTTCGAGAAACTTGGTCGCGACGATTAAGGTTGGGTGGTAGTCGATGGAAGGGAGGTCGTCGGTGGACTCACAGCCCGGCGGCAACGTGGCAATCTACTCCGAGATGGGGATAATTGAGAGGTGGATGTTGGGACGAGGTAGGGTGAGGTATTCTCCGTAGAAAGAGGAGTTTCCCGGTGTGGTGATGAGGGTTTCATCCATGTCGCGCCCTGCTAGAGAGGTAGCAAAGTGGAGCAGAGGGATGGTGTGGCCCTTGGCCATGAATGGGAAGATGAGTATGTGGTTGCCACCATTGGATTTCTTGGTTACTTGCATCCCTGCTTCTACAGTAACACGGGGCTATACTGCTCTACACTTTCGAACAGTAATAGAAGCAGAAACGTCAGGATTTTCAAGTGGTATAGGAGTTTGCCGCAACCCAACCAAAGAGCAACACGATCGGGATTCACAAAACTCAATCGGTTGTGTCAGCCAGATCTGCTTATACTAAAGGATAACATTATCATAATCTCATATTAACGTCACGAGCACCTTAACAACAAGTTTGGATTGTAGGAAAAGATTAAGATGGGATCTTTCATAAGGATGGGATTAGAAGGTATAGGTATGGATGGGATATTGATTGATCCCATCCTACATGCAAAGTAGGATAAGATTCATAATGACTGTAAATCAGTTATAGTTATTTCTCAAATCACAATGACTTTAAATCAGTTCTCATTATTTTCCAAATCATGTATTATGTTTTGATCCTAATCTGAATTGTTGACTTTAAAGCAGAGAACACATCAATTTCTAATTGATCTTAGCAAAAAATTTAACAATTTAATATCATTTACTACTGATTTATAATAGATTTTTTTTGAGAAATTATTGATGTTGTGTTGTGTTTATAAAAGTTAATTGATATAAAAGTTAATTATTCTTCTAGAAAAGAGGAGTTTCCCGGTGTGGTGAGGATGGTGACATCGACGCCACAGCCTGCTAGAGAGGCAGCAAAGTGGAGCAGAGGGATGGTGTGGCCCTTGGCCATGAATGGGAAGATGAGTACGTGGTTGCCACCGTTGGATTTCTTAGTTGCTTGCATCCCTGCTTCTACGGTAACACAGGACTATATTGCTCTGCACTTCCGAACTGTAATAGAAGAAGAAATGTCGACAATGGGATTTCGAAGTGGTAGAGGAGTTTGCCGCAACCCAACCAAAGAGCAACACGATCGGGACTCACAAAAGTCAAACGGTTGCGTCGGTCGGATCTGCTTACACTAAAGGATAACAGTATCATAATCCCGAGCACCTTAAAGATTCAGACGATATGCAATAAACTATCTCCCAATTATAATTTATTGGTAGGGCTCCATTGATGCTCAGGGAGACAAACATCGGCGGTGTCCGGCGGCTATATCGGGAATACACGGGTTAGTAGTCTTTTCTTAAGCTGTACTAAAACTTTATCACGCTCACATATTCACCACCTTCTCTTATGATGTCCTCTCCTTTCCCACTTCCTTTTCTGTTCTAATCAACAAGCAACAAGTGGCAGTTTGCAGCAAAAATGCTCAAACTGGTCTTAAAAAAAGATGGGGGAAAAGCTGGTTTGGGAGGATGACGCGGCGGGTATTAATTGGGTGGTTGGTGGAGGTTATGTAATAGACAAATAAATTTATTTCGCTTATAATTTAGAACCGTAATGAATTTTTTGATGAAATAAAAACTATTGGATTCCTTATAAAAAATGCATTCTAGCAAAACTAATGTTGATATTTCGAGAAAAAAATACAAAAGTAGTATGTAGATGTCATGTGATGAGAGAAAAAATTATTTTGTTTATAATTTTTAAACTGTAATGAATTTTTGAAAGATGAACATGGCTGAAATACGTATGCTGAGATGGATGTGTGGGAAGACAAGAAAAGATCGTTTGAGAAATGACTATATCAGGAATAAAGTGGGGGTGGCGAGCATTGAGGACAAGTTGCGTGAGGGCCGACTCAGATGGTACAAACATGTGCAACGCAGACCTACTAGTGTGCCTATACGAAGCAATGCTATTGAGCCAAACACTATAAATAGAAGAAGAGGAAGGCCTAAATTAACATGGGATGAGCTTATAAAGAGAGATTTTGAATCTCTACATCTCAATCAGAATATGGCCTATGATAGAGCTGAATGGAAATGAAGGATCCATGTAGCCGACCCCAACATAGTTGGGATTGAGGCTTAGATGATGATGATGATGATGATGAATGAATTTTTGAAAGAGAAAATTATTAGATTTGTGATAAAAAATACATTCAAACAAAACTAAGGTTGAGAGACATTAATTTATTGGCCAAATATCAAAAATGGAACAATTTACAATTTTACAGATGAATTGGTGCTCAATGGTTAATTGACACTTAGAGATGGTTCATTGATGCCCAAAAAGGGTATATTGACACCCAAAAATATAAATATAGTGTCCAACTAAATATTGTACGTGTTAAATCACTATTAAAGTAATTGACAATAAAAAATAACATAATACCGCCCAAACAGGTTTCTTTGACACCCAAAAATAACTTAATGATGCCCAAATATGATGGTACACATTAAATAAGGTGTAAGGGTATTTCACACCCAACAACAAGTCAATGACGCTAGAAATGGCTAATTGACACCCAGAGATGGTTAATTGACGCCCAAAGATAGTTCATTAACACCCATGATTTATAAAAATGACTCTCAAGTGAATATTATATGCGTTAAATCACAGCTAAGGGTAATTGACAACCAAAAACAACGTAATGACGCCCAAATAGGTTTGTTTGATACCCAAGAACAATTTCATGGTACCCAAATATGATGTACTCATTAAATAGAGTGTAAGAGTATTTCACACCCAACAACAAATCAATGGCGTCCAAAAATGACTAATTGACACCTAGAAATGGTAATTGATGTCCAAAAATGGTTCATTGACACCCAAAATTATAAAAATGACTCTCAAGTGAATATTATATGTGTTAAATCATGGTTAAAGGTAATTGATAACTAAAAATTAACGTAATGGCACCCAAATAGGTTTGTTTGACACCCACGAATAACTTAATGTGCCCAAATATGATGTACTCATTAAACTGAGTGTAAGAGTATTCCACACCCAACAACAAGTTTATGGCGCCCAAAAGTAGCTAATTGATACCCATAGATGTTTAATTGATGTCTAGAAATGGTCATTGACGCCCAGAATTATAAAAATAACTCTCAAGTGAATATTGTATGCATTAAATAACGACTAAGGATAATTGACAACTAAAAATAACGTAATGGCACCTAAATAGGTTTATTTGAACCCAAGAATAAATTAATGGTGTCCAAATATGATGTACTCATTAAATAGAGTGCAAGAGTATTTCACAACCAACAACAAGTCAATGACGCCCCAAAATGGCTAATTGACACCCAAAAATAGTTAATTGACGCCCAAAAATGGTTCATTGACACCCAAAATTATAAAAATGACTCCCAAGTGAATATTGTATGCGTTAAATCATAGCTAAAGGTAATTGACAACTAAAAACACCGTAATGGCACCCGAATATATTTGTTTGACACCTAAGAATAACGTAATGGCACCCAAATATGATGTACTCATTAAATAGAGTGTAAGAGTATTTAACACCCAATAACAAGTCAATAGCGCCTAGAAATGGCTAATTGACACCCAGAAATGGTTAATTGACGCCCCAAAAAGGTCATTGACACCCAGAATTATAAAAATGACTCCCAAGTGAATATCATATGCGTTAAATCACGGCTAAGGGTAATTGACAATAAAAAACAACATAATGACAGCTAAATAGGTTTGTTTTACACCCAAGAACAAGTTAATGGAGTCCAAATATGATGTACTCACTAGATAGAGTGTAAGAGTATTTCACACCCAACAACGACTTAATGGCGCCTAGAAATGATTGTTTGATGCCCATACGTTTAACAAATCTACAGATGAATTGACGCTCAATGGTTAATTGACACCCATAGATGGTTCGTTGATGCCTAGAAATAGTTCATTGACACACATAAATATAAAAATCATGCCAAAGTAAATATTATAGGTATTAAGTCACGACTAAGGTAATTGACAACCAAAAAAACTAAAATGATACCCAAATAGGTTTGTTTGACACCCAAGAATATCTTAATGATGCTCAAACATGAGCGTACACATTAAATAGTATGTAAGAGTATTTCACACCCAACAACTTAATAGCGCCCAAAAATGACTACTTGACACCTAGAAATGGTTAATTGACGCCCAGAAATATTCATTGGCACCCATAATTATGAAAATAGCTCCCAAATAAATATTGTATGTGTTAGATCACAGATAAGGGTAATTGATAATTGAAAATAACATAATGACGCCCAAATAAGTTTATTTGACACTGAAAAATAATGTAATGGCTCTTAAATATGGTTGTACACATTAAGTAGGGTGTAAGGATACTTTACACCCAATAATAAGTTAATTGACACCCAAGAACAACTTAATGGCGCCCACCAAACACATTCTTATCATATCCACCCATGAAATGACACCTAATTAGTTAATTGACACACAAAGATGGTTCATTTACGACCATAAATGGTTCATTGGCAATCAAAAGTATAAAAATGGCGCTTTTAGAGATTTTTGGGCTTTTAAGCAATTTTTGGCACTATCTAGCCATTCTTCGGCGTTATTTAGCTTTCTTAGGATTTTTTTAGAAATTTGTGGACATATCATTATTTTTGACGGCTTTTAGTTGTTTTTTGTTCTATATTTCATTCAAAAGTTCATTAGAGTTTAGAAATTATAAACAAAATAATTTTCTTTCTAATCACATCACCTTACATGCCACTTATATATTTTTTCTCAAAAATATATCAACATTGGTCTTGTTGGAATGCATTTTTATAAGGAACTCAATGGTTGTTATTTCGTCAAAAAATTTATCACGGATCAAAAGTTGTACATAAAATAAATTTATTTTCCATTACATAACTTCTACCAACCACCTCACACAATAAATCCCCCTCCACGTCACTATGAAATTACCCTGACAAGCCACTGCCACCTCACCGCCTGCCACCACCCAACCAATACCACCATCAAAAAGGTAAAACTTCTCAATTCTTCGAAAACCACCTTCTAGCCTGAGTGTAACTTGCACGTGACTAGAATGAGTGTGACCAAATCATTTTCATATACAATACATGTTTGAGTTTGATACGCTTAAATGAAACACAAATGGTGATTGAAAAAAGTCAAAGAGGTGGTTGGGATGGAGAGTAAAAACTAATGGTAAAGACAAGGTTTATATATAGAAATATATAGAGGATGTAAATGATAGTTCGAGACAATGTACAATATGACCCGATTATATCGTTTCAGATAGAAAAATAAATAGTCTTTTTATGATCCAAAATTTGTTTAAAAAATAATGTGATCCGATTATCATTAGGTACAATATGTGTATGGTGGTAGTACAAGTATTGAGTAGGTATGCAATATATATGTAGGGCAGAAAAGGGTGAGGGGTTAAAGAATAAGACAAATATAATTTTATTAGAAAAGAAAGATAAGCATTGCCAATAATGAGAAAGAAGGAACTCGTCATGTATAGAAGCGTCCACCATGTAATAGAATAGTTGTACATGATGTAGTACACCAAACACCAACAATAGTAGTAGGTGACATGTCGTGTCATTGGGGAGGCGCACCTTGTTATTTAGCAGGGCATTGCTAGTAGAAAATAGGTGACATCTCGTGTCATAGGGTGACACATGTGTGAGTTGACAAATCTCAGGAAAGAATCGATACATAATAGAAGTGACATGTCGTGTCATTTAGGAGACACGTTGTGTCAAAGTATAGAAATAGAAATCAAGTTGCGAAGGAAACAAAATTCTGTCGACACATCATGTCAAATAATGATATGTTGGGTCACTAGGTAGATTTTGCGAACCTAGCCACATACGAAGCAGAGCTCTACATAGATGTCATGTCAAATAATGACATGTCATGTTAGAGGCAAGACCGTTGTAGAAAGTCTCGAGACAACAACCAAAGGAGGGAAATCCTTCTAGATCTCTATCATAGCAATATATGGATGATATGTCTCCAATATAAGCACAAAACAGGGATCTTTATTCAAGATTTGGGATTAAATCTCAATAGGCATGGATGTTAAGGGCGACATAGATGATGGAGGTGTAGATTGACAACAGTATAGATTGTGATGATGTAGTTCAGAAATAGTATAGATAACACCAGTGTAGATCGATAGCGGTATATGCGATGGCTGTGTAAATCTGTAGTAGTGTGGATGATTGTGGGAAAATATGATAGTGATGTATTATTAAAAGTAGGGCAACCAACCCCCTTTTCGTTGTCTTATACAATTGTACTTTCTTTTTCGTCAACTATGGGTCTAACAAAACTATGTTCATTGTCACGACAGAGATCTTCCTCGTTAGGCTCCTGTTCACATGCCAAGGGATCTCCACCACGGAGGCGTTAGGCTCCTGTTCACATGCCAAGGGATTTCCACCATGGAGGGCAAGGCAGGAGCGATGGATGGGCATGTTTGGGTTCTTGTATAGAGGAAAAATACCCATAACACATATGCATAATGTGGACCGTGGTGCATAATCTATGACTTTAACCATGGAACATAATAAAATCGAGGACTATTATCGTAGATTAGTTGTCCATTGGCTATTCCTCGAGGACTATTATCGTAGATTAGTTGTCCATTGGCTATTCCTCATACTTCACAGTTAAAATCGTTGATAGATAAAAAATCGTGGACTTATTTTATTTCTTTATTTTACTTGAAATTATTACATTGTAAAAATCGTGGACTATCTTTATTTTATATTTTAATTAAAAAAATTACAGTGGACTATAAAAATCATGGACTGTATGCATTTTTATAATTTAATTCAAAATTTTGTTGTCGAAACCTGTGGAATATTTTATTTTTCCATTTTAAGATTAGAAAACAATTTTGATCACAATAATTATACTTTCAATCTCATGTAGTTAATATGTCATATCAAATGAATCTTGATTTGTCATTATATTCACTAATAAAAAACTCAAATTACATGTACACTCTTAAACAATTAACAATCACAATGATTTTTATGAGCAATATTTCTTTATTTTAAAACAATTTAGAGACATAAACTTCATTCATTCTTAGTTCATTTTCATAAGCAATGCATTGCTAGTTATGCAAGACTTTTCTCTAGTATCTCCGTATAAGTTTTCACTTAGAAATTACAACATAATATGGTTTGAGAATCCAACATGACATGATATCATAGTAGCAGTAATTGCAACAATGTTGTATGATATCTTGATTAACTCTGTAAATATTCATATGCTTGAAATAATTTAGAAACATAATAGTTTAATCTGTTATGGTTTGAGTTAATGAGAAACACATTGTTATTGAATCCAAAATCCTATGATACCTCCATAATTGTTTGAGCTAAAATATTACAATATGCTATGACTATGCTCTAATAATTAGAAACGAAATGGTATTAAAATTGCAATAACTACGACAATGTTGCATAATATTTTGCTTCTCCAAACTTTATTCTGTCATAATATTTTGCTTCTCCAAACTTTATTCTCTCATAGTGTGCTCTTCATGCCGAGTGATGTTGTACAATAGTCTTATTCCTATACAAATAAAATATGCAAGTCAAACATACATTATAAAAATATTTATTTATTAGCATTTCTCTTTATAGATAATTTTATATTTTTAATAATTTTATACAAAGTATCTTATTATGTATGCATTCTATAATTTTATAACAAAGTCAACAGAAGGCTAACTAAACTACATCATGTAAAAGGAAACTAAAAATTATTGATATATATATATATATATATATATATATATATATATATATATATATATCTGTGTGTGTGTGTGTGTGTATATACACACACACATAAAGCTATGCATGCATTCTATTTGACAAATTTCATTTAGTAATAAAATACATGACAATAAATGAATAAACTAGTAACACACTATGTATGTAAGAAGATATTAGATGTTATCCTAAATAAGGAAATAAATATTACCCACATGATAAGACAAACAATGATTTATTATTCAAGAGTATGATCTCTTATATGAGAATCATTATCAAATTGTTCCTGCAATTGACAACTAAAAAAATGGTAAACAATTATTCAAGAAATGACTTATAAAAAAGAATAGATAGTTAACATACAAAAGAATATGATCCCACATAAATTAGATTTGGTATTTTTCTTCTTATCCTACATTGCACATGTAAATCAAATTTTAGTCATAAAATGAATCCAAATATTATTAAATAATTATGTCTATTGTAAAAATGAAACAATGTGTGTCATTCTAATATCTTTAATCAAGCATGCTAAGCTTCACTTTCACATTTTTTTCTCTTTAATGATGTTGTTCCTTGATTTGTTGGTCCTTTTCTTGCAGTTAAGATTCCCAAACTCTTGACACACTCCTATTTGAATTCTTTGTCATCCTCTTCTTCTTCAAATTTCTTTTGGCAACACTTCCACTTAGTCCTCTCTCATAACCTCCATGATGACTCCTAAACACCTCATCTTAAATAAGGAAAAAGAAGTTCAACAGATGTTCTATCTTTTCCAAGCTCAATTCTATTCACCTTTGGTTGAGTTTTTCTATTACATAAACACATGTATCAATTTAATATGTTACTTTAGAAGACCAAAAATAATGATACAAATCTTTACACAACATTCTCTTGTTTATTCATATATATATTCTTCATTCTTTCTTTTATGGCCAATAACAAAAGTTATTAGGTGTGTCACCACCTCACCATTTTTCTCTAAAACAAAACATTTTCATCTCTGACATATGAAATAATACAAGTTATATAAAAAAATTACAAGATATTAGAAATAATACTGCTTTGAGATATTTTTCAACAAAATATATTGATCAAATTGTGTGTGTAGATTGCAAAACCATATGATTTTTTTATTGATGTTTGCTTCATCCTACACATTATACAAGTTAATATTAAAATTTAATAGAAGTATTGGTAGCTAAATACAACATGATAATGCATATACTTTGTGTACTTCACTTTTTTAGATTCCAGACTTCTACTAGTAACACCCAATTTTCTTAGGGAGCTCAATCATCTATAGTTTCCAATTATTTAGTAATCGGAATATTAGTATGCTATCTGCATTTTAGGTAAGCATAGAAATCATGCATTTTTTATCGGTTGTCATTTTGAAAAAAAAATTACATCATTATAAAAAGACATCTTTGACTCATTCGGATTGAATAATTCAAAGTCATGTTGCATCAAAAAGATATTATATATATGAGAACAATAATCTTAAAAGTTTTCCTTAAATTTAATTTGATATACATAAAGCATAAAACATATAATAATCCTTTAGAAGGTTGAACACTTACAGAACATCAGCCACAACCCAATTAATAATTGATTCATGTTCTACTCCCCACACCTTGTGTATTGGAAATAAACACGGATTATGATCTAAAATTTTGAGAAAGTTGCTCAAGCTAAGTCACACACAACTTGCCCATCATTTAGAACAATGCACATATGTTTCTCACCAGGAAATGGGACCAAAGCCTTTAAACTAATATTACCTCTTGTCTATCTCTTGCTAACATTTGATTTGAGAACATATCAAAAAGATTTACAACTCCATATTTTAATACAACAATTACATGCGTTTTACTTTGATTTCAGGTTGGAAATGGGTTCATAAAAGCATACTACCTTCTACATGTTGCTCATTGCAATCTGTTGGATTTACGTGAACTCCATATTGTGTTGAATGAATTTTAACTTTGACAATTCACTACATTTCAAAATTGCAAAATTAATAATACACAGTCTTAATCTATAGTAGGAATTGCCAATTTATAAGTTAGAAGTACCTTCCATGAGTGGTATATCTTGTTCTTGCCTTGCAACTCTGTGTTTAGGTGTGTGGTTGTCTTTGTTCATTCCCTAGTATGCACAAAATAAAAACAAATATACATTGACATAACATACTTCATCGCAATTATTGTTCTATTTGTAACTAAGTACATCTCATGAGGTGTCATGTCTTCCTCAACATCTCAATTTGCAATGCAAAATGTCCCTAATTTGGAATTCACTAGTATTTCATATTTTAAAAATTAAAGATAGATCATCTCAACCTATATAGTAGGAATACCAATTTTTAATTGATAATTTCTTATAGAATAAAAATGAATATACTTTAAAAGAACATATTTCACATGAATACTATTATGTCTAACTATATGCCTCTCATGCATTGTGACAACCCGATGCACCAAAAGCAAAATAACTCAAAACCAAAGTGCGTGATCAACTACTAAAAAGCACATTGCCACAAAATAGGTTAAATTAAAACCAATCTCATATAACCATCTCAAGCGGAAGCATATACATTAAGGCTCACAACCTTTCACCACATATATAGCATACCATACCATACAGGTATTACGTCATTGTACAGTGGCCATCCTACCACACCATGTTATAAAAGATAACATGTTCACATATACAATCCACTTATATACAACTAAGGCATACTGGAAAAACACGTATTGTAGTACAACATCTACAAAACACTCCTTCCAGGATTTCATAGTATAGGGAGGACACATAGGACTCTACAACAAAACACTAGCAGCATGTCTAACCTTCAACAACTACTGATCTCCTTGCTACTCTTCCTCAACAACATGATCACTATCATGCTGTGTACGACCACCTAAAAAGATGTGGAAAATCAAGGGGTGAGACCGATGTCCCAATGAGAGATATAACTCTCTGCCAACAACTATTGCAAACACATATTATACTTAAGTAGGAAAGTAACATCATTAACAAGATGAGTAGATTTAGCTAAATGAATAACTTTAAGACTAATTATACAGGCTAAACATGTTAAGCAGCTACAATTGAACAGTAGAGCAAGTTATGCATTTAGAAGGAAAATGAAGAACATGTATAACAGTTGATTTCTCTTACCGCCTTATAATACAACTGAGAAGCACAAGAAATAAGACTAGGCATCAACCAATGTGAGTCATGTTTATCCCTAAGCAGATATACTACATGGTTGTGTTACGTCTTTTATTATACCTTGAGGATTTGAGTCATACCATCCAAATCCAACTGACTACTACTAATTAAAATCAGTTCCATACAAGATCTATGGATGAGTTAGAATCCATGATCTCACCTCCATCTCCCAGTTAGTACAAGAGACATCATAGACACATAACATTTAACTACCACCAGTGAAATATAATCAAGCTGAAAACACCTAGCCCACCTTGGTATAGGTCACGATGCTAGACATTGAGGTATGAAACCCTACCACCGATGTACAACTGTAGTTGTCCTTAAATCACATTACATAATATAATCATTGAGACACGATGGTAGTCATTCTCAAAACACTAGGGATCTGGATGACAAGGATTTTTTCTCCATGCACCGTTGGTGCGTCCCCACTAGTGATTCTTTTACATCCCTTGAGGTCAGAGCGCACGAGATATGGGATCTTATGCTTTCGAAATTTATGTTATCCCTAACCGAGTCGATCACTAAGACTAAAACAGGTCGCCTGCAAGCGTACGGGGTACTATTTTAATATAGATGATTGGCAAGATAAGGGGTCAAACCACAAAGATAGAGGGGGCACTAGAGTTAGATAGAGTGGGCTATGTTCCTTTTGTGGAGCTTAGGGTTTTCGGGTTTTAAAAGGTTTGGTTGTTTGATTATGCTAATGAGCAAGTAAGAAATGCAAGATGGAAACTAAGTTATGGAAGAGCAATCAAATTAGTAAACTAAGTTATCAAACTAACTCAGCAAGAGCAAGAAGAGCTACACTACTCTAGCAAGGCAAGAAGCAATTAAGAACTAAACTAACCACTAGCAAGAGCAAGATCCTAAGTTAACACTAAAGAGCAAAACTAAGCAATTGACTAAGTTAGACTAAAGCAATTGGACTAAACTAGCATCAACAAACAAACTAAGCAATTAGGATTTTAAGCAAGGTGATTAAGGTGGGCGGGCTGTTTGGGGAATGTAACTTTGATATTAGTTGGGTGGAGATCATTAAACATGCATGGTTCTCATTTCATATCTAGATTACCAAACCAAACAATAAGGTCAATGCCATTAGAACACACCCTATACTACTAGTAGAAGACTAGGGTTAGGTGTAATTCTAATGAGATTAACCAAACCTAGGTTTCTAGGGTAAGTGATAGTGAGTAATTGAGGGTTGAGGTTAGAGATGGGAGCAGAGATGAGGGTATTTAACCTCATGCCACTAGCCACTCTAGCCATTAGAAGGACCTAGAAAATTACATCAGTCTCACTTACACTAGATACTTAGATCTCACACTCATTTGTAGGAGGAGGGATGTGTATGTAGGAACAAAGGGGGATAGCTAGAGATCCACTAATTGGACCTAGGAGCCATTCCTAAGATTGCTACATACACCCCAATTCCTCCTAGAAACTAAGTGTCATCAAAAACCTCAAAACAAGCAATTCATACAAGAAGCACGAACCACATGCAATAAGATAGGAAAAGAGATAGAAGCAAGAAGTAATCATCATAGATATGAATTAAGTTCATTATAAGAAATTATCCCCCAACATGGTATCAAAGTTACATTTAAATCCCAAACAGCCCACCACAAGGGGCTTAGCTAGACATGATCAAGAAAACAAGAAAAGAAAGGGGTAGAAGTAGGGACTCCATGAAGCTTAATGTGGAAGCCTCCTTCTTCACCTCCAAGCTTTATGTAGATGTCCTCCCTCCTCCAAGGGTGCAGGGGTGCATGAAATGGTAGGGGATTATGGATGAAAACCTAGGAAACTAGGATTCCATGGTGGAATGAGGGTGGAAATGGTGGATGGTGAGCCAAAATGCAAAGGGTTTGCACTCAAAGCTCAAGGAAGGAAAATGGAACTTGGAGCAGCTTTAGGGGCATCTAACCTTCATGCCCTAGTTGCCACCTATGTATATATAGGTGGTGGGGAGGCACTAGGGTAAGTGGGGGGGGGGTAGTTTAGGAAAATCAGTGTAAAGTAGGGTAGGGTTGGTGGATCACCACGGTCGTGTTGGTGTGCCATGGCTGTGGTGAGGGTAGTAGGGAATGATCGTGGGGTGGTAGAACGGTCGTGGTATGGACGGGAGTGGTGAAAAGCCAAGTATGGTGGTGGCTACGGCCATGGCAGAGTGCCACAGTCATGGTGGGAGAGAGGCACCACGGTCGTGTTGGGTAACACGGCCGTTTTGGAGGAGGGAGTGGTGATTGTGGCGCAGCACCACGGGCATTTTGTACTTCATCGGCCACGGTCGTGGTAGTGAGCCACGGTCGTGGCGCCTTGGGTAAAAACCATGTTGCAATTTGGAACTTTGGTATTAATTCCCACGACCGTGGCGGTTGTCCACGGTCATTTTCTCTTCTTCTGACCACGACCGTGCTGATGGCCACGCCCGTGGTGTCTTCAATGGCCACGGTCGTGGAAGGAGGCCACGGTCATGGCAGGAGGCCACGGTCGTGGTAGGAGGCCACGACCGTGGGATTCTTTGGGAAAACCCTATTGAAGAGAGCACTTCTTTGCTAAAAATGCATGACCATGGTGTTGTGGCCACGGTCGTGGTGAGGCTTGCATTGCTTGATTTCACTTCAAACTTCATTATTCTTGGATGGCTTTTCTTGGGGACGACTCTTGGCCATTGGAGGTAGGTTGAGGGAGACTTTGGGGCCTTCTTTGGGTCCCTCCATCAGTGGGGGAACCCTAAAACTCCTTCTTTCTCTCTCACCCATCTAAGCATGATCCAAGTACCTAAAAATAGTGCAAAGAACATCCATAAGCGTATTTACAATGATAAGCATATTAGGGGTAAAAGTTTGTAATCTAACATGTTTAGATGTGATTTAAATACAAAAATGGCACAGGATGGAGCCCTAAAATAGGGCTGCATCAACTGTGCATACTCAACAGTATGCGCTCTGAGTTTCCCATAAGAAGACTTGTTTCACCATCTAGCAAGTTCTGACATTGGAATGGATCTATGGCACAGGGCAATTACATGATTAGGGTTTCACTCTATTAGTTAAGAAAATTGGGTATCTTTTAGACTGCATCAATCAAGTTACAACATACAAACCATAAACAGATTCTACAAACATAAGGGAAGATTGGAACTCCAGAAGATATAAAATGTAATAAGCATAAATCAAATCACGTCACCACATGATACTGCCTCACTACCATACCCAAGGCTATCACCATTATCACATCACTATGGGATAAATAATCCCTCATTACATCACTAGAGAATATCACTTAAAATTAGGCACTAAGACTCTACCAAGGCATAAATACCATTCACACAGTTCCTTCACAAAATCATTATCTCATCATGCCTCATCAAGGCTCATAATCATCACACGTGTGCCGTATAAGATTTACCACAATGATCATTAGTTATGGTGTCCATTAAACCTGTAAGTTAGGTTACAACAAGTAGGAGAGAGAAAAGTGATTCATCAACATGCTAATTACTCAATAAACTAAGCATTAATCACCATGTACTCAAATTAAGGTTTCACTAGTACAGAAACAGTATTCAATGTCACTTTTCTGGGCGTCGGTTATTTAGGAAATCTGACTCCTATAACATTCAACGTCGGTGATGTAGGTAAACCGACGTCTATAGTCAAGACACGGGTACCGCTTTCTATTCAACGTCGGCTTGGTAATAGAAAACCGACGCCTAATATCGCCTGTGAAATCCAATTTTTGAGTGAAAAAAATTGGCCCCAAAGTGTCACATATAGCGTCAATTTTTTAACATCTAATCGACGCCTATATAAGATGAAAATTTGCGTGAAAAGTTCCAACTTAGGTGTCGGTTATCGTTTGAGAACCGACGTCGATAATGGTTCCCGCCAAATTTTTTAGGGCAAAATTTGTCTAATTGGACGTCGGTTTTTAAAGAACAACCGACGCCGAAGAGTTTAGGTGTCGTTTGTTTTAGATAACCGATGTCATTTAACAACTTAATATACCCACGAACAGCAACTGTTCCCATTTCTTTTGTTTCATCACGAAGCAACTGTTCCCCTTTCTCTACTCTTGCTGCGTCGCCACCCGCCCGCCCGCTGCTGCTCGCCACCTGCTTCTTCTCGCTCGCCGCCGACGCTGCCTGCTGTTTGCTCACCATTGATGCCAGATTCCGCTGTTGCTGCTCTGCGTCACCTCCGCCATCCTCTTTTCCTCCACCCGTCATCCTCCTTGTCGTCGCCACTGCCTGCTCCATGCTCGCCGCCATCCTCCCTGCCGTGCCACCTGCCTGCCTGCTGCCCTCCGTAGCCTCCAGGTAGTCGTAGCCTCTGTTCTTCCTTCTCCCTAGCTCCTTACCTACAGAAAAAACGGTCGTGGTTGTGTTGGCCTACCACTGCTGTGCTGCCCAGAACAGCCGTGCTGCCCAGAACGGTCGTGCTGTCCAGCACAGTCATGCTGCCCAGCACGGCCATGGTAGGCCAACATAGCCAAGGCTGTGTTTGCTGTTGGTAAGGATATGAACAAATCTTTATATAATGCTTTATGTAAATTCTAGGATATGAACAAATCTTTTGCTTGCATATATTTTTGCTTCTAATCCTAATGCTTGACCTAATTCAGTAAATTTTGATGCATGTTGAAATAAGATTTAAACTTGTCCATTCTAGCATCCTAATTTGATTTGATTAAACCCTAACATTGATGAAACCTAACATCAATTATGATGAAACCCTAACATGTACATATCTATTATTGTGTTTGTTGGCCTAGAAACTCGTCCAAGATTTACTCATTAGGAGTAAATCTTGGATAGTCCCCAGTTTGGGACTGTTCTTGAACACCTAATCTCACTTAGGATGTAAGTGTATAATGTGTATTGAGTTTTCGAGAAAATTTTAGTATAGCAGCCAACATAGCACTTGGCCAGTCATGCTTGTTATATACAATCTTCCTCCCTGGTTGTGTATGAAAAATAAGTATGTTATGCTGTCGTTGTTGATATCAGGCCCTAAACAACCCAGAAATGATATCGATGTTTATCTTGAACCTCTGATTGATGACTTAAAGAAACTTTGGGATGAAGGTGTGATGACCTATGATGCTTCAGGAAGAGAGACATTTCGTTTGCATGCTATGTTGTTTTGCACTATTAATGACTTTCCAGCATATGGGAATTTGTCTGGATATAGTGTCAATGGAGCTAAAGCGTGTCCTATATGTGAAGAAAACACTGATTCAATAAGACTAAAACATGGCGGCAAGACTGTATATCTTGGTCATCGAAGGTTTCTTTCAAAATTCCATCCGTATCGTAGAAAGCGCAAAGCATTCAATGGATGGAATGATGAACGGAGTGCACCTAAACCTATACCAGGGGATGTTGTTTATGAAAGAGTAAAAGACATTGTCAATGAATTTGGTAAGAAATCACAATGTAGTATGGCCACACAGAGTGAAAATTCTTCATTCAAGAAGAAGTCAATATTTTGGGATCTTCCTTATTGGAGTTCTTTGACAGTCAGGTATTGTATCGATGTAATGCACGTTAAGAAAAATGTCTGTGATAGAATCATTGGTACTCTGTTAAATATACCAGGTAAGACTAAAGATGGGATAAAATCCAGACTGGACCTACGTGAAATGGGAATAAGGTCAAAATTAATAGAATTACATGAAATGGGTAATAAAAGAACATACTTACCTCCCGCTTGTTACACGTTGTCTAGAAAGGAGAAGAAAGCTTTTTGTGAATGCTTGGTAAATGTTAAGGTGCCACATGGTTACTCATCCAACATCCGTAGATTGGTATCAATGAAATATTTGAAGTTGATAGGTCTTAAATCTCATGATTGTCACACTCTAATGCAAAAAATATTGCCTGTGGAAATTTGATCTATATTGCCGAAGCATGTAAGGTTTGCAATCACCAGACTTTGTTTCTTTTTCAACAGTCTATGCATCAAAGTTATTGACCCTATACTCTCGATAATTTGCAAAGAGAAGTGGTTGTTACCCTATGTCAGCTTGAGATGTATTTCCCTCCTTCGTTCTTTGATATCATGGTACATCTTGTTGTCCACTTGACTAGGGAAGTGAAAATGTTGGGACCAATTTTCTTGCATTGGATGTATCCCTTTGAACGATACATGAGCGTTTTTAAAGGTGATGTTCGAAACCGTTATCGACCTGAAGGGAGTATTATTGAAGGTTATGTGGCGAGAGAGGTTATGGATTTTTGCAATGACTTTCTGAGTGGTAATAACACTCTTGTTCATGACAAGAATATTGAGGAGGGCAAAGGAATTTTGGGATCACGGGTGAAAGTAATCAGCTGTGAGAAGTTGGAACAAGGCCACTTGTATATTTTACACAACATGGGCGAAGTGAGTGTTTATATCGAGGAACATACCAATTTCATCAAGAGACAACATCCTCGAGAAAGTTCAATGTGGCTTGCTAGAGGGCATAATAAGACTTTTACTAAGTGGTTTGAAGATAAAGTCTTACATCAACTATCTCAAACAACAAATGATATTACGAAAACTATCAAATGTCTCACCTTTAAACCAAAACCGAATGTTTTGTCTTATGAAGGGTTTGACATTAATGGGTTCACATATTACACAAAGCGCTAAGATGATAAGAGTGTCGTCCAAAACAGTGGGGTCACTCTTCAAGCATCGACTATGTATTTTGCAAGTGCAAAGGATAAGAGTCCACATGAAGCTAAAATTTCATATTACGGTGTCATTGAAGACATATGGGAGTTTGACTACATAGATTTCAGAATTCCTCTCTTTAAATGTAATTGGGTTGATAACACCAAAGGAGTTATAGTGGATGAATTGGGTTTCACTTTAGTGAACTTTGAAAAGATTGGCGAGAAGGGTGAACCATTCATATTGGCATTACAGGCGAAACAAATATTCTATATCGATGATCCTGCAAATGATAAATGGTCGGTTGTTCTTCATGGTAAAAGACAGTTTATTGAAGATCCTATAGATGAAGAAGAGTACTATGATAAGTATGATGACTCCAGTCCATTCTCAGTTGGGTTGCCAACTCCACAAAATATTGAAGCTAATGATGACTTATATGTGCGCGGAGATCACAATGAAGGATTGTTAATTGATAAAAGATCACAATTTTAGAGGCATGCATGTTTATATTTTTTATTGAAGCTAAATGTTTGCTTTTTTAATATCAATATCATTTTCAGATTTGATTTTTCATTATCTTCTAGTAATACAAATGCTAAATGTTTGCGTTTTTAATGACATTTTCAGATGGTTGACCATGATGAGCATGATGTCCATGATGAGCATGAAGTTCATGATGAGCATGCTGTCCATGATGAGCATGGCGAGGATACCAATGTAAGTTCTAAAAACATATCATGTATTTCTATAAAATTCATTATCTTCTAGTTATGTCATATATCCCATATTTCTATATTGGGCTAATTCAATGTGTTTATTTTAGGTTGATGATGCACATGTACCCACTGAAGCACTGGAGGAACTTGATGCACATCACCAAAAACTTAACAAGAAAAGGGGCATCACTCTGTTGAAGAAGTTAATAGTGCTAAGTAGCAGTGGATCCAAATTGGTTGTGGAGTTTGATAATGGAGCAAATGCAATTGGAGTGAACCGCAATAATTTTGTAAACTATCTTGGGGTTGTCACTCGAAGCCATTGTGGTGTTAAGTATGATAATTGGCATAAAGTTCCTCAGGCGAAGAAAGACATGACATGGAAGGATTTATGCGTGAGTTATTATTATTTGCAATTCTATTGTGTAGATTACAAATTATATTATTTGCAATTCTATTTTTGGATACTCGTCAATAGCAATTCTATTTTATAGAATCTGTTTGCATTGGATGAGAAGCTGCATCATAAAAGCATGATGCAACGCGCTGGAAAGATGCTAAGGAACTATTGGACAAATTTCAACAGAGAATACATAAAAGATGGTGATAAGAAGAAGAAGTCAGCCCTTGAACAGTGGAACTTCTTGGACAAAGAAGAATGGGACACATTTGTTGCTTCAAGAAAATCTAAAGAATTCAAGGTATTATGCATCACTCCCAATTTAATTAATATACATTGTATTCACCTCTTCAAGATTAACATTTAGTGCTACTAACCAAATCATTAATGTGCATACTAACTAGGCCCTCAATGAGGCGCAAAAAGAAAGGAATGCACTGAATGTGCATGACCACACTATGGGTCCAAAGGGTTATGCAAGTGTTCGCCAAAGACTACAGGCGGAGTCTGCTGCTACTCAGGAGTCAGCTACTACTCAAGAGTCTTCCACACCCATGCCTCGCCATGATGTCTAGATAGCTGGGAGGCAAAACAAGAAGGGTGAAATAAAGAAGCCCGTAACTGCTGAGGCGGCTGCGAAAATGGTAAAATACAACTCTTAGAGAAATCGTTTGAAAATTGATTATTTATGGTGTTAACTTACCAATTTCTGTTGATGGTGATTAGTGGGAGCTGCACGAGCAGAGGAAACAAGGCACATTCATCCCTCAGGGCACAAGGGATGAATTGACAGTTGCTCTAGGTAAGCCAGAGCATCCTGGACGTGTTAGGGGTGCAGACACTGGTGTGGGCATCAAAGAATTCTTTGGGCCATCCCAGCGCAAACCCAATGTGGGACTTTCACAAGAAGAGGTAACCTATTCTTTTTTTAGAATGTTACTGCAAAAGGGAATTCAATAATAAGAAGCTAATGTTTCTTTTATCCATTTATAGGAGAATAAGAGAGTCAAGGATATAGTTGCTAAGAAGGTCAATGATATAGTTGCTGAGAAGGTCAAGGAAGAATTGTTGCGGTGGCAGGCATCTCATGCTTCCAATCAGCCTATGACGACCCACTCTTCTCCTGATGCACAGACTAAAAGTAATCCTATAGACCCACCGCCTAACACGTCTGCTGTAAGTATTGTTTATGCCATTGTAGCTAGTCTTTTCAAGATGATATGTTTTCAAGATGATATGTATATATGTATAATATTCTTTACATAAATTTGTAGGCATTGAAGTCATGCCGCTTAAGAATGCAAGACTATGTTGTTGCAGAGGTGCAGGCTTACCCATCCCTTCCTGGGGCAATGTTTCACGGGACTCCAATGCCACAGGGCTACGTTCGTGTGAGCCTGATAAGTGTGTTATCCGATTGGAGGGAAGCTACATTGCCATATCCCCACCTGGATATCGATACACTTGCTGAGGCAGAAGGCGGGGTGATATTGTGGCCCAAAGCAGATGTCGTCTACACTATTGAAATTGTAAGATAAATGTACATTACTTTAGATTGTAAATGTGTATATATGAGGTCAACTGATCTGAAATTATATATACAGGTTAAAAAGAAGACACCAGGAGCACCTAGGCCTCCACCTCCACTTCCTGCATTACCAAGTTGGGTTCCAACTGACCTAAAATACCCGTTAGGTCCTGCTTGTAGGGAAATGGCATGTTGGCTACGGGCACAAAATATACATTGCCCTATAATTGTTTCTTTAGAAGCAGATTATGCAGGTCAATCATACGAAAGCTCTTTATTTATACAAGATATTATTGAGCTGTTTATGTATGATTGGCTGAATACATCAATGATAGAGACATGGATAAGGTGAGATCTTGTTTATACATCCATATACCTTGTGTAAGATCCAGTGATCTGGTTTCTTATATATTAATGCATACGTAATACATGTTTTGCAACTAGTTAGTCGAAAATCAATGCAAACAATTTGCATTTGATCATGTGGGATTTTTGATTCCATCATTGATTAGTATGGTAGCTAAAGACCCTGATAGTGTTCAACAATATTGTATAGATGTTTTTACAATTTTTGGTCAGCAAAAGAAGATGATAATAATAGCTCCATTCAATGTCAAGTAAGTTTGCTTTATTTATAATTTAGACTTAAGAAAATTCCATTTTTATTGTGCATTTTGAGTTATTAATTTTTAACTTTTTTACCTCTAGCGGTAGGCATTGGGAGTTACTAGTTATTGTCCCCAGGACGTTCACTGTTTATTATCTAGATCCTGTGGGGAGTACATTGAACACTAAAATTGGACACATAATGAGAATTCCATTATTCTGGTGAGAAATATTTCATTTTTATATCCGTTAACATCTGTTATTACATTACTATTTAATTATGCAACTTACTGTGTTACATTAACATGTAGGGGTTTAGATGCATTCAAAAATGCTGGAGGACAGGTCCCAAGGAAAAAGAACCAGCCAATAATTTGGGAGAATGTAAAAGTAAGTTCCCGACTCCAATATATATATTATTTATGTGAACTGTGCTTAGTTGTATTTTTTAATATTTTGTATGTTTCAATTTATAGTGTGCTACACAAGACAACGATTGGGCATGCGCATACTATGTGATGCGATTTATGCAGATGATTATCCGATATACCCCATTGGACATCAATACCATACATGAGGTATTATATATAGTCTCATTAGTTAGTATGAAATATATCGATCTTATTTTTATATTATTACTTATATATATACATCATTCTCTTTGCAGGTGTTTAAAACTGACCACACTATAGGTAAACGCTTAAAAAATGTACATGCTCCATATACGATGGAAGTATTAAATGAAGTAAGAGAAGAATGGGCAAGAGCCATACAAGTTGTGGTGATTGTAAGATATAATTGGGATGCTGATAGCGATGTTGAATGATATTTTGTAAATGAATATTTCTGAATATTTATACATGTCTGAATGTTTCTACATGTATTTGAATGTTTCTACATGTGTGAATGTGATAATTGAATTGATGTCTAAATGTATCTACTTGTGTGATAAATATTTGTTGATTTTGTAGGTTTGTTGCCTGTTTGTAGGTTGATATCAATGGATGTCGTAAACCTGCACTTCAGAAAACAAAACCGCAGGTTCTCATCCTGCTAACTAGCCACAGTAGGCCTGCAAACTGATAAGAAAAAAATATTAAATCATAGGCGTCAGTTATTTATAGAACATCGTCATCAAAGGCCTACAACGTCGGTTATTGGATAAAACCACTGCCTAATATGACAAACAACCCGACCGTGCAGGAAAGCATGATCGTGGTGGAAAAGGCATCGCGTATTCGTATAAAACCGCCGCCTATAGTACTAAACACGGCCGTGTAGGGAAGCACGGCCGTGGCGTCTGGGAATATGGCGCCGGTATTTTAGGTGAAAACCGACGCAGATAGTGTCCTAGATGGCACCCTTTTTTGTGGCGCGAACCCTATAGGCGTCGGCCAACTATATATACCTGATGCCTATAGGTTATATAGGCACCAGTTATAAAACTAACGTCGAAGAGTTTGACCTTTAGCGGCGCCCACATAGGCGTCGCTTGAAAACCGTTGCTAAAAGGGGTTAAACAACTAACGCCAAAGGCGTGTTCTGTAGTAGTGTTTCCATAACAGAAATAAACAATCAACCCTAGAGTTCACCACTTCCCACATTCTTGGAAGCCATAAGATCAAACATCACCAGCATAACCTAACTATTATGTAAACTAGAAAAGTGTAGTGAGCAACAAGATGTAACCACCTCTATAAACCTCTATGAATAAGGTGCACTAGCGTCCGCTAGGGTTAGGGTCTGCCATAGAGGCCACAAGGTCAGGGTGAATGCAACACAACCCAAATGTAGAGACCATCACAATGCATCAACCATAGAGACGACAACAACACTTCCACCATAGAGACCATTATATCGACATGCCAACCAAAGGAGTTGGGGTTAGGGTTATAGTGACCAAACCAGAACCCCATACTCAACCACCGTAATGGTCATAGAGACCATATGGGACCAATGAAACATGGTGACCAAAACAGATGTGAAACATTAGTAATCTAAAGTGTCACCAAGATGAAAGCCTCATGAATAAGATGAACACAAAAACCCTAAAATGATCATCACAATGATCAACATAGAAACCATGCTCTAAGAGAAAATCAAGCATTAAATGCATGCATGTGAAAATCAAAACCTCTTTTTTAACAAGATAGCTAAACCAAGCTCATAAGGATAAAACCAAATGTTCAAGATGTGCATGTGAGAACCCAGAACTCCACCATCCACTAGATCTTAGGTACAAGAATAAGGGTTTAGGAAAAAGAGTTAATCTATACAAGGTCACCACATAATCACTATCCCTAGTTCAAGATATTGATCATCACCACATAACTTATCATCACGTTTTAGGGATAGATCATTATCTTGCAAGATGAGTGTAACAATAGTATATGGGAAAGTTATATAACTTGCCTTGAAGTGAATAACAACTCCAAAGCCAAGATGATCTAAGAGAGAGAAGAAAGCCAAAGCTTGGATCAACTCTATGGCCAAGCAGGATCACCTCAAGAGAAGAAGAACAAACCTAGGTCAAAAGGTGCACAAAGAAGAGAGGGTACAAAACATAAGTCAGAAAGGAAGAAAAAGAGAAGAGAGGAGATCCTCATCTCGCATAGGTATTACCATGGGAAAACCATGGATTTGACCCCTAAAGAGATAGAGAGAGAGAAAGAGAGAGAGAGAGAGAGAGAGAGAGAGGTTCCTCAAGAAAGACCACCATGGAGAACCATGGATCAGCCAAGAGAAGAAAGGGAGGGGTAGGGTTTCAATAAAACAATACCAAGAAAGATAAACCACTTACCAAAATTAAGGATCAACAAAAGAGAGATGATCCAACCCTAGATCACCACATGTAAAAGTTCAGCTTCCTTATTCAAGCTCAAGCACCTCTACTTGCACCACCAAGAATAAGAGATGAATCCAAACAAGAAGGGAGAAGGGAGAGAGAGAAAAAGCAGTCACTTGCATGTTAATAGAGATGTATAAATACCCAATGGTAGGAGAAAGGTGAGGGAGATGAGGTGTCAAGGAACTAGTGACACTTGTCCCTCCAAAACTGGGTCATGCAACCACTATAACCATGCATGAAACAAGGGTCATTCAAACCAAGATAGGGTGGCGATCACTTGAACATCAAAACACTTCGGTCAAAGCAAAAATGTTCCCAACATGGTAGCCACCGCCACACCATGTCAACTAATACATAGCAACCCTGGTCCAAGATCAAATGATGGCCACCACCAAAACACACATACAAAACACTTCAACTACAACAAACAAGATCAAATCAAGGCACATATCTCACTACAACACAATCAAAGAGAAGCATATTAGTCACAACACATAAGAGGGTCAACATCACCATCAACTCAAGCATCCATGCAACCCATTTTAAACCTAACGTCAACACACATGAAGCCACCTCATCAAACAAGGTCCAACTAGGTGCCACTATGCATAAATCTCTCCAAAATAATGCAAAAGCATAGGAGGTGCATCCAACATGTGAAAAATTGCAAGATAAACCCTCAACATAGATAAATTGCAACTAGGCCCAAAACAAGCACACATATAGCATAATTAGCTCAAATATCATCCAAACTGGACCAAACTAAAAACATAATCATGTCACATGTTATTAAAGCACATCACATGATCACATAAAATTTTTAAGAATCTAATTATGCTAAGAAAGCAAGATGAACAAGGCAGCTAGATCAGTGGTCTTACAACCATAAACATCTAACAAGGATTTCACACCCAAAATCCTACGCGAAAAGAGATGGGTACTTCCTACACATCTCATCCTATAACTCCCACGTGGCTTCCTCCACACCATGGTGATTCCAAAAATTTAACTTAACACTATATCCTACTTCTTCAACTTCTTCATTCTTCTATCCAAGATCAACACAGGACCTTCCACATATGACATGTCCTCTTCCAACTTAACCTCCACTGGTTGCAACACCAACTCGGTATCTAGATGACACTTCCTCAATATTGACACGTGAAAGGCTGGATGCAACCTGTGCAACTCAGGTGATAACTCCAACTTGTAACCCACCTTCCCAACACACACCACCATAGGGTAAGGTCCCATAAACTTGGCACCCAAATTACCCTTCTTCCCAAACATTAGCACACCTTTCCAAGGAGAGACCTTGAGAAAACCATGTCCCTCACTTGGAACTTTAAGGGTTTGCAAAGATTATCACCATCAAATTTCTACCTATCTTGGGATTCCTTCAGTTGTTGTTGTATCATTTTGATCTTCTTCATAGTCTGATGCATAAGCTCAGGACTAAAAAGTTGATACTCATCTATATCATACCAACACAACGGAGACTTGCAATGCCTCCCATATAAGACTTCATATGGTGACATGTCAATGCTCATTTGATAATTGTTGTTATAAGCAAACTCTATCAAACTCAGATGTGCATCCCAACTAATCAAAAACTATAGAAAATAGGATCTCAACAGATCTTCAAAGATCTGAATGGTCCTCTCTGATTGACATTCTATTTACGGGTGAAATGTTGCACTGAACCTCAATTGTGTACCCATAGTTGTGAAAACGATCCCAAAAATGACTAGTAAATTGAGGACCCCTATCCTACATTACCGTCACTGGGATACCGTGAAAATGGACTATCTCATCAAGATAAACTTGTGCCAACTTCTCATCTATATATGGCATCTTTACAAGAAGGACATGCACTAACTTGGTCAACATATCAACTATCATCCAGATGGAATCATGACCTTTGGCTATACTAGGACCAAACAAAAAGTACATAGTGACATGATCCCATTCCCACTATGTGTAGGAAACGGTTGTAATGTTTTTGTAGGTTTCTGATGTTTATCCTTGACCTTCTGACATACAGGACACCTTGCCACGAACTCAACCACATCACACTTCATGTTGAGGAGTAAGATTCCTCAAGAACCTTCATCCTCAAACCATAAACATCAAGAACCACTGTCCTGCCATGGAAACATACTATCTCATTCTTTGTCTCATGGAATCCATCATGCTTCTTGCTTCCAAACTCTGATCGAATCTATTATATCACATTATCATCATGTTGTGCATCTCTGATCTACTACCTCAACATAGTCTTCACCTACAACTACACTATCAAGCTTGCTAACAAGGAAACTTCTAGCTAGACATTCATTTGATGAAGAGACACAAACATGTCTCATTTATGGCACACCAAGGAACACAAATGTGCCTTATCTGTAGATGATGACAAAGAAGACTTCCTGCTTAAAGCATTAGCCACCGCATTTTCCTTCCCTATATGGTAGTCTATGGTGAAATCATAGTCTTTATTCAACTCCATCCAGCATCTCTGTCGCATGTTCATCTCCTGCTTCGAGAAGATGTGTTTAAGGTTGTTGTGGTTATTGAAGATCTAACACTTATCACCATAAAGATAGTGTCTTCAAATCTTCAAAGCATGGGCCACAATTGTAAGATTTAGATCATGTGTTGGGTATCTCTCCTTGTATTTCTTAAGTTGTCGCAAAGTAAAAGAAATCACGTTCTTGTCCTGTATCAACGTGCATCCCAAATCATTCTTTGATGCACCATAGAAGATAATATAACCTTTCCCTTTCTCAAGAAACACTAATACTGCTGCACTGGTCAACTTCTCCTTCAAAAGCTGGAAATAACACTAACACTTGTTGTCCCAAATGAACAATAAATCTTTCCTTGTCAACTTTGTTAGGGGTAATGTAACAACACTAAAGTTCTTAATGAACTTCTTGTAGTATCATGTCAAGCCTAGGAAATTACAAACCTCCATTTGCATCTTAGGTTGCTCCCATACTAGCATTTATTGTACCTTCTTAGAATCCACATGAACACCTTTAGTAGATATCACATGCCCAAGGAAAGACACCTCCTTCAACCAAAACTCACACATTCTAAACTTAGCATAAAACTTGTGTTGACTCAACAATATCAACACTAAGCGTAGATGTTTTTCATGTTGTTGGTTGTCTTGGGAGTATATCATAATGTCATCAATGAACACAACCATGAACTGATCAAGATAAGGTGTGAACACCCTATTCATCAGGTCCATCAATGATGTCAGTGCATTGGTTAGCCCTAATGGCATAACCACAAACTTGTAATCAACATACCTAGTCCTAAAAGTTGAATTGGGTATGTCATCCACCTTTATCCTCAACTTATGGTATCCTGACATCAGATCTATCTTTAAAAACGAAACAACATCTCTCAACTGATTAAACAAATCATCTATGCTAACCTCAGGGTTCTTGTTATTAATCATCACCTTTTTCAACTGTTGGTAATTGATTGACAACCTCATAGATCCATCCTTCTTTTTGACAAACAACATGAGAGAATGCCAATGGGAAGTGCTTGGTCAGATAAAACCCTTCCCTAGCAGCTCCAACAACTGCTTGTTCATCTCTTGCATCTCAATTGGTGACATCCTCTATGGCATCTATGCTATCGGTTGTGTACCAAGAACTAGATTGATCTCAAAATAAATCTCTCTAGGAGGGGGAACACCAAGAAAATCATCAAGAAACACATCCTCAAACTCACTAACAATGAGAACCTCTTAGATACTAGGACTCCTCACCTTGGTATCCACTATGTGTGCTAAGAAAGCTTCACAACCTTGCCTCATCAGCCTCTCTATTGTCCTTGTTGATACCAAGCATGTCGAGAGAATCTTCCTATCTCCTTGAAAGATACACAAAGCATCATTGTCACATCATGTCGCCACCTTGGAACTACAATTCAAGACCACCGGTTATTTCTCAAGGTATCCATTCCAAGGATCACATCGAATCCATGCATGTCAAGTGGCATAAGTCCAATTGAATGATGCATCCCGAGAAAGAAATAATTTAGGATGGACACACCTCAACTCAGTGGAACCAACAAGAGGGGTTTCTAAGAGAAGACTATCACACCTATTACTAACAAGCAAAGAACAACTAGATATCACATCTCTAGTAATAAAAGATTGTGTCACGCCCCTGGTCAACCAAAATAGATAGAAAGGAAGACGCAGAAAAATCAGAATAAAATAACTCCATCTAACATGTCATGACCCATGGATTGACCTCTACCTCAAGATGAATCATGGAATAGAATCGATTCATTGGCTGTTGTCACCCCCATCCTTTGCTGGCCTGCCCTGAAGATCCTGCTTGTGACACCTGACCGTGTCCTCTGCCTCTTCCATTACTAAATTGTTATCTTTCGGAACCCTATTGACTTTGTCTTGACTGCTGGGTCACCTCCTCCTCCTTCATTGGGAAAAACAACCTTGTATGCCCAATCTATCCACACTTGTAACAAGTCTTATCTTCATATCATGGCCTAGGTGGCCATATCACCGAGACCGATGTTGTGTTGTGAGAAACTAATGGTGAAAAAGTTCAACCTCTTCCCTTGTGTGGTGACCACTGAGATGGCACTCTAGACTTATATTGAGGCTGAGGTGAAGAAAATATAGTCTTCTTGAAGCCCCTAGAAGATAGCCCTTGAAACTGATCCAACCTCTTTGTAGCATTAGCCTCTCACTTCTCCACATATGACCACTCTATCCATCTTACAAACTCAAGATTTATAACAAACCACTCTTAGTTCTCTAACACATCAACTGTCATTGTCAACTCCTAACTTAGACCCTTCTCAAATTGTCAAATCCTCTTCTTATCCATTGCATCCATGTGGGTACAAAACCTCATCAACTCCATGAACTTAGCCTTGTACCCATTGATCATGATCCATTCCTGCAAAATCTGCTCAGGCTGCAAGATCGTCTCATCAAGGTATGTCTATGGGAAGTATCAACTCATGAACTCCCACCTAAAGTCTTCCCAACTAATCACTACACCAGTCCTCTTCTCCTCCTCAATGGCCCACCTATGGCCAACACTGCCCTTCACTAGGTACACTGCATGCTTCACATTATCCTCTTTTGGGATATTGAGGATCTTAAAGGCCTTCTGCAACTCCTCCAGTCACATATCTGCATCTAGTAGGTCTGCCATACCTTCATACTCCAATGATCCAACATGCCGCAACCTCTCAAAAGTCTTCCCAAAGCCCTGGGATTCCGCAATGGGGACAGGTGCCCTCGCTTGGGGTATGGGAACTCTATCTAGCATATGCAAAATTGTGGCCATAAACTATCCAAACATGGACTGAAAAGTAGGATGGACCACAATTGTTGGATTGAACTGAGGCACTTCAGGCACTCCATCTACTCTGGCCTACCTCCTGGAACCACCTCCTAGTGCAGCAACACTACTCTCAACATGTTCTTCGTGTTCTCCAGACATAGTTTCTTCTTCTTTTGCATAAGTAGAAGATGCAATCATATATACAACATAACGTAAGAATAGACACAACCCTAGTCCTATGTCTCGGTAAACTCAGCAAACCTAGAGCTCTGATACCAACCAAGTTGTGACAACCTGATCCCAAAAAAGTGAGATAACTCAAAACCAAAGTGTGTGATCAACTACTAAATAAGCACATTACCACAAAACAAGTTAAATTAAAACCTATGTCATACAACCATCTCAAGTGGAAACATATATATATGGGTTCACAACCTATCACCACATATATCACATACTATACCATAAAGGTATTACATCACTATACAATGGCCATGCTTCCACAACTTTTTATAAAAGATAACATGTTCACATATACAAGCCACGTATATACAAAAAAGGCATACTGCCAAAAAATGTATCATGGTACAACGTCTATAAAACACCCCTTCCAGGACATGAGAGTACAAGGACGACACTTAGTACCCTAGTACAAAACACTAGCAGTATGTTCGGCCTTCAATAGCTACTGATCTCCTCTCTACTATTCATCACCATCATGATTTCTACCACATCGTGCATGACCACCTAAAAAGATGTGGGAAACCACAGCAGTGAGACCCATGTTCCAACAAGAGACGTAACTCTCTACCAACAACTATTATAAACATAGCTTATACTTAAGTAGGAAAGTAAAATTATTAATACGATGAGCAAATTCAGCTAAATGAATAACTTTAAGAGTGACTATATAGGATAAATAGGTTAAGTAGCTACAGTTGATCAGTAGAAAAAGTTATGCTTTTAGAAGGAAAATGAAGAACATGTATAATGGTTGATTTCTCTTACTACCTTATAATACAACTGAGCTGTACAAGAAATAAGGAAAGGCATCAACCAATGTTAGTCGTGTGTATCCCTAAGTAGATACACTACACGGTTATGTTACGTCATTTATTAAGCCCTGAGGATTTGATTCGTACCACCCAAATCCTACTGACCACTACTAAGTTGACATCAGTTCCACATAGATCTGTGGAAGAGCTAGAATCCACGATCTCACCTCCACCTCCCAGTCAGTATGAGAGATACCACAGAGACATAACAGTCAACTGCCACCAATGACATATAGTCAAGCTGAAAGCACCTTGCCCACCTTGGTACAGGTCACGATGCTAGACACCATGGTATGAAACCCAACCACTGAGGTACAATCATAGTTATCCCAAAATCACATGACATAATATAATCACAAATACACGACCACAACCGTTCTTGTGACATCCCTGGATTTTCTAAAATGTAATCTACTGTGTGACGTCCAAATTGAAACCCTCACCTCAGTGAGAATCTCAATTTAAACACCCCACACTTGGCTAATAAGAAGAAAATCAAGGGAGTCAGAAGGAAACAACAGTAGGACATGCACATGAACAATAATAAAACCATACACACATGTTCATCATTCAACATATAATTACAACATGAATTGTTACATCATTTGATTTTACATATTGAATAGCAAACAATACATATACATGTACTACCACTAAACTACATGATCTTAAAACAACAGGTCTACCTGTACATCAGCTCGTCACACAACACTCAACTATCCTGGATCATCAAGATCATACATCCACAAACCTAAACAAAAGATTACATGAGGTACACGTCAGCACAATATTCAAGAATATTGTACTGAGTATGCCTACGTGTCTTTTATATACCTCTCATCATATCTTGGCAATAAGATAAAACTAAAACATGGCAGTTATAAAGAAATATAAGAAAAATGTATACTTGCACAAAGACATTCATTAAAAAAAATGAACACATATTTTAAGCTCATTTTCCATTATATATCCATGCATTGACCGCTAAAGGTTTTGATGTATTCTCTTGACTCTCAATGAGCTCAAGATTAAGGCCTTTATGATCGACTACCAAAGAGTTAGATCATATGTATAATGTGATCGACTACCAAAGAGTTAGGTCACTTCCAAGCACTCTACTACTAAAGAGTTTAGTGCTTTCATATAATGGAATAGATATATTATGTTTCATGTGTTCATAGCCATAAGTACGAAAAATCAAGCAACATATCATGCAAGAACAATCATTTCATCCAATATCATGTGCCAAGTATTTACTACACATATAACACAAACATATTGTATAATAAGCCAAGTAAGAGGTAATGGCGTACCTTGATCAAGACAAACCTAATTATCACATATCCCTGATATCAACTATATCATTGGTCAAACCTGATTAAGACAAGATCATATACCATCATCAGATTCTCATGATCTTACATCTCATCTTAACCCTAATCATGTTCATTAGGGTTTATCTTATCTCATTAGGATATTCTCATTGTTACTTATTTTATCTTCTTGGGATTATCTTACCAATTTCATATTCTAGATTATGGTTCATTATTTGAACATTATCTTCCATAGAATTTTTGTGCACAAATTAACCCTAGGTTACATCATTAACCTAAATTAGGGTTTCATGACATGTATCAAGGTTCATCTTCATATAACATGGATTCTATGCATCATCATGATCTCCTAATTAAATCTGAGGTTCTAAATAATGATATGAGCTTATTTTGTAAATTTCATCATTTATTGGGCATGTAAGTATTTATTTTATTTTATTTAGGGTTATTAGCCCTAATTAGCAACATGAAGCAAAATACATAATTTCGTTCATCAACATTACAATTACTAACATCAGTTGGATTCTAAACATGATTACATACTTAGTAACATATTCTCATAATCTTAGGCCACCATTTGATGTTTATTATCCATTAAACAAGCATTACATATCTTATATGATATCTCTGAGATTAGTGCATCAAAAGCCTGATATTATGCTTTCATATTGTTCTACACATTTTTCTGAGAATTTTGGTGTGTTACTTGTATTTTTTTGTTAAGAGAGCTATTTTCTATGAATGATAGAAGATCTAAGCATTTCTAATATTTTCTTACCTTTTGGCCAATCCAGCGGCGACACGTGCCCACTAAGGGACACACGCCTTAGCTCGAGCTGACCAGTTCTAGCGATCAACTCTCCCTTACTGGCTCTGAGGCCTGATCAGCCGGGTCAGGCGATTGGACCGGTCGCTCCTCTTCCTCCTCGTGATTCCACGTGATCTGTTCGTGTGAGACAGAAATAGAGCCGCCATCGTGATGTGCTCCTCCGAAGAGCGATCTACTGAGACAAGGTGCCCCTCATTGGCTTCTAGGGTTGCCATTAGCTTTGCCAAGATCTTCCACATGCCCACAACTACTCGTCTCCTAGCCTTCGACTATGGAGCTCATCCTCCACAGGGTGTTGCTGCCAGGCTCAGCTGCGGCGGAGCAAAGAGGCAACTTGCCTCCGCTACTCTTCAAAGGGATCTGATCCTTCCAAAATCTCTATAAGACCTCCTTGAACTCACCCACCACCTCGAGTTGAAGTGGCAAGGTCTGAGAAGCTGTGCGGGCTTACTCCTTCTCCTCCAGCCAAGTTGGCTTCGTCCACCATCAGGACCACCATGAGGGTCTGCGGGAGAAGCTGGGTTGGACTCCCCTGACCTCGGTCTTCCTTCCTACATACTCATATTGCTCTGATCCCATTTCTACCTCCCTTTTCTATTCCAACCAACAACCTGCTAGCTGCAATGGAGAAAGGGGGGAAAACAAGGCTTCCATTCTCCCTACTAGAGCGGTCTCACAACTCATTTTAGGGGTCTACTCACTCCTCTAGTCAAGCCAAGAGCAGCTGACCACTTCATATCCTCATTCAGGCCACAAGCACAACGTGGGGTGAGGCTAAGGCTTCCACTCACTGTAACCCCATGATCTCTAGTCTGACCAAAGGTAAGGGATGAAGACCCAGCCATTCGATCAGAAATATAAGGCATGAATCTTTGCACATAAACTGGCAATCTGTGGCTTCTCAAAGGTATGTGATGTGGCCCTTGGATATGAGATCTAGGCTAGAATTTGACCACACAGACCTAACCCAAAAGCAAGGGGGCGTGTGACACAGGCTAAGGATTGAAACTTAGGTCCATAAATAATCAATATTGCATATTATTTCACCAATTTCAAACCTTCGTAACTTCCTCTAGGGTTCTCCAATTGCCACCAAATTTTAACCATAGATTTGCTACCCCTCAAAATACATTATACACTAATTTAGTGTCAAAAATCAATTGTTCAATCATCCACTTAAATACTTCAAAAGGCATAATCATAAAGATTCTAATCATGATGTCAATATCATTTGACTTCCAAACTTTGAAAAAACATTAGGAACTCTCATAGAAACTCAATATGCATGAATTCACTGGACATTTAAGGATTCCAAAAGTCCACTCCATCACATCCTACACACCTTAAAAGATATTTCATCCTTGAAATTAAATCGAAGCCCAGTCTTTCACATCATATATATCTTAAAAAGAAAAAAAAATCATCCACAAAATTAAACCATACTCGTACTCCATGGAAAAAACTAAGCATGTCTTCATCCTCATATATAGCACTATTCTAGGTGCAACATATTCACGAAACAAAGTTCCATGATCATATCCAAACAATTACTAGGAGGTTATAAAACATCTAAGGTGAAACACCCCCTTCGTAAAAGATTGAAACAAGGGTTTAGAAATTCTGATTATGTCATTACATATCCCATATGTTAGGGTTTCATCCTTATCTTTACCCTTGCATTAGGGTTCCCACATCATATTACCATGTTCTAAACGAGTTAACTAAAATTAACCCATATATCAATGTGTCATCAACATTTTATTGAGCTAATCATTAGAACATGTTCATCATTAACATATGCCTTTTAGGAGGGAGTTAACTATAGTTAACCCACTTTATCCATCCAGATCATATCAAGATGTCATAATCATTAGGTAGAGATAAATATCAAATTATATTTTTCATCTTTATTAAGAACTAAGATTAACATCTCATGTAACTTGTTTCATTCATATGATCTTATTTTCATTGATCACAATAAATTGTAACATTTACTAGTGATTTCATCACAAGATTAGCCAACAATGTCACATCATCATCATTATACATATATATGGTTAACCATTTATGCATTTCTATCTATTAAACCATATCTAGGTTTTCCATCATGTCATATGTATATATCACATCTCAAGATTAGATCACATTCTTACACATACTTTACCATGGTTAAACAAACTTATACAAATGGCTTGTCAAACATGTATTAAAACTTTACCTAGTCCAAAATAGGTTCTCCTGACCCGTATCATGAGGGTAGTGCCATGCTCAGTCTCTCTGAGCTAACTCAACTCTATGAGTATCTCACAACATAAACTTTATCTTCCCTCTCTTAGTCTAGGGTTCTCAGATTACCTCATTAGCACTAGTGATAGCTTTACAAGCTCTAGCCACACAAGCACAAACTAAAACATGCTATGACATACTTTTCATAGGTCTCTACCCATGAGTTATTCTTACTCAACACTATCTTTTACACATTCCACTAGTGTCCTATGTGGGGAACCACCAACCCGAGCTCGAGGCTTCAAAAAACTAACATACTACCTCCTCTAGGGTCTTGGGCTCTCTCCCTCACCCAGATGGCAGGCACTCATATTCATTTTCACTTGCACACATATAACGAGCATCTATCTATCTATAGGGTTTGGTCCTTCCAAGGACATCTAGGGTTAAAGAAAACTATAGGAATCAAGCATAAAGCAACACAACTCATTCACTCAGGAGTAGTCTAGTTTAGGACATATCATAACACTTATTTCTCATAATTCTCATATCTTGGAATTTCAGGTTCTCTAACCTTCTCCCAATCAGTCTCACTCTCTCTGGAGTTAACCCTAAAACTGGACCTAACACTAGAGGTCCTCCTTTATAAAAGAGCTTGAGGCTCATGCTGACTCACATCTTATCTTAACTTATCTTATCGTAACTTAGAAAAGCACACATACTTGCATAATCAAAACTTATCTCAAATCCTCAAAACTAAACCTTAATCCTTAAAAACAATATATATCATTGTAAAACATCTTATCTCATCTATATAAGACGTACATCATATCATAAAAACTTATTTCGTCTATTCATCTATCATATATTCCAAACAAGGCTCTAGACATCTAATCAAGAACTACTCTCTCTTCTAGACGGATGTCATTCACTTTCACTTGGGTTGCATGACCACCTCCTACTCGTACATGTGTGGGGACACATTTTTTAATACTTACATATATAATAAAATATGATATAGTTTTTCTCCGATAAAACAAGTGTCAGAGAAAACTATCAAGGTCCGATCCGATTGGAATCAAAAACCAAATCCAAAGAAGGAGTGCCCCACACATAGTAGAGAGTATAGTGTCATGAAAACTAGTAAAAGGGTGAGAACAAGGAGTAGACTGGTGTAGCTACCCAAAACATAGATGCATAATATGTCTAAGGTTTCTCTTCCCTCGATGTACGCCATTTCCAAATAGTACAACATTCCATACCGCTGTACTACAAGGAAAGAACGACATCTAAGGACTTGCTATACAACAAGCACCATTCTAGACCTAGTTCTCAGACATCTAGGTGTTAACCTAGAGTCTAGGTCATATGTAGTCTCTAAAAGATGACTAATCTAACCCTAAAAGATTATTCAGTGCAAGGTTCTTTACTTTAGAGTTGCATAGTGAGAAAATGTCAAGCTTTTCTATTGTTGATGCTCTGATACCACCTGTGACATCCCTGGATTTTCTAAAACTTAATCCACTATGTGATGTCCAAATTGAAACCCTCACCTCAGAGAGAATCTCAATTTAAACACCCCACACTAGGCTAAGAAGAAGAAAATCAAGGGAGTCAGAAGGAAACAACAGTAGCACATGCACATGAACAATAATAAAACCATACACACATGTTCACCATTCAACATATAATTACAACATGAATTGTTACATCATTTGATTTTACATATTGAATAGCAAACTCTACATATACATGTACTACCACTAAACTACAAGATCTTAAAACAACTGGTCCACCTGTACATCAGCTCGTCACACAACACTCAACTATCCTGTATCTTCAAGATCATACGTCCACAAACCTAAACAAAAGAGTACATGTGGTACACGTCAGCACAATATTCAAGAATATTGTACTGAGCACGCCTATGTGTCTTTTATATACCTCTCATCATATATTGGTAATAAGATAAAACTAATACTTAGCAGTTATGAAGAAATATAAGAAAAACATATACTTGCACAAAGATATTCATTAACAAAATCAAACACATATTTTAAGCTCATTTTCCATTATATATCCATGTATTGACCGCCGAAGGTTTTGATGTATTCTCTTGACTCTTAACGAGCTCAAGATTAAGGCCTTTATGATCAACTACCAAAGAGTTAGATCATATGTACAATGTGACCGACTACCAAAGAGTTAGATCATATGTACAATGTGACCGACCACTAAAGAGTTAAGTCACTTCCAAGCATTGTACTACCAAAGAGTTTAGTGCTTTCATATAATGAAACAGATATATCATGTTTCACGTGTTCATAGCCATAAGTATGGAAAATCAAGCAACATATCATGCAAGAACAATCATTTCATCCAATATCAAATGCTAAGTATTTACTACACATATAACACAAGCATATTGTATAATAATCCAAGTAAGAGGTAATGACATACCTTGACCAAGAAAAACCTAATTATCACATATCCCTGATATCAACTATATCCTTGGTCAAACCTGATTAACACAAGATCATATACCATCACCAAATTCTCATCATCTTACATCTCATATTAACCCTAATTGTGTTCATTAGGGTTTAGCTTATCTCATTAGGATATTCTCATTGTTACTTGTATTATCTTCTTGGGATTATCTTACTGATGTCATATTCTAGATTATGGTTCATTATTTGAACATTATCTTCCATAGAATTTCATTCATCAACATGAAGCAAAATACATAATTTCATTCATCAACATAGCAATTACTGACATCAGTTGGATTCTAAACATGTTTATAGACTTAGTGACATATTCTCATAATCTTAGGCCATCATTTGGTGTTTATTATCCATTAAACAAGCATTACATATTTTATATGATATGTCTGAGATTAGTGCATCAAAAGCTTGATATTACACTTTCGTTTTGTTCTACACATTTTTCTAAGAATTTTGGTGTGTTACTTGTATTTTTCTGTTAAGCGAACTATTTTCTACGAATTATATAAGATATAAGTATTTCTGATATTTTCTTACCTTTTGGCCAATCCAGCGGTGACATGTGTCCACTAAGGGACACACTCCTTAGCTTGAGTCGTCTAGTTCTAGCGATCGGCTATCCCATATTGGCACTGAGGCTGATCGGTCGGTTCAGGTGATTGGACCAGTCGCTCCTCTTCCTCCTCGTGATTCCACGCGGTCTATTCACGTGAGACAGAAATAGATCCGCCGTCGCGATGTGCTCCTCCGGTGAGTGATCCACTGAGACAAGGTGCCCCTCGTTGACTTCTAGGGCTGCCATTAGCTTCATCGAGATCTTCTACATGCCCAGAACTACTCGTATCCTAGCCTTCAGCTGTGGGGCTCATCCTCCATAGGGCGTCGCCGCCAGGCTCAGCTGCGGCGGAGCAAAGAGGAAACTTGCCTCCGCTCCTCTTCAAAGGGATCTAAATATTCCAAAAGCTTTGCAAGACCTCCCCGAACTCACCCACCACCTCGATTTGAAGTGGCAAGGTCTAAGAAGTTGTGCGGTCTTACTCCTTCTCCTCCAGCCAAGTTGGCTTCGTCCACCATCAGGACCATCATGAGGGTCTGCAGGAGAAGCTGGGTTGGACTCCCCTGACCTCGGTCTTCCTTCCCGCATACTCGTATTTCTCTAATCCCGTTTCTACCTCCCTTTTCTTTTCCGACCAACGACCTGCTAGCTGCAATGGAGAAAGGGGGGGATTGGGCTTCCATTCTCCCTACTGGAGCGGTCTCACAACTCGTTTTAGGGGTCTACTCACTCCTCTAGTCAGGCCAAGATAAATTGACCACTTCATATCCTCATTTAGGCCATGACCACAATGTGGGGTGAGGCTAAGGCTTCCCGCTCGCTGCTACCCCACGATCTCTAGTCTGACTAGAGGTAAGGGATGAAGACCTAACCATTCGATTAGAAATTGAAGGCATGAATCTTTGCACATAAACTGGAAATATGTGGCTACTCAAAGATATGTGATGTTGCCCTTGGATCTGAGATCTAGGGCTAGAATCTGACCACACAGACCTAACCCAAAAGCAAGGGGGCACGTGACACAGGCTAAGGATTGAAACTTTGTTCCATAAATAATCAATACTGCATATTATTTCACCAATTTCAAACCTTCATAACTTCCTCTAGTGTTCTCCAATTGCCACCAAATTTTAACCATAGATTTGCTACCCCTCAAACTACATTGTACACTAATTTAGTGTCAAAAGTCAATTGTTCGATCATCCACTTAAATACTTCAAAAGGCATAATCATAATGATTCTAATCATGATGTCAATATCATTTGACTTCCAAACTTTGACAAAACATTAGGAAATCTCATAGCAACTTAATATGCATGAATTCATTGGACATTTAAGGATTCCAAAAGTCCACTCCATTACAGTTCTCAAAACACTTGGGATCTGAATGACAAGTATGTTCTCTCCAAGAACCCCACATACACAATAGTATGCACTCTGAGTTTCACTTAGGAAGACGAGTTTCACCATCCATCAAGTTATGACACTACAATGGATCTATGGCACAAGGCAACTACATGATTAGGGTTTCACTTAATCAGTTAATTCAATTGGGTACCTTTTATACTACATCAATCAAGTTACAATGTACAAACCCTAAATAGATTCTATAAAGGTAAGGGAAGATTGCAACTTCAAAAGATATAAAACATATTAATCATAAATTTGATCACATCACCACATGATATTGTCTCATTGTCATACCCAAGGCTATCACCATTATCACAACACTATGGGATAACAAATCCCTCATCACATCACTAGAGGATACCACCTCAAATTAGGCACTAAACCTCTGCCAAGGTCATCGGACCATTCACATAATTCATGCATAACATAATTATCTCATCATGCCTCATCAAGGCTCATAATCATTACACATGTGTCACATAAGAGTTACCACAACAATCATTAGCTATGGTTTTCATTCAACCTGCAAGTTAGGTTACAACAAGGAGGAGACAAAAAAGTGATTCATCAACATGATAATTACTCATGACCCTAAGCATTAATCACCATGTACTCAAATTAAGGTTTCCATAACAACAATTAACAATCAACCTTGGAGTTCACCACTTCCCACATTCTTGGAAGCCATAAGATCAAATGTATTAATATAACCAAATGATAATGTAAACCAACAAAGTCTAATGACCAACAAGATGTAACCACCTCTAGTGAATGCTGGGAAGAAGGTGCACTAGCGACCACTAGGGTTAGGGTCTGCCATAGCAACTTCAACACAACCCAAACATAGTGACCATTACAAGGAATCAACCATAGCAACCACAACAACACTTCCACCATAGTGACCATTATAGTAACATTACAACCAAAGGAGTTAGTGTTAGGGTTATAGTGACCAAACCAGAACCCCATACTCAACAAGCATCATTGTCATAGAGACCACAGGGGACTAAGTAAATAAGATGAATAAAACATATGTGAAACATCAAGAATATGAAGCATTACCAAGGTGAAAACCTCATGGAAAAGATGAACACCAGAACCCTAAAACGATCATCAAAGGATCAAGATATAAACCATGATTTGAGAGAGAATACCAAGCATTAAGAACATTCATGCAAAAAGCAAAACCTTTATTTTTAATAAGATAGCCGGACCAATCTCATAAGGATAAAACCAAACATTCAAGATGTGCATGTAAGAGCCAACAACTCCACCATCACTAGATCTCGAGTACAAAAATTAGGGTTTAGAAAAAAGAATTAATCTAAACAAGATCACTACATAATCACTCACCCTAATTTAATATATCATCACTACATAGCTTATAATCACATTTTTGAGATAGATCATTAGCATGCAAGATGAGTGCAACAGTAGAGAGGGAAAAGTTATATAACTCGCCTTGAAGTGAAGAACAACTCCAAAGCCAAGATGCTCTAAGAGAGAAAAGAAAGCCAAAACTTGGATCAAATCCACGGTCAAGAAAGATCACCTCAAGAGAAGAATAACAAACCTAGATCAAAAGGTGCAGAAAGAAGAGAGGGTACAAACCCTATGTCAAAAAGGAAGGAAAAGAGAAGAAAGGAGATCCTCCTCTTGCATAGATACTACCATGGGAAAACCATGGATTCGACCTCTAAGAGAGAGAGAGAGAGATTCTTTAAGAAAGACCACCAAGTGAAGACAGAGAGTGGTAGGGTTGCAAGAAAATGAAATTAAGAAAGATAAACCACTTACCAAGATAAAGGAATAAAAAATGGGAGATTATCCAACCCTAGATCACCACATGCAAGTGTTCGGCCTCCTTATTCAAGTTCAAGCACCACCACTTGCACCACCAACAACAAGAGTCGATCCCAAGAAAGAATGGAGTAGGAAGAGAGAGATAAAGGGGTCACTTGCATGTTAAGAGAGAGGTATAAATACCCATGGGTAGGAGAGAGGTGAGGGAGATGAGGGGTCAAGGCAATTAGTGACACTTGTCCCTCCAAAACTTGGCCATGAAACCACTAAAAACATTAATGCAACAAGGCTCATTAAAACCAAGGTAGGGTAGTGACCACTTGAACAATAAAACACTTCGATCAAAGCAAACATGGCACCCAACATGGTAGCAACTGCTACACCATGTCAACCAACACATAGCAGCCCTAGTCCAATATCAAACAATCGCCACCACCAAAACACACATCCAAAACATTTTGGCCACAATAAACAATATCAAAGTAGGATACATCTGTCGCTACAACACAATCAAAGAGAATCATATTGGTCACAACACATAAGAAGGTCAAGATCACCATCAACTCAAGCATCCGTGCAACCCATGCATACCCCAACGTCAAAACACATGAAACCACCTCATCAACCAAGGTCCAACAAGATACAACTATGCATCACTCTTTCCAACATGATGTAAATGCATAGGAGGAACACCCAACATGTGACAAATTACAAGATACACCCTCAACATCGGTAAATTGCAACTTGGCCCAAAATAAGCACACATATATCATAATTAGCATAAACATCATCCAAACTAGATGAAACTAAAAACATAAACATGTCACATGTTATTAAAGCACATCACATGATTTAGTTAAGGTGTTAAGCATCTAATTATGCTAAGAAAGAAAGATGAACAAGGTCTCTAGGTCAAGGGTCTTATAGGCATGACATGTCTTCCTAAAATTCTAAATTTTGCATTTTAGAGCAATCTTGACTTTGGCAATTCACTATAATTCACACTTTAAAATTTAAAGAGACAACATCTCAGGATATCTAGTAGGAAATATCATTTTATTTCTTAGAGGTATCTCTGAAGGGTGGCGTCTCTTGCGCATGCCTTGCAAATTGCATTGGTTGTGTGGTTGTCATTGATCATTCCCTAGAACTCACACAATAACAAAGAATATACTTTGAAAGAACATATTTCACAAGAATACTATTATGTATAATTATATACCTCTCATGTACAGTGTGTCTTCCTCAAATTTTGAATATTGCATTGTAGAGCTATCTTTGCTTTGGTGATAACTACAACTACCATTTTAAAATCAAAGATAGGTCATATCAACATAACTAGTAGGAAATACCAATATATCTTAAAATTACCTCCAAAGAGTGGTATCCTTTGTACATGGATTTCAATTTGCATTAATGTGTGTGTTTGTCTCTAGTCATTCCTAGAACTCACACAATAACAATGATCATATACTTTGAAACACTACTACATTTCTAGTTTGTAATGTCACTTTTCCTGACGTCAGTTTCACAAAAAAAAAACAAAACTAGATACCATACAATGTTTATTCTCTAGAACAAATGTAACCATCATTTAAGTCATGTCGATTAAGAAAAGACACAGGTACCACTTTTTTATAAACGTCGGTTGGCTATCCAAAAAAATTGACGTCTAAAATAACCCACAAAATATAAATTTTCAGGGTAAAATATTTGCCTCCAAAAAATTTAAGATGAGCATCAATTTTTAGGAACCGATGATAGATATTATCACACAAAATAAATGTTCCTCCAAAATACTTGAGGCGTCAATTTTGTATACAGATAACTGACATTGATTCACCAGAAAAACCACAAAAAAATCACAATAATGTCCATTTTTCCTTCAAAAACCAACGTTGCAGTGTTCGTGCCACGTCCCCTCGGAAAATTGTTCCCCCAAAAATTGCATTCTAGTGTTGGTTTTTAATCCAAAAACTGACAACTCAGTCCACATTGTGCCGATTTTTTTTCATTCAGATAATTGCTTCTAGCATTCTTTTTTCAATGTAAACCGACGTCGAAGTGGGTAGGTTAGGTGTCGGTTTTGTCCAACAACCAACGAGTATGGTCATTACTAGGGGTGTCCTTTTGGTCAAGTAACTAGTCTATGTGTCATTTCTTTGATAGAAGTTGACATCTAACTACTTAGTTGTCAGTTTTTCTAGACAAAAGATGACTATGTCCCACTTAATACCAACATGTGGAAGTTATTTCCCCCATTCTCTCTATTTCATTGCGCTAAGTGCATTCTACTTTGGCGATCACGGTTGCCATTTTCCTTCTATGTTGTTGTGCTTCCATCATCACTACTATTCTCATCGTCACCACCACCAATTTTCTCACCATCGCCGCCATCCTTGGTTTGGTCCCCGACTTGCTGTCGCCATCATTGGAGCTTGTTGCCTCCATCAGTGGAGCTCACCACCACGGCTGCCTAAGGAACTATCTGCCACTACCGCCTAAGGAGCTAGACGTCTGATCAACCTCATACGTGGGTCTAGAGAGTGGAGATGTGTCTAAGTCATCAGACTTTTATAATTTATATTACCCGAATGCCTTAGACACCTAGAACTAGCACAGGGTCGAAGTAGTTTGGGGTCGAATGCAGGGATAGGAAGAACGACACTTCAGAATCAAGTTTCACTTGTCTAAGTACATCAAATAGGTAAAAGGAGGGGTTTGATTGTAACAAGAAAACACCATAAAGGAAATAAACTGAAAGACTATCTCCAATTGGAGTTACCCGAAAGATTATGATTTTAGGGTTTAATAATTTTTATAGGGGATTGTATATCAGAAGCCAAGAGAATACAACTATCATCGAGATAAGTCACAAAGGAAGAAAATTTAGGCATAACAAGCGGCCGTGGGAAGCTTCCAGCATACTCTTCTCTCAAAGAGGATGCCTCTAACCATGTACCAACTCCCTCTCTCAAGGGTGGTGGTCGTAGATTAGAGTGGTATGGTAAACCGAAGCAACCCTGATCCTGGGTACTCTCATACACCCAGATCAGATCAAACTCTAGAGTTGCAACAACCCTCTCTCAACGGTGTCGAAATGGGAAACACGATTTGATAGCTAATCAAAAGCACGATCCAAAAGAAAAGACTAGAGTTTAGATGCTATAAAGAAATCATCTAACAAAAAGGAGCCATACACAGAACAATATGAGATAAACCCCATAGATTCCAATAAGCTTAAAAAAGAGTAAAAGGTTTAGTTGAAATGCCTAGGGAAATGAAAGTAAAGGGTAGTAAAAAGGGAAAGATAAGTATATGTCTCCTTGATTTAGGAGGTCGATATATAATAGAGTACCCCTGAGGTTCCCCCAACCCAATATCGGGCACGAGCTCTGCCCGATATGCCCGTGTCGGGCTCGTGACCGTGTCAGGTTCTGAGCTGTGATGGCTAGGGTATACCCGGAGGGACTCCCTTCCTGGTACGGCCATGTCGGGTTGCTATCCTTATCGGGCGACACACCTTGAGAGTAGGTCTGTATCGGGCTCAGTATCATATCGGGTGAGGGAACACTTAGTCTCTCAGGTTCCTTATATCAGGTATAGAGGGGAGAGCCATCTTGGGTTGTAGCCCATCTAGGAACTCGATACATTGAGGTGGCCTTCTTGGTCGTATCGTGATGCTGCGGCTACCAGGACATGCTCTAAGTGAACTCCTCCCACCCCTCTTGGGTTGTGGGTGTGCTCACCTAGTGTCGCCCGGCATGCCTGGGAACTCGACGTACTAGATCCACTTCCAAAGTTTGGTCTCGTTGGGTTCTGACCCGTCCAATCAGAGTCATGTAGCTGCTATTTATAGGCAACAGTTGGTAGAGGTTGCAGTTCTCGTGGGGCCACATGTCCTTTATCGGCTCCATTCTCATGGCTTCAGGGACGAGTCGACACGTCTGTCGCCTAGAATGGCTGGAGTCACATGCCGGATTATGAGAAAATGCCGCTTGACCATGTTGGGCAATGACCCAGGCGGGCAGCTGCTCTAATGAGTGGCTTCATCGTGGGACAAACTCCATCAGGTTGACGAGTCATGGCAGGCAAAGCTCCCTATTGGGTAGATAGCCTACCGCTCGTTATAACTCCTCACACGACACACCCGTATCGAGTTGTTGCCATGTCGGGCAATGACCGTGATAGGTAAATGAGTGTGTCGTGTGGCCAGTGGAAGGGCCGGTGTAGGTGCTCATTGTAGATGGGTCGGGACGGGCCTTATTGCGGCCTTTGGGTGGAAAAATGAGGGAAATCTCTAAAAAAGATGGGAAAAGAGTCAGGAGCATAGTGTGGGTCATTTTTATGCAATAACAGGATAAAATGGAGAGGAAAACGGTTTAGAAGGAAAGTTTGACAACAAAATATGGGTCCTAAATAACCACAAAATGGGTGTTATCAACTCCCTCAAACTTAGCATTTTGATTGTCCTCAATCAAACATACTTATCTTAACACTTTATTTGCAATACTTCTTCACACCAGACATAGTCCTCAGACAAGGGGTTTAAGCGAGTTCTGAAATGTCTTAGGGAAAATTACTTCTGTCTACGAGCAATGGACTTTATTTTTCCCTGCCTTATTTTAAGCAAAAAAAATCTCTTCAGCTTCAGTGAGACTTGGGTGCATGATTCCGAAGTTAGCTTTCACACCAAACAACGTGGGAATAGAAGTTGGGTTTTTGGGTAGGCTTAAGGCTTTTTGGGTTTTTCTTGTTTTCCATTGGTCCATCCAGGTACGAGTCCATTAATGGGCAAGTGATCCCTGCAGTCCAAGCCAGTTGGCTTTAGAGTAGTGATTTCACATCCTACGTACCACTGCCCCGGATCTACCATGCCTAAAGATGGGTACTTTTGGAGAAACAAGTGTTTTTTTTCATTTGGTACAACTCTCATGCTTTTATTCACTCTCATAAGGATTTTCTCTCTTATTGGGATTTTTGATGGATAGGGGAAAAAGGAGAGTTTTGCTATTTGGGCAGCTTTTTCCTTCACATGCACATCTCTTAGCAGTTGCAAGATTATTTTTTGAAATTGGTGTAGAGAAGTTGTAGCCTTTTTTTGTTTGAGACTGCATTTTTGGAAAGAGCATAACAAAAGTGTGCACCACCTTAGACACGAAGAGAACAAACTGGAAGGAGTTGTATCTAATATTTACTATAGAGTGTATTTGTACAATTGTTGAGAGGCAAGAAGTTGTAAAAGTGCTAATTTATATCAGACATGTATGTATATGTACACAAGATATGGGAAAGAAGAAAGATGAGAAGGGGAAGAAATTTTTAGGTGCCTCCCTCACTGATATAGTGCCCCCCCAAACTTACCCCACACTCTGTCCCTAGAGTTGTGAGATAAGTAGGAAAGGGTAGACATAGGTCAACGAGGGTTTTAGCTGGTGCCTGTGCCTTCGTCAAATAGAAGCTCCAACACATACTCTCCACATTTTCAGTGGTAGTCGATGTTGTGGAGCTTGTCAGGTGTTTGTTGTAGTGTCACTGAGCTAGAGATCCATTCTAGCACGTAGATGCCACATTTGTTTGATTGTGGAGTTTGTTCTCGACTACTTTGGCAGAATTGGAGCTTGTGCCATTTGTTCTCCGTGCTCTCCAGGAACGGTTGGATCAATGTCGCCACCTTGATGTAGTATTTCCTTTCTAAGCGCTCAAGGGTGTCAACGGAGTTGATGTACACTGCACTAGATGATCTTTGTTTTTGTCAGAGCTGTTGTAGAAGATTGCTGCTCGCGGGCGAGTGTATACCATCAGGAGCGTCCAATGGTTGTAATGAAACATTGGAAAGAATATGATATGTGGCATGCTACATTGTATCTCAGCTAGAAATAGTTGTTTCGCTCCTAATTTATCAACTAGGCAGATATCATTAAACACCATTGGGTGGGCGATGTAGGTGTGTTCAAACTTCTTCTATAAAATCTGGATGTAGGTTGACGCCACCGACAATGCTAGACATCCTCCTACCTTTACTAAGTCTCGAAGGTCATCAAGAGGGATTATGACATCGTATGTCTCATAAATGATGTCTGTGGGGGGTAGAATCAACTATCCTGAGGAGGATTTTGTTGACCTGTTCATCAGTGAAGCACACGTGGAACAGTCAAAGTTGTTGATCATCATTTCTGAAGCAGCAGGTGAAGTGAATTTTTCATTGGTGAGTATCTCTCGTAGAACGTCCATTTGCTTGCCCGCCCCATAGACGTCCATGGCCATTTGGGCTTCTTATCCTAGAGGGTTGCTGGGTTGTGATTATTCAGTTTCTTAGTCACTATCCAATAGCTTCTCGAGTACGCCTGCATCTAGGAAATAGCGTCTGTCCTTGATCAACAACATCACATATGTGCTTCTGAGCTGATAGAAATTTTGGCCTTGGAGGTGTCTTATATATCCAAAGATGTGGAGCAGCTCCATGGCACGAAGGACTATGAATGCGCTATTTTCGCTTCCTAGCTCTTCTTGAACGGGGAAGTCTCCCAAGGAGAAGAAGTTCCAAACACCATTGTGGCATTAGACTCCTTGCTTGATGGCGCAAAGAAGATGCAGTGGGAGAATCCTAAGATGCTTATCTTCTGGGTGTATGAATATGTTTCTTGAACGTTGGACCTCTTCGGTGGAGCAGCTGAGGAGCTGGACATCGTGGCTGTGGAGGTCTACCATATAGAGGAACCAGTTTCTTCTATGCTTATAGGGGGCCAACACCATGTTTTGGTTGTGCTCTTCGATGTATTGTAGCATGTTGGCCATCTTGATGGAGTCGTATGCCCCTTTCATTAATCTTCTTGCCAAGGTCGGGGTGGCATTGTAAATTGGCTGCCGGCCTGTCCTGGTGCCTATATTCTCGATCATAGCACCTTCCAGGACCCGGATGAGGATCTTCCCTACTACAGTTGGGGAGTGGAACATGCTTTTCAGTGCTTCCCCTTGTACAGAAAACTAACCATCGCTCCAAACGACATCCTCTCCATATGCCTGCGACATCCTCTCCATCTCCCATTGTACAGAAAACCAACCGTCATTCAGAAGCTTCTGGTCTCTGATCGTCAGGTAGCCAATGGCCCGTCTATCGAAGTCGGCCATATCAAAGGAGGGAATCTCTGACTGTGTAGAAAACATGTCTGCCGTCAAACTCCTTGCTCTAGGGGGGTGCTTGCCATTGGCGAAATATATGTCACCCCCTTCTCCCTCAGATTCATTAGAAGAGCCCTCCGCTAGGATGATGGATACGTCTGCATCTTCAGCTTCATTTAGGGAGGGCAAGGGAGCAGCTATGTCGATGTCGCGGGTGCTCTCCTATCCTACTGGAGCCCCATCGGTGGTCTTATTCATTGTTTCTTCCTCAGGCATTGTGGAGGGCCCACTGGAGGAGGAAGGAGATGAAGTTCTTGAAGAGGACACCGAAGATGAGGGCTGAGAGTCGGGGCCTGGAGGTGATGGGGACCTCCTAGGATGTCTTGAGCGGGGATATTCATCCCTCCGATTCAGCCTCTCTTCAATAGCATCGAGGCGTTGGAGCACCGTCTGCATCGTGTTGTTCAATGCCTATAGTTGGCCAGGAAGGCCAACTACGGTTAGCAGTTGGCGCTCCTGCTCGCTTAACCTCCTCTGGAAAACATTGAACCTGTGGGTTAGGGAAGCAAATGTAGCTGAGTGATTGTTTGTTACCTCCCACAAGTTGTCAAACTCCTGGCCGAGGAGTTGCCCTAGTGATGGGGCGGCTACAGTTGATCGGCCTCGTGTCCTCGTAACGTTACTCACGTGAGAAGTTCGGTCTAAAGAGTGTGCATCTTCAAGTGGGGTCGAGTCCATCTGAATCGTCCATGAGGGTGTTGTTTCAGGGTGGGGCGTCGACACCTTTGTTGCTGCCTCTACCTCATCAGTCTGGAGTGGTGGAGAAGGGTGTGAAGAGGATGACTATTGATCTACCATCCAACTCTCTGCATCCTCCCCCACAACAATTATCGGTGTCGTTGGCGGCAGCATCTGTGTGGGCTGCACAACCCTGAGCTCCATCTCCAGGAGATCATCAAACACGTCATTGCTGGCGTCTGGCTGTACCGCTGCCTCTTCCATTGAAAGCGCAACTGAAGCATCAAGAGATGTGGCTGTCTCTTATGCGACATCGTCCTTGGGGTCTATCACCATTTCTTCTGCCCCAGTGGTATCGATGGTCTCCACAACTATCATTATCTCTTTACTAGACGCAACAGGTGTTGTTGTGGTGGCCGTGGCTAGTTCGGTGGCGGCATGAGCGATGGACGTCTCGGCGGTGGCGGTGACAGGCAAGTCGGTGGCGATGACCACTGATGACTTGTCATGCCGAGCATCGAGGGGGATTGGTCTTCTTGTGGGTGTTGCCCCTCAGGGGACGCTTCTAGTGGAAGCATAAGCAAGTTCTTCCATCTTGTCTGGCAAAGCTTGTATCTCTACGAGCGTGAAAACCAGCTTTTCTGCATCATAGTTAATGCAGAGTGGGAGGGGCAGGAGGGTGGTAGTTCTTCCAAACTTGTAGAAGTAGTGGTGGCCCTCCTTTTTGATGATGTTTTCTCGTTCCAAGAACTTCATGTCTATCATGTCCTCACCTTGTGTCTTTGACTGGCTGCACAGCTCCTTAGGGTACCCCATCCCTACTGAGATTAAGTTGACAATCCCTCCCATGCAGTACTCCTTGGTGGCATCTTTTATTGGATGCAGTCGGCTTAGCAGAAAGTGCCCCAAGTTAATCACCTTCCCCTCCATCATGTACCACATGAGATGGAGTTCTTCGGTGTATAGATTTCTCGTTTCATATTTGCTGAAAAGGAGGCTCACCACGATCTTGTGGACAACTCTCCAGAAATAGGAGTGGATTGCCGCCACCTTGCTCCCCGGCTTGAACGATGATTTTCCGGTTAGCTTCTTCTAGAGATTGACTGCGCTGAAGCCGTCATTTTCGGTATTCTAACACCATTGTTTAGGAGCTCCTTCTCGGCTTCATTGGAGGATAAGATATTGTTGAGAAGCTTCTCCGAGATGTCATGCTTAACGTTGTATAGGCGCCCTTACAGTCTATCCACCCTGTTGAATATTTTGACTTCTTTTGGTATATTCGGCACCCGGTGGAGGGATGACATGAACTCTTTTGCAAGTTTAGTGTAAGAGGCGGAGTAGCTGAAGCATATCTTCCTCAGCTCGGTAGCTTGTAGGAAATTTTTGAGCCTGCTAAAAATGTTGAGCTGATTGAAGGACGATTAGTGGCAGAAACGGGTTGGCCGGTAGACTTTAGTTGCCAATTCCATATACCGCTACTAGTGCTCCGCGTCTCTAGGAACGAACTATCCTGGAGAGTGGGCCAGGGGATCTGGCCCTACCATTGTCATTGGGGCTACTCCCACTTCTATTTTGGGCCGCTTCTGGGCCCCAGACGGCCCTGTTGTATCGGGGTTTGAGTGCTTCTGCCCGGTTGAGGTCGCTTCGGTTGTAGCGTCGGGATTGATCCTTCGGCCATGCTTATCGACTTGGACGACGATTTGCTTAGTGCGGGCCATTTTTTTAACATTTAAACAAGAGTGGGGTAAGTAATAGGATTACTGACTTGATCACCTTACCCGATATCGGGTGACACACAAAAAGAGTCATGTTTCCTGATACAAGATAGGCGATGCTTGAAAAACTAATAACGGGTTAGAGTCTACATCAAAATAATCTCGTGTGACACTAGAACACCTGGTACAACAAGTCAGTATCGGGCAAAGATAAAAAACATCTTGTCGTCCGATATGTGGTATGGATGATAGGGTGGGCCGATATTGGGTCGCATTAATGAAACAAGGCTTGCCTGATATGGATATCCGATAAGGCTCAGTGTGATACTCGTCTCGCCCGGTAGGGGGAGAAAGCTGATATGATCCTACAACGGCGGAGTAAAATGCAAGATTATCGCATGATAAGCAAATCATGGTACAAACAAGGGTCCAGCCCAACATGAGTTTGTAAGAAAAAGGTGCTGCCTGATACTATAAAGTGTCGGGTGATACGAGTCAAAGCATCTTTGTAAAACAATACCGGGTGATATGAGTCTTTCCCGGTATGCTTCGTATCGTTCATATGCATGTCTCGTGCGTCAAGCATGTCATGTGATATGATCAAAATACCGATGCAGACAACTCGATAGGCAAAACCTGGCACAAACCCAAGGTCGTTTCCCGATAAAGTATCGTGTAGAGGGTGTCGCACGACACATCTTTTTCCCAAATTGAGTTGGGCGTTATGCAAACTTGATAAGAAACAAAGGCCCTTGCCAGACACGGGTCTCACTTGAGGAAAGATGTCACATGATAAGCTTTACCTGATACATTTTGCACGACATAATCGATTGAATTAGTCAATAAGGCGTATCGAGTTATACTTGTATCGGGCAAGATTGCTGGTGCGCGATACATGTATCGCGGGAGAGAAAGATCGACATGGGAGCTGAAGTAAAGGCAGGATGCACGATATGGGAGTAGGTGAAAAGTAAATGCGGGTGCCCGACACAGTTAAACTCAAGTTACTACATATAGCTATGGTGAGCGGGGGTAAATCGGGTAAGACTGGGACACATGTCGCGTGAGGAGGTGAAATGTCTCATGAGACATAGTAAAATCAGTCTAATCTGTCACGTCGGGGGGTGATTTGGCTTCCTAAACAAGCTTCTCACCACACGACACATGTGTTGTGAGGGATTGGCATGTCACACGATACCTCCGCCTGATATGTTTTCCGCCCTTCTTGCCACCCGCGGGTTGCACTGGCCGATATGGCCTAGGCGTGCCGGGTGATAGTGTTGCCTACCCGACACACTGCTTCAAGGAGCTGAGGGTGTCACCCTAAAGAGACGAATATAGTTCGGCCAACAATGTGTGTTGTGCAAGGCGAGAAGGAAAGAAAAAGGTTGAAACATGACCGATAAGATCTCAAGAAGAGTAAAAACTAGGAACAAAACAAGGGAAAACTAAAATCAGAGAGTGTTCATGGGTAAAACATCATTGGCAAAAAGAAGACTTTCGGCCCCAGATAGTATTACTCACCAAGGCTATAAAAACTAAGTCGGTGGCCCATAAAACGAGAGAGTTCGTGCATGTGGCGCATGCACTGACTCAGGCCTTATTACAAATGATAATGTTCGTAATGTTTTTCTGTAGGAAAGGAAATAACATCCTATGCTAGGAAAGTAAAAATTTGGGTTGCCTCCTAAAGAGCATTGTGGTTTGTGTCGTCAGCTTGACAACTTCAAATTTTTCTACGCTGCCTTAGCGATTGTAGCTTCAATGTCCTGCAGGGGCATCTTTGATCTTCGGACAAACACTTTGTCTTCATAAAACCTTTTACTCTATACCCATTCACTGGAAAAACTTTCGCCGAATCTTCTTTGTCATAGAGCTCCATCATTCTAGACGGATAGGTCTTTGCAACGATGAAGGGCTCAAACCATCGGGTTTGCAGCTTTCCTGGAAAGATGCAGATAGAAGATTTAAATAATAAAACTGTGTCACCTTCGTCGATGTCCTTCTTCCTTAGGTGGGCATCATGCCAGATCTTGGTCCTTAGCTTGTAGATCCTTGCATTTTCATAAGCGTGAAGTCTTAATTCTTCAAGAACTTGAAGCTCATTTTGCCTTTTTGCAAAAGATATCAACTCCATCATCATAGACAGTCTCTGTTGCTGATTTCACTAGAAAGTCCGATTCGGTGGGAACCCCGTCTGGCGTTGCTGATTTGACGGTCCTCCAGAGGGTTTTCTGCCCACCAGCTGGTGGGAGTTCTCAACAGAACTAGTGTTCCCATAAGAGAAACCAGGATGGTTAGGTCTTTGGTACTGGACGTAACTCACATTCTCCGTACTGATCTCATCAAAATCTTCTTGGGGTGTCGTGTGTGGGCAGAAGTCAGACAGGTGGTCTAGCTCTCCGCAGGTGTCACAACTTTTTATGGCTTCCTGTCGAACTTTCCCTTTGTATCCTTGCTCTTTGAGGGTCTGGACATCTGTCACAATCTTGTCAAGTTTGGCTATGAGGGCCTCCATAGCCTTAGATTCACATGGAGTGGTGTGGTTTGTCGACTCCTAGTCGTAATCACCATCTTGTTAATTTGTGGCCATGTTTTCAATGATTTCCCTGGCCCTTTGAGCACTGAGTCCCAAGAAGTCGATGCCAGCTGCAGCGTTCAAGGACTTCCTCTCTGTGGGAGACACTCCATTGTAAAATGTGGTGATCATCTTGGGTTCAGAAAAACATGATGAGGGCATTCACACTGATAGCTCATAAACCTCTCCCAAGTTTCATGAAGATTTCTCGATGGCTTCTTAGAGTACCTCGTAATTTTGTTCTGGCATTTAATTGTCCTCTAAATAGGAAAGAACTTGGAAATAAAAGCATTAGCAAGGTGCTCCCAGTCGGGGAGGCTTCCATCTTGTAGACTGGTGAACCATTCTAGTGCCTTATCCCACAGAGATAATGGGAAGCACTGGATGTAGATATGCGTCAACGGGACTATGTTGATCTTGAAGGTGTTACATGTCCTCTTGATGGTTGTTAGATGGTTGTACGGGTTCTCGTCGATGGTGTTCCTGCCAAACCTGTTGTGTTGGAGAAGCTGAAGGAAAGAAGGCTTTAGCTCAAAGTTGGTGATGTTGAGGGGTTGCGTAACAATGGGATTCCTTTCCTCATTTGCCCATACTTGGACAAATGAGAACAGGGAGCGGGCTTCAGGAAGTTGGTTAGCCATTACTTGCTAAATGCAAGGATGACCTAGCGAAAGGAAGAAAAATGTAAAAGGTATCAGTGTGTTGCATAAATATTATGTGTAGTAAATATTATGTGCAATAAATATTTGTAGTGTTATATGCATATATACAGGGCTTCTGGAAAAGTGCAAGTAAAAATCAAGCTTGTAGAATGGTTTTCATTGCCTATCCCCAGCAACGATGCCAAAAAGTTGATCAGCCTCAGACGCAGGTCCAGAGAGTGGAGACGTGTCTAAGTCATCAGACTTTTATAATTTATAATACCCGAATGCCTAACACACCTGCAACTAGCACAGGGTCGAAGTAGTTCAGGGTCAAGCGCAGGGATCGGAAGAATGGTGCTTCGGAACTCAAGTTTCACTTATCTAAGCACATCAAATAGGTAAAAGGAGGGGTTTGGTTGTAACAAGAAAACACCACAAAGGAAATAAAATGAAAGAGTATCTCCAACTGGAGTTACCAGAAAGATTATGATTTTAGGGTTTAACAATTTTTATAGGGGTTTGTATATAAGAAGCCAAGAGAATACAACCATCATCGAGATAAGGCATGAAGGAAGAAAACTTAGGCATAACAAGTGGCTGCGGGAAGCTTCCAGCATACTCTTCTCTCAAACAGGATGCCTCTAACCATGTACCAACTCCCTCTCTCAAGGGTGGTGGCCGTAGATTAGAGTGGTAAGGTAAACCAAAGCAACCCTGATCCTAGGTACTCTCGTACATCCAGATCAGACCAAACTCTAGAGTTGCGACAACCCTCTCTCAAGGGTGTTGAAATGGGAAACACGATTCGATAGCTAGTCAAAAGCGTGACCAAAAGAAAAGACTAGAGTTTATATGCTATAAAGAAATCATCCAACAAAAAGGAGCCATACACAGAACAATATGAGATAAACTCCATAGATTCCAATAAGCTTAAAAAGAGTAAAAGGTTTAGTTACAATGCATAGGGAAATGAAAGTAAAAGGCAGTAAAAATGGAAAGATAAGTATCAGTATCCTTGATTTAGGAGATTGATATACAACAGAGGACCCCTAAGGTTCCTCCAACCTGATACCGGGCAGGAGCTCTACCCGATACACCCATGTCGAGCTCGTGACCGTGTCGGGTTCTGAGCCGTGACATCTAGGGTATACCGGGAGGGACTCCCTTCCTGATACGGCCGTGTTGGGTTGCCAGCCTTGTTGGGCGACACACCTTGATGGTAGGTCTGTATCAGGCTCGGTATCATATCGGGTGAGGGAACAGTTAGGCTCTTGGGTTCCTTGTATCGGGTATAGAGGGGAGAGCCATCTCGGGTTGTAGCCCATCTAGGAACTTGACACATTGAGGTGGCCTTCTTGGTTGTATCATGTTGTTGCGGCTACCGAGACAGGTTCTAAGTGAACTCTTCCCGCCCCTCTCAGGTTGGTGGTGTGCTCACTTAGTGTCATCTAGCATGCCTGGGAACTCACCGCACTAGCTCCACTTCCAAAGTTAGCTCTCATTGGGTTCTGACCCAGCCCATCGGAGTCCTGTAGCTGCTATTTATAGGCAGCGACTGGTAAAGGTTGCAGTTCTCATGTGTCCATCTGTCCTTTATCGTCTCCATTCTCGTGGCTTCGGGGATAGGTCGACACATCTGTCTCCTGGCACGGCTGGAGTCGCGTGCCGGGTTGCGAGCAAATGGTGCTTGACCATGTCGGGTAATGACCCTGGCGGGCAGCTGCTCCGATGAGTGGCTTCATCGTGAGACAGACTCCATCGGGTTGACGAGTCGTGGCGGGTAAGGCTCCCTGTCGGGTAGATAGCCTACCGCTCATTAGAACTCCTTGTGTGACACACCCGTATCGGGTTGCTGTCGTGTCGGGCAGTGACTGTGACAGGTAAATGGGTGTGTCGCACGACCAGTGGAAGGGCCGGTACAGGTGCTCATTGTATATGGGTCGGGAAGGGCCTTTTGCGGCCTTTGGGTGGAAAAATGAGGAAAATCTCTGCAAAAGATGGGAAAAGAGTCAGGAGCATAGTGTGGGTTATTTTTATGCAATAACAGAATAAAACAGAGAGGAAAATGGTTTAGAAGGAAAGTTTGACAACAAAATATGGGCCCTAAATAGCCTCAAAATGGGAGTTATCAATGTCATTGTTCGTCATGCTTCTGCTGTGTGCCACTTCTACTGCTAGCCATTGTTGGCAACATACCAAGGTAGCTTTTCATTTTTTATTTAAACTGACAATAGTTCCCATTTCTTGCATCCTAAATGTTAATAAATAAGTAGGATTCCAAAATGATTAACTGAAATCTAGGGTTTCTATGGGAATCTTGTTTTATGTGATGATGAAATTGAGTTATGATCTCTATTAAGTTTCGTAACTAGTATGAAATTGAGTAGCCAATAATCTTATGTTATTTATAATAGTGTCTACCTTATTGATCGTTATTTATATACAATGTTGCATGATTAATGTTTTTGTTACTAATAACCCAAATCTTAATAGAACTATGTTTTCTAATGAGAAACATGAATACTTGATGAGAGAAGATAACCTAAGATTGAGAATTAGTAGGAGAAATATTATTATGCTTATGGTGAAAGGAAAATTGTATATATAAACTATGTAATGAATGATAGGGTGAATGTGACTTATGGATTTATGGGCTTATGTTTATGCAAAATTGATATGAATTGTAAATCTTAATTATATATATATATATATATATATATATATATAGAGAGAGAGAGAGAGAGAGAGAGTCAGGCTAGTGTACACTCGAGTGTACCGGAGGCACCGTACACCTCAGTCATTTTTTAAGATGCAATAAATTTTTGAAAAATCTAAACTATTGATGTTGTTAATTATCATAAGAACATACTATATAATAAATTTTAGCTCATTTGGACACTTATAGGTCATGCATATAAAGGAGGCAAAAATCATATATTTCAAATTAGTTTTGTGTGTCAATTTTGTTGTCCTTGGATGAGTGACTTACACTCATCCAAATGAGTTCAAATTTTGTATGTGACCTATTATTATTGTAACCATGAAGATCAATGGATTATATTTTTAAAAAACATGGTCTAGATAGGCAAACACCATTGGGGTGTACATCGTGATCTATACACTCGAGTGTATTATATATATATATATAGAGAGAGAGAGAGAGAGAGTCAGGATAAAATACACTTGAGTGTACATATCACATAAATACTGTAACGTCTCAGGATTTGAGGCCTTGGATAACATGATCTTAAAAGGAATAATTGGACTACCCACATCACCAGGGTGCACCTCCTTTTCTGGGAGCCCATCACTAAAGAACTCCATATTTAAGCGTGCTCAGCTTGGAGTAGTACTAGGATGGGTGACTGATGGGAAGTTGACCCTGGCTTGTACGCGAGTGAGGAAAAATGCGGATGGAGCCGCCCATGTGTTGGTAGTGTCCAAGCATGTTGGAAAGGGCTATCTGAGTTGATGGAGCCACCCTTGCATTGGTAACCGTGGTCTGGAGCTGGGTGTACATGGGCCATTTGTGTCTACACTAAAATGGGGAAACGATTATGTGGCCAGATAGTTGAGTCTTGATGAGGACGTAAAGAGTCTAAGTGGGGGAGATTTTAATGTCCCAAGATTTGAGGCCTTGGATAACATGATCTTAAAAGGAATGATTGGACTACCCATATCAGCAAGGTGCACCTCCTTTTCTGGGAGCCCATCATAAAAGAACTCCATAGTTAAGCATGCTCAGCTTGGAGTAGTACTAGGATGGGTGACCAGTCAGAAAGTTGACCCTGGCTTGCGTGTGACTGAGCAAAAAGCATGTTGTTAAGGCTAGTGGTGGTCTGTGGGGCCAGTCATTATTCTTAAAACTCTACTAGCACCTTGCGAAGTGGGCCCGGGTGTCCCAATCACGATCCCACTACCTAGACAGTGATAAAGGGATTGAAGCGCCTATCCCTGAGTGGTCCGAAAGGATTCATCACACTGACATATACAATAAGAAATAATAACTCAAAACTGGATAATTAAATAACAAACTAACCCAATATGGATATCTTTCCAAAATATCCTTGTCATCAGAGTATGTAGAGTGTGGAAGCGATCTTATTCAATATTCCATTTGTATTACCTAAAATCAAGAAAATCGAGACACAATCATGCAATTGCATGGTACGCTATCAAAATCAAGTAAAAAAGTTTATAAGAAAATTGGTGTACTTGGCAGGACGTATATTCAAATGAAAAACAAAAGATTTTCAAAACTAATATCATTTGACAAAATGTTTGTTATTCAACGTTTCAATTTTTATTACGTGTTCCCATTATGTTGTAATCAAATAAGCATGCTTATATATTTTGTGTGACTCTATAACCCCAATGCGACGGGGAAGGTCAGTAGGCTCCTTCTCACCATAGGAAATAGGAGGCCAATGTACAAGTCCCACCTCCAAATGAGGGGGTTGTTGCACTCAATATCAACATTATCAACATTATCAATATCATCATCATTATCAATATACGGGCAGTCATAATGGGCATGTAATTTATATTTTCATGTTTTTCAAAATATAGTCTAGAAAAATAGAAGACTAATCATAGGAACAATAGCTCATCAAAGTAAGTATCCAAGTATACAATCAAGAGATACATAAAAGTATCTTCAATACAATCAAGAAGGAGTTATATAATAGCGTACATTTCACCGAGGATTTTGAGTATAGATCAACTAGTAATAGGTCGACCCTTCGAGTTAGATCCTAAAACACAATGTTTGGATCAACGGTCAAGATCATGATATTTGAAAATCATGTTTCAATATTTTAGATTAGGGTTACACTTTTCCTATGTCAACCTTAGGGTTGGGTCATTCACTTATAATCAATATTTCAATATGTCCAACATTATTTCAAGTGTACAATATATTTGAGTGTGAATGACTTACCTAGGTTTTCTAGAATCATATTTGTTAGCCCTAATTTATGATCATTATCCAAGTCACCATAAAATTTATAGATCATCATCATGATACTTAACATAATCAGAAATCAAAGATTAGATTGATGGGTCAAATGCATATCTAGGGTTTCGCAAAATTAACATGAATATCAAAATAATTCATTATTCATTGAGATTATATTAAACATTGGATCAAGTAAATAGATTTAGATCACTAGTGAGTCAATTTTGTATTTTTGTGTCTCAAGATCATCATTAGAGTCAAATATCAAGATTTCAAGGGACTAATCACTAAAATATAGTTATTTGATAAATTAAATAAGTAAGAGTCCAAATATAGGGGTATCAGTAATATCCATAAATAATTAGGATCTAAAATTATTTTTATTAGGTTTATTGGATTTTTCTGATCAAGATACACTATTTACTTGTACTTTTTGGAGCTAGGATGAATTAGATACAATTTTTGCAAGATTTGACCAATTATTGGATTTTTGAGTAGAGAGGAGGAGTAATACCTTTAATTGGGAAAAACGAGGAATGTTTGATGTTGAAAGAATGGCCCAGATTGATATACATAGGCTAGGAATCTCACTTGGTTCAAGGTTCATTTCAATGTTGGTTCGGTTGGTTTGCTTCTTATTTGATTGGTTCAGACGCTGGTTCATTGGTTCCGTTGAACCGGCGATTCTTCTCCCTGGGCCGACTGGTTCAAGCTACCTTTCTCTCTCGTGCAGGCACCCACGAGAGCCAGAGAGTGTGGCGGAGATGGGCTCATTGGCAAAGGTGGTTCAAGGGTAGGACGCATCGAGGAAGGTAGAAAATATGTCGCTCGACCTCCTTGTGGTCTCGCAAATTGGAAGGAGGTAGAAGCTTGGGGAAAGGAGGCGAGGATCAGGGGCTCCCAAGTTGAGTTGTGCGGTGGCACCGCTATGGAAGAAGGAGGATACAATGAGGAAATATGGGTGCTCGGCGATGAGGGAGTGATCAAGGGAGGGTCTCGTAGCTTGCTGTAAACATTGCAAGCATGAGGGGCCCTTTATATAGTGTTGGGGCTAGGGTTTTAGGGACAAACCGATATCTGAAAATGGCCATGGCTACCGGAGTGAGAGGGGAGAGCAACGAGCTCATTTTGGCGGCTAGAGAAACCAAAAAGGATGTTCAAAGTATTGTTTTACAAGTTCAAAATCATGAGAGTATCGATTCTATCTGCTCAGATTTTCAAATCGTGGTCGTGAGTGGGAGATCTCATATCTCGCTCATTTACTCCTCCCCGTAATCAACGGTAGGTTTAAGATGGGTCAGTGGTCATAGGATCAGGCCCTGATCTGTGTGGAGGCTGATCCAAGGGTTGGGGTTCACCCCCAACGCAAGCCATGGATTGCAGACTTGGAAAAGGCCCAAATAAGAGGCAAATAAATGGATTTTCAACACATGAACTTCCATAAATCATAGTAATTAGTAGAAATGTCAAATTGTTCTCAAATTTGGATCAAAACTTCACAAAAATGTGGACAGTATATATAAAAAGTTTGAGGACAAAAATATGTAGTTTTATGGATCAATTTACTTCATTGGACAAGGTAACAAATAAATCAAATATATGGGGTCTCGAAGTGTATAAAATTCACATTGATCATCAAATTTTGAATTTGAGTCTCAGTAATGATTATGAAGACAAGAAAAATAATTTGGGACCATTAGAAGGTATAATGAGGGAAAAATAGTAAGTTCATCATACTTATGCAAAATTCCACTTTTTCACATCCTTCCCTCCTTAAAAAGGAATTTTGTCCCCCAAAATTCAGGATCATCCTCAAAATTAGAATTTTCCAAATCCAGATCATATCCTCAATTATTTGAACATTCTCAACTATATAATTAAAATTATGTCCTAAAAGTGCAAATAGTACAATCATCATAATTGGGATTCCATGTTCCATATTATAATCAACTTGGTACCAACATCATTCCCTCATCAAGCAATTGAGTATCAATGCATATATCTAACACTACTTCATCATCGAGCAATTGAGTATCAAGGTCATTGCATATATTGTTCAAGGTCATCATAATAGTCACAAATATGGAAAGAATCCTATTGATCACAAATATGAAGAGATCATATTTTTAGTCAAACAAATAGGGATCTTGAACAAGGTGACTTTCAATCCCAATATCTTTGGGTCTGAGCCTCTACATTGGCCTAGGTGGGGTTATACATCCATGATTTGAGATTTCATATTTCAAGTCAACATCATACTTTCAATATCAGGATTTCTGAGCTCAATGTCAATGGGAGGTCCCACCCTAGTCCTAATGAGAGCTAAACCCCTAAGTCATACATCAAGAGAGTCAAAATAGTCATTATTTCAAATTTTCAAATTTTGGGATTTTGAAGTCATTAGTCATATCATGGGTGATCTCATGATCCATATCATGTGTTAAGATTTGGTACATCAATATCAAGAGTTGAAGTTTTGATATCAAGATCATATGTTGAATTATTCCAAGGCTAGGGTTTTGAATTCCTATTTAGACCTTAGGGGATATCATTCATCTATATCCAATTTTGAGTAACAATATTTAAGCAATATTCGATCAATATATCAAAATTTCATTATCAATGTATCCAAGTTTGATGAATGATCTAGACCTAGGTCTATCTAGGAAGTCAACCACAAGCTATAGTCAACATTGCCATATATCAAGGTCATTATCATATCAATATTCAAGATCAAGTATCAAACATGGGTTTAACCTATTAGGCTTAGGTAAACCAATCCAAATTAGGTAAAAGGGAATACCTTTCCAAACTCTAAATAATCAACAATATGAAAAATTAGAGGTAGTCAAAATAGGGATGTGACCTAGGTTAGGGGAGTCACAAATCAACTACCACCCTAATCTAGCACGTTACCAACATTAGTCATTATCCATTGATCTTACTCAAATAGGGAGAGTATTAATGATCAATTCATATTCCATAAGGTCATGACATCAAAATTAAAGACCATAATAGGGCACTAATGTCAAAATTTTACAAAGTCACATTAATATTTGCATCCCTTTCCTTTCATGATCAAGGAAGCTATATAATTTGGAAATTGAGTATTTGAATTTGACATTCAAGGAATTAGAGTATAATAGTGCAAAATATAGGTCCATCATCATCATCATATTAAAATTAAGATTGCAAAAAGCATCAATGGTCAATAGGAAAACTGCTTTTTGCATCATAGTTCTTACATTATGATTTTGTGAGTCATTAGGATTAATAATTTGATGGCATAATAGGGAAAAAATTGATGAACGATGTTTGCGGTTTAGACAATAATAGTGCAAAATGGATATTAATCAAATAGAGACCTCATCAACATGAGGTATAGGGTATACATCATCCTTATTTCACCAAATCAAGATTTGCCTCAACATAGAAATCATGTAGTCTAGATTTGATTAAATTGAATGTGCAATTAGGGTCATCATGAGTATTTGATTTCAAAATTTATTTTCATTGATGAAAAATCAACTTTTCACATTAAGGTCAGATCATGGTATCAACTTTCAAGATTTAGTAATATTCATTTTTCCCATGCATAAGCTACCCATAATCGAGACATCATGTGGTAAAGATCACAAGAAAGAACCACATTAGGAGATGAGAAATCTACCTAATCTTCATCTACATGGGTAGCTTAGGATAGTCCTTACAGAAGAGATGAGATGCCGAAGACTCTCTAAGGTTTCACAAGAGAACCTATAGGTCTAGTTCTGGATCAATTAAGGCCATCTAGAGTGGGGGATCTCAGCCACCGTGAAGACGGATAGGAGAAATTATGCCATGACCCCGAGCCTAAACACCTCAATTTTCACCATTATGGACTTTAGGGTTTCTTGGGTGTAAGAGACTTGAAAAATGATTTACTTAAGGTATATGGGAGTGTGTAAGCTCTGATACAAACTATCACAGAACCATGCTTACCCAAATCTCAATCCCACTGCCAAGACAGTGATAAAGGGATTGAAGTGCTCATCCCTGAGTTGTCCAAAAGGATCTATCACACTGGGATATACAATAAGATATAATAACTCAAAAATTGGATAATTAAATAACAAACTAACCCAATATGGATATTTTTCCAAAATATCCTTGTCATCAGAGTATGTAGAGTGTGGAAGTGATCTTATTCAGTATTCCATTTGTATTACCTAAAATCAAGAAAATCAAGACACAATCATGCAATAGCACGATATGCTATCAAAATCAAGTAAAATAGTTTTTAAGAAAATTAGTATACTTGGTAGGACTTATATTCAAAAGAATAACAAAATATTTCCAAAACCAATATCATTTGACAAAATGTTCATTATTCAACGTTTCAATTTTTATTACGAGTTCCCATTATGCTATAATCAAATAAGCATGCTTATATATTTTGTGTGACTCTATCACCCCAACGCGATGGGGAAGGTCACTAGGATCCTTCTCACCATAGGAAATAGGTGGCCAATGTACAAGTCCCACCTCCAAATGAGGGGATTGTTGCACTCAATATCAACATTATCAATATCATCATCATTATCAATATACGGGCAGTCATAATGGGCATGTAATTTATGTTTTCATGTTTTTCAAAATATAGTATAGAAAAATGGAAGACTAACCATAGGAAACAATAGCTCATCCAAGTAAGTATCCAAATATACAATCAAGAGATACATAAAAGTATCTTCAATACAATCAAGAAGGAGTTATATAATAGCGTACCTTTCACCGAGTATTTCGAGTATAGATCAACTAGTAATAGGTCGACCCTTTGAGTTAGATCCTAAAACACAATGTTTGGATCAAGGGTCAAGATCATGATATTTTAAAATCTTGTTTCAATATTTGAGATTAGGGTTACACTTTTCCTATGTCAACCTTAGGGTTGGGTGATTCACTTATAATCAATATTTCAATATGTCCAACATTATTTCATGTGTATAATATATTCAACTCTGAATGACTTACCTAGGTTTTCTAGGATCATATTTGTTTACCCTAATTTATGATCATTATCCAAGTCATCATCAAATTTATAGATAATCATCATGATACTTAGCATAATTGTAAATCAAAGATTAGATAGATGGGTCAAATGCAAATCTAGGGTTTTACAAAATTAACATCAATATCAAGATAACTCATTATTCATTGAGATTATATTAAAGACTAGATCAAGTAAATAGATCTAGATCATCATTAGAATTAAATATAAGGATTTCAAGGGATTAATCACTAAAATAAAGTTATTTGACAAATTAAATAAGTAAGAGTTCAAATATAGGGGTATCAGTAATATCCATAAATAATTATGCTCCAAAAGTATTTTTATTGGGTTTATTGGATTTTTCTGATCAAGATAGACTATTTTCTTGTAATTTTTGGAGCTAGGATGCATTAGATACAATTTTTGCAAGATCTAATCAATTATTGGATTTTTTAGTAGAGAGGAGGAGAAATACCTTTAATTGGGAAAAACAAGGACTGTTTGATGTTGAAAGAATGGCCCAGATTGAGCTACATAGGTTAGGAATCTGTCTTGGTTCAAGGTTCAATTCAATGTTGGTTCGGCTGGTTTGCTTCTTATTTGTTTGGTTTAGACGTTGGTTCGTTGGTTCCGTTGAACCGACGGTTCTTCTCCCTGGGCCAACTGGTTCAAGCCCCCTTTCTCTCTCGCGTAGGTACCCACGAGAGCCAGAGAGTGTGGCGGAGAGGGGTTCAGTGGCAAAGGTGGTTCAAGGGCAGGAGGCATTGAGGAAGGCAGATATGTCGCTCGACCTCCTTGTGGTCTCGCGAATTGGAAGGAGGTGGAAGCTTGGGGAAAGGAGGTGAGGATCAGGGGCTCCCAAGTTGAGCTGTGCGGTGGCACCGCTATGGCAGCAGGAGGATACAAGGAGGAAATCTGGGCACTTGGGGCAGAGGGAGTGACCAAGGGAGGGTCTCGTAGCTTGTTCTGAACATTACGAGCACGAGGGGCCCTTTATATAGTGTTGGGGCTAGGGTTTTAAGGACAAATTGAGATCTGAAAATGGCCATGGCTGCTGGAGTGAGAGGGGAGAGCAATGAGCTCATTATGGCAGCTAGAGAGAGCAAAAAAGATGTTCAAAGTAGGGTTTGACAAGTTCAAAATTGTGAAAGCATCGATTCTATCTGCCCAGATTTTCAAATCATGGTCGTGAGCGAGAGATCTCATATCTCGCTCATTTACTCATCCCCGCAATCAACGGGAGGTTGAAGATGGGTCAGTGGCCATAGGATCATGCCTCGATCCATGTGGAGGCTGATCCAAGGGCTGGGGTTCACCCCCAAAACGAGACATGGATCGTTGACTTGGAAAAGGCCCAAATAAGAGGCAAATACATGGATTTTCAACACATGAACTTCCATAAATCATAGTGATTAGTAGGAATGTCGAATTGTTCTCAAATTTGGACTAAAGCTTCAAAAAATGTGGAGAGTATAGATAAAAAGTTTGAGGACAAAAAGATGTAGTTTGATGGATCAATTTACTTCATTGGACAAGGTAAAAAATAAATCAAATATATGGGGTCTCGAAGTGTATAAAACTCACATTGATCACCAAATTTTGGATTTGAGTCTCAATAATTATTATGAAGACAATACAAATAATTTGGGACCATTAGTAGGTATAATGAGGGCAAAATAGTAATTTCATCATACTTATGCAAAATTCCACTTTGTCACAAATACACTCAAGCGTGTTTGCAAATCAAGACTATTTTTTGCAAAATGTAAACCATTAATCTTCACCGTCATACTATAACTAGGCTACATACAAATTTTGAGCCCATTTGGATGCGTGTAATTCACTCATCCAACGGAAACAAAATCGACGCATGAAACTAATTTGAAATGCATAATTTTTATGGTCTTTATAACATGACCTATAAATATCCAAATGTGCTCGAATTTTGTGTATGAGCTATTCACAAGATGTTTAAGAAGATGAATGGATTATATTTTTGAAAAAAAAATTTCATCGTGAAAAACTACTTGAGTGTATTCTGCTCCGAATACACTCGAGTGTATTCTAGCCAAACTCTCTCTCTCTCTCTCTCTCTACATATATATATATATATATATATATATATATATATATATATATATATATATATATATATATATATATATATATTGATATATATATTGGCCTAGAAAACCATCTAAGATTTATTCATTACGAGTAAATCTTGGATAGTCCCTGGTTTGGGGCTGCTCATGAACACTTAATCTCACTTAGGATGTAAGTGTATAATGTATATTTGGTTTTCAAAAGGTTAAGTCAGCACTACTCCATTTGTTCTCTAAGTACATATGTTGGTGGAGATTTGACCATCTACGTCGGAGTACTTAGAGAACTATGGAGAAATGCTTCCAAAATTTCTTAAAAACTAACTACACATTATACACTTACTAGTGAGATTAGGAGTTCCAGAATGGGATAGGTGGTACATACGTTCATTACTAAATCCAAAACCCTAATCTATAAATCATTATCCCTATATCCTAAATAATAAACCCTAATTTGTAATCCCTAAACCCTAATCATGTAAACCCTAAAATCTAATTCTTGTTTTATCTTTGATCATAGAATGTATAGATCATGGATGTCCATTTCAAATCATTACACCCCGAAGTTTAATATTGGTATTGATAAGTTTATAAGATATGCGTAGGAAAATAGGAAACAACCTGGAGATAGGTTCCATTGTCCATGTCGGCATTGCGGTAACAACTTGAAAGTCAACATTTCTAACAAAATAAAAACACATGTCATGTGCAATGGGATTTTACAAGGCTATACATAATGGTATTGGCATGGAGAGGTTCCAACCATGAGATCGGTAGAAGTCGGTAGCAATACTTGTATTGAAGAAGAAATTTCTGCAATGATGCAGATGTGAACGAACCTATTCTGATAGACATGGTTGATGTGATACTAGATGGTTTTGGGGTGGAGCACAAAGTCCACCTTCCTCATTTAGAAACCTTGTGCATGATGCTGAGAGATTGTTATACATAGGTTGTACTAAGTTTACAAAGTTGAGCGATGTGTTGGGATTGTATACGCTAAAGGCTAACAATAGATGGAGTGACAAAAGATTCATGTCATTGTTATCTTTGTTGAAAGAAATTGTTCCTGAAGGCAATGACCTTCTAATCTCAACATACAAAATAAAGAAAATGTTATGTCCAATGCGAATGAAGGCTAAGAATATACATGTCACAACCACCATCAAACCAACATCCAAATTTTTACGAATAATGTGGAATTATTATAAACAACAAATTAACAAAAATCACAAAAATTTAAAACAATTTTGCAAGGAGATCCTCTTCCAGAAAATTCTTACTAAAAAATCCAAATCTAATATATATCACGATTCACATTGTACAAACACTATTTCTTCTCATCTCGAGGATAGCATATAACAGTTGCTCTAACAACACATATACTAAATTAACTTAAAACCTTGAGCCATTCAAGACAAAATCCTCACATTGCTCATTAAACCATTATGAACTGACTCCAAGGACCTGAGAGTACAGAGAAGACACATAGGACTTCTATCTACAAGACACGACAGACAGTACATTCAACATGAGTTGTTACTACTGCCCCAACTGTTGTTCCTCCTCTGTAGAAAAGTCTTCTCTACTTCGTGTACGTCCACCTAAAAATTGTGGATCCCACAGGGTGAGACAATTGTCCCAGCGAGAGATGTAACTCTCTATCGACCATATTATTATCACAGTTAAGCAGTATAAAACTGAGCAAAGGTTCTCTTATAATAACAAGCAAGATTAATCACTGTATAAACATGACAAAATATCTCTTTATTGAAGAAAAATGATGGATTTATCCAAGTCAAACAATAAACTATTTATCCACTTTACAGGGAATGTAAAAAACATAAATAACATCTATCAACTAAGATGTATAACTGAAGTGTACATCAACCAATGTCTTTCCGTATTTGATCCTTAAACAAATATGATACTGGGCTGATTACATATTACAATCACACTTATGCCCTGAGGATATGAGGTATACCGCTCAAGCTCCAACCGACCATGACTCCGTAAAGCATCGGTACAATACAAGGTCAATGGAAGAGCCGGCTGCCATGACCTCTGCTGTCTTGGTCAGTGTGAGACCACTAGCAGGACATCTCGTGTCAACTACAATTAGCTTACCAGGGTATACTAATATCTTCACTATAGAGCTACAGCCGCAGCATGCACTCTCTTCAGGGAGGCCGCATAGCAATCCCCGATATTCATCATCATCAAGAGATTATGATACATCCATCCTAGAATTATAATGAAGGAGATCTCACATCAATCCCTCATTAGGGCATAAGGATATACACGCCTAATCACCCCCACATATTCAAAAATGTGTTCTAAGAAATCTAGTGGGAAGACATGTTTCACCATTCAGCAGCTACTAATGCTGATGGATATATGGTCAGGGCAGAACATGATCAGATTTCTCTTGATTTATTAGGTACCATACAATATCTTTTAGCATCAACCAAGTTTCAAACATGAATCATAACAAATTCTATAAAGAAAGGGTAATACTTTAAATATCTTTGGAACATTTTGAAAGTATATCACTTGGGATCTCAGCCCCTTATCACATCACTGGGAATTCTCATCCCTTCACATCATCATCATCATGATTATAGGATATGGGTATTCAAACCCTTAGATCATCACATAGCATTGTTACCTCTATAACATGTAACTATTACCTCTAGGTCCTCAGACCAAGTTATTCATCTCACTTGTAGTACAAGTATTCCACATAACTCACATAGTTCATTAATCATTTTATCACCTCTCACTAGGCAACGACTATTCACATGGCTCACAAGGCCCATTAAACATTTTGTCACCTCTCACTAGGCAACAAATATCTATTAGGCCATCAGACCACATAAACATTATACTTGTTATACAAGTATTTAACATGCCTCACAAGGCTTATGTAATAAGACAAATACATCCTTCCCAATATTAGGGTTAGGGTTTCCCTTTATAGACGAATAGGGTTTCAAGTTCATATTATCAATCCAAACCCTAATTCATTGCTCCACACATCTAGGAGCATGCATTGATATCTTTTTTTTTTTTGGAAATAGGTAAATAGTATTGCCAAAAAGGGTAAAGCCAAGCTACCCCGAAACCCATATACAAGCAAGTTTGCAACTCTACAAAATGCAACTCAACCCATATAGAAACCAACCAAAACAAAATCCAAACTAGGGTGTATCTCTACAAAATGCCCTAGTAAGATTTTGTAACTGTGGAGCAGCCTTTTTCAAGGCCTTTTTTTCTCTTACAACATTTCTAATATCTCTACATACCTTTTGCATTAACTACATTTCAGTAGATCTAACCTCACCATGGGTTCTTTTGTTTCTTTCCATCCATATAGTGTAACAGAACAAAGTGATGCATAGTCCAGCAAAACCTTTTACATATTTGGATCTATTGGAGCTGTCAAGATGGGTTATGAACTCTTGTAGGTTCAGTGGTGAGCTGTTACACCAGCCGTTCTTCAGACAGATGATGCCCCAAATCAAATTGGAAAAGCTATAGCTCCCAAACAGATGTTCATGTGTCTCCTCCTCTCTATTACAAAGACAACAAGTAGTGCTGACCTACAAACCCCATCTAAACATTCGGTCCTTTGTAGTGAGCTTCTTTAAAATCTTGCGATTTGACCATGGAAATTTCGGGGTAGCTTGGCCTATAACCATATAGTATCACATATGCACACTCATACATATAATTAGTGCCTAAATTGAAACATTGAAACAATATCAATCTTGGTCGACAAACTCCTCGACCGAGACACTCTCGGTCGACAATCTTCTCGACCGAGAAAGATCCAAAGTAGCCGTTAGACACAACATACAAGTTAGTTGGCAGTTGGAGAAAGACGTTGCAAATCACTTGTTCCAGAGTGCCTGTCGGTCGACGAAAGTTCGACCGAGTAGGTGTCTCGGTCGAACATTCCTCGACCGAGATTGTCTCTGACAGCAACTGCAGAATTAATTAATTAGCCGTTGTTAAAGCAACAACTTTGTACCTAACGGCTAGTTAAGCACTTAGAAACCCCTAGAAGTTGTCTAGAACGTCCTTAAGCATCCTTAGGCCATTCCTATAAATAGGACAAGCCATAGGACACTCAAATATACTTGCTACACTTGAGAAATCCTTGAGCATACTTTGAGCAATCTGTTTGTGAGCAATTTGAGCTTTGTGACAATTGGCTACTTCCTTCCTTAGCTCATAATTCGAGTCCTATAGGCTAGTATCTCCTACCCACTGCAATCACAAGTTCACACACTTGGTTAGGAGATCTATACGCTTGATCTAGGCAAATCAAGCCTTGGGCTACAAAGGATAAGTTGTAATTTCCTTTTTTCTTTCTTGTTCTCTATTACCGTTTGTACTCTCCTTGCTACTCCTAGGTTGGAGGCTGCTGATTGGAGAGGGTGGAGTTCTTCTTGGCGAAGAAGGTGACTTTGAGCTACTTCAGAAGGCTGGTGCAACAGGAGGTTACTTCTAGAGAGGAAGGCTACTTCAAGGGGGAGCTTGGAGTTACTTCAAGAAGGCTACCTCAAAGTTGGTGCACCTACTTCAAGTGAAGGCTGCTCAAAGGGTGTAAAGGAAAGTATTGTATTTTGTATAAATCATTGAGAAGGTAATAAAATAAATACTTTCAAAATCCTGGTTGGGTAAGCAACCAGGTAGTGGACTGACAACTTTAGTATTTGCTAAAGTTGGAACCACTCTAAACACCTGTCTCCTTCTTCTAATTTTTAATTGTGGTTGTTTGAGTTAAATAAAATGTTAAAATTATTTAAAAACTCTATTCACCCCCCCTCTAGTGTTTTTCAATTGGTATCAGAGCTAGGCTTCAAGGAACCCTAACAAGGTCTTGAAGAAATGGGGGATGGAGTGCTCAACAACCTTAACCTTGAAGGAACACTTGTTGCTAGGCCTCCAGCGTTCGATGGAACAAACTACCAATATTGGAAGAGAAGGATGCAGTTCTACTTCCAAGGCATCAATTGGGACTTATGGAGAATGGTGTCAACCCCATATGAGCTCCCTCAAACTCAATTTGCAGAATGGGATGCAAACACGGTAAAGCTGGCCCAAATGAATGCAAAAGCTGTAAGCATTTTATATTGTTCTATTTCGGTAGGAGAATTTAATAGAATATCTAATTGTGACACAGCCTATGATATTTGGCATAGACTGTCCATAACCTATGAAGGTACAGTCCAAGTCAAAAATTCCAAAATTAGCATGTTTAAACAAAAATTTGAACACTTTCGTATGGATTCTAATGAATCAATTAGTGAAATGTTTACAAAATTCTCTACTATTGTTAATGGTTTAAGTGCTCTAGGAAAACCTATTCCTGAAGAAGATCAGGTATCAAAGATCCTTCGTTCACTTCCTCTAAAATATAAGCCAAAGGTGACAGCCATTGAAGAAGCAAACGACCTCACTCGATTGAAAATGGAGCAACTTGTTGGCAACTTAGAAGCTCATGAAGCAACCCTAGAAGAGGAAGAAAGAAGAGCACGTGAACTTCAGCAAGGAAAGAAGAAGGATGTGGCTCTAAAAGCTTCAAAGGCTGTCACACATGAAAGTGAGGAGTCAAGTGAAGAAGAGGGAGAAGAAGCCTTGATAGTAAATGGTAAGAAATACAAAAGATTTAAATCTAACAAAATTTCCAGCTCTTCTTCTACCCCTCCTAGGTGCTTTGAATGTGGGAAGAAAGGGCACTTCAAAAATGAATGTCCTAAAGCAAAGAAAGGAAAGAAAAGCTCAAACAAGAAGAAGGGAGAAAAAGCCTATAAAGCTGCATGGGACGAATCAAGTGACAGTGAAAGCGGAGAAGAAACCGTAGATTGTCTAATGGCAAGAGAAGATGATGAAAACTCTCAAGAGGTAAGCCTACTTGATCTTTCTAAAGAAGAGTTAGTCACTAGTCTACAAGAAATTCATGATAAGTATGTTGATGTCAAGAAGAAACTAAAGAAGGTTATCAAATCAAATGATGAGCAAATTGCTAAATTAGATAATCTTTCTTCTGAAAAGAATAACATTGATCTTGAGAATTTGTCTTTAAAAACATCTTTAGATGATTGCACTAGAAAGCTACTCACTTTAGAAACAAATGTTGATCTTCTTTCTAAAGAAAAGACTGACTTGTTAGCTAAACTAAAAGATTTTCAGACTCAACCTATTTTGTGTAACCATCTAGACTATGATAATGTTATAAAAGAAAGAGATTCATTGCTATCTGATTTAGATCAAGCAAGAAAAGATTTACACAAGAAAATGAATGATATTGCTCAGCTGCAAAGAGAACTTTATGAGTTAAGAAGAAAAGATATACTTGATAACATTCTAAGCATTGGTATTGTTTTCAACGGAAGAAAAGGTTTGGGATATGCTCCAAAGAAAAATCAACCCAAAAGAACTCAAACTATGTTTGTACCCAAGAACACAATGGCTAAAAAGAGAAATGAAGTTGATTCTATTACTTGCCATTTTTGTTTACGTCTTGGACACTATTCCTTTTCATGCCCTTATAAAACTAAGGATTCCGAATTAGTTTGGGTCCCAAAACCTCAAACTTAGTAGAGTCAAATAGAATTTAGTTGAGATATGACCAAAAAGCTCCATCTTGCTATTTATATTGTCTTATCTCAACTAAACAAAAGATTTCATGCTTATTGTTAATTTTCTGCATGGTTGTACTGAAACAGAAACTTAGTCGGTCAAAGTATTGTCGACCGAACCATTAATCGGTCAAAGTATTGTCGATCGACCGAATGTCTATAACATATCAAAATTTACAGCAATTATTTCGGTCGAAAATTGGTCAACCGAGCTACATTTCTGTGTTTTATGGTTTGTAATATAGTAATCTTCTCAATCGACAATTTGTCGACCGAGACATATGTCGGTCGAACAATTGTCGACCGACTAGACTTCTGATTCAGAACTCTTATACAAATCTGTACTTAAATGATTCTAACCATATCGGACCATCACATGGGTACCAAAATCTACATTTTAATGCAGGAATGGGTGGTTGATAGTGGATGTTCCAAACATATGATCGGAAACAAGGATGCATTCCAAACCTTTGAAGAAAAGAAAAGTGGAACAGTCACCTTTAGAGACAATGGTAAGGGCAAAATCGTTGGAATAGGTAATGTTGGTACAAACCTCGAAATAAAGAATGTTCTACTCGTTGATGGTTTGCACCATAATTTGATAAGTGTTAGTCAATTATGTGATAGTGGTTATGATGTGTTATTTAACAAAACTTGCTGCAAGTTATTGATAGAAAACACTACAAATGTTGTTTATGAAGGAAATAGAGTTGGAAATCTTTATATTCTTAAACCTAACTCTATGAAATCATTAGTGGGAAAATGCTTGCTTGCAAATGAAAATACCTTACAAGTATGGCATAAAAGCTAGGACATGCTAGTTCACATGTTATTAAAAAGTTAGTAAAATATGATCTTGTTCGTGGATTGCCTACTTTATCTTTTGATCAAGTTGAAAACTGTGAACCATGCACAATGGGAAAGCAAACCAAAACCTCTTTTAAACCAAAACATGTACTTAGCACCAGTAGGTCCTTAGAATTAATTCATATGGATTTATTTGGACCCATGAGGACACAATCTATTGGTGGTAAAAGATACTGTTTTGTTATTGTTGATGATTATAGTAGATACACATGGGTACACTTTATTGCAACTAAAGATGATACTATTCATGTTTTTATACAATTTTGTTCCAAGATTGAAAATCTATTACAAAGCAAAATATGTACCATTAGAAGTGATCATGGTGGAGAATTTGAAAATCATACATTTGAAGAGTTTTGTACATCTCAAGGGTACACTCATAATTTTTCTGCTCCACGCACCCCACAACAAAATGGTATAGTTGAAAGGAAAAATCGATCACTACAAGAAATGGCTAGAACTATGATGCTTGAACATAACACACCCAAAACCTTTTGGGTTGAAGCTGTAAACACTGCATGCTATGTGCTAAATAGAGTAACTGTTCACTCTCATTTAAAGAAAACTCCATATGAACTAATACATTCTAAGAAACCTAGAGTTGACTATTTTCATACCTTTGGCTCCACATGCTATATCTTAAATACCAAAGATGATAGAGATAAGTTTGACTCAAAATCACACAAAGCATTCTTTTTGGGATATTCCACTTCTAGCAAAGCCTTTAGAGTATATAACACTATATCTAGAAAAGTTGAGGAATCTATTCATGTTTCTTTTCATGAAGAGTCCAAATCTGAAAATCTAGAAATCATAGATCTCACAAATCAATTCGAAAATTTAAACATACCAAATAATAGTGAGAAAAGTACTACAAATAATCACCAAGTTGAACCATAACCTACACCTAGGCTTATTCAAGATCATCCTCAAAAATTAATTATTGGAGATCCAAATGATAAAGTTAAAACTAGGTCTTCTTTCAAAGATGTTGCAAACATGGCTTTTGTTTCTATCATTGAACCTAAAAAGATATCTGAAGCTCTTAAAGATGATTATTGGATAATAGCCATGCAAGAAGAATTGAATCAATTCACTAAAAATGATGTATGGGATTTAGTTCCTAAACCACAAGATAAAACCATAATAGGAACTAAATGGGTTTTTAGGAACAAGCTAAATGAGGCAGGAGAAGTAATAAGGAATAAAGCTCGGTTAGTAGCACAAGGATATAATCAACAAGAAGGAATAGATTTTGATGAAACATATGCACCGGTAGCTAGACTTGAAGCTATTAGAATGTTACTAGCTATTGCTGCACATAAAAACATCAAACAATACCAAATGGATGTAAAAAGTGCATTTCTAAATGGCATCATTCAAGAAGAAGTATATGTTGCCCAACCACCTGGTTTTGAAATACCGGAAAAAGGTGACTATGTTTATAAACTTAAGAAAGCACTTTATGGTTTAAAACAAGCACCTAGAAATTGGTATGAAAGGCTCAAGACATATCTTTTTGATAATAGTTTTTCTATTGGAAATTCAGATTCTACTTTATTTTTCAAAACATATACATCTGATTTCCTAGTTGTGCAAATATATGTTGATGACATTATTTTTGGAGCTTCTAATGATTCATTGTGCACACAATTTAGTGATATTATGCAAAAAGAATTTGAAATGAGCCTCATGGGTGAACTAACTTTCTTTCTTGGTTTTCAAATTAAGCAAACACCTGCCGGAATATTCATAAGCCAAGAAAAATATACTAAAGAACTCTTAAAACATTTTGGGGTGGATCAGTGCAAACATGCTACTACTCCTATGGCTACTTCTACTAAAATTGATAAGGATGAAAATGGGGAACCTATTGATGATTCTTTATATAGAGCCATGATTGGTAGTTTGCTTTACTTAACTGCTTCTAGACCGGACATTATGTTTCCCGTTGGTCTTTGTGCTCGATTTCAATCACAACCTATGCACTCTCATTTTCTAGCAGTTAAAAGAATTCTTCGTTACCTAGCCGGCACTACTTGTTTTGGTTTATGGTATCCAAAAGGACAATCATTGGATTTTAAAGCTTATACTGATGCGGATTATGCTGGTTGTCGCCTTGATCGCAAGAGTACTAGTGGTGGTTGTTTCTTGTTAGGTAGAGCCTTAGTATCTTGGTTTAGCAAGAAACAAAATATGGTTGCCCTATCTACAACTGAAGCTGAATATATGGCAGCCGGGTCTTGTTGTGCTCAAGTGCTTTATATGCAACAAGTATTAAACGATTATGGTTTTACTCTTTCATCTACGCCTATTTTTTGTGACAACACGAGCGCTATAAACTTAGCACACAATCCTATTTTACACAGTCGAGCTAAACATATTGAAATCCGTCATCATTTTTTAAGGGATCACATCTCCAAGAATCATGTTTCCCTTCATCATGTTGATACGGAAGATCAATTGGCTGATATTTTTACAAAACCGCTTCCACTAGATCAATTTAACAAAATTAGGAAGCAATTGCTTATCCCTCCTTTGGAAGATGTTTTCTTTGATATTTGTGCTACTTAAACAAAAAAACTCTTATTTGCATCATGATATTTTGGTTTTTAATGGACATCTTTTTCATTAGATTTGATGGGACATCTAACTTAGGCGGAGTTTTTATTTCTAAACGGATACTTTTTTGAAATGACAAAGGGGGAGAAATAAATATAAAACTAAAACTTAGAAAAACTCAATCAATGAGTTTCATAAATAAACTCTTGGCTTTACATTGAAAGTTGCTATATTCCCTAGTGAATTGGATTTCATGTTCCATAATTCAAGGGGAATAATAAGCACACATTTTATAAACAAGAGGAAAAGCTACAAAAGGAAATCTAAAGGTATGAAACTCATATGGTTTATATTTCCTTTATTTTCATATTTAGGAAATGTTTGTCATCTTCAAAAAGGGGGAGATTGTTGGCTAAATGGACATCTATAAATCCCTTTATTTTGATTATGACAAACATTTCATTCTTGTTGATCTAACGAGCTACTTGAGTGTGCAGGATTAAAGGTGGATGACAAAGCAACTAGGGAAATCCATATGCTTACATGTTTATGTTTTCATGCAATGTAATCGCTTTGTAAAAACTTGTACAAATATATAATGTACAAGTACTTAGATTGCATGTAAATCAAGCGTTAGATTTTCCCTAGCTAAACATCACATTTAGATAAGTCATCCCCTTCGAATAGGATCACATATGCACACTCATACATATAATTAGTGCCTAAATTGAAACATTGAAACAGGATCAATCTCGGTCGACAAACTCCTCGACCGAGACACTCTCGGTCGACAATCTTCTCGACCGAGAAAGATCCAAAGTAGTCATTAGACACAACAGACAAGTTAGTTGGCAGTTGGAGAAAGACGTTGCAAATCACTTGTTCCAGAGTGCCAGTCGTTCGACGAAAGTTCGACCGAGTAGGTGTCTCGGTCGAACATTCCTCGACCGAGATTGTCTCTGACAGCAACTGCAGAATTAATTAATTAGCCGTTGTTAAAGCAACAACTTTGTACCTAACGGCTAGTTAAGTACTTAGAAACCCCTAGAAGTTGTCTAGAACGTCCTTAAGCATCCTTAGGCCATTCCTATAAATAGGACAAGCCATAGGACACTCAAATATACTTGCTACACTTGAGAAATCCTTGAGCATACTTTGAGCAATCTGTTTGTGAGCAATTTGAGCTTTGTGACAATTGGCTACTTCCTTCCTTAGCTCATAATTCGAGTCCTATAGGCTAGTATCTCCTACCCACTGCAATCACAAGTTCACACACTTGGTTAGGAGATCTATACGCTTGATCTAGGCAAATCAAGCCTTGGGCTACAAAGGATAAGTTGTAATTTCCTTTTTTCTTTCTTGTTCTCTATTACCGTTTGTACTCTCCTTGCTACTCCTAGGTTGGAGGCTGCTGATTGGAGAGGGTGGAGTTCTTCTTGGCGAAGAAGGTGACTTTGAGCTACTTCAGAAGGCTGGTGCAACGGGAGGTTACTTCTAGAGAGGAAGGCTACTTCAAGGGGGAGCTTGGAGTTACTTCAAGAAGGCTACCTCAAAGTTGGTGCACCTACTTCAAGTGAAGGCTGCTCAAAGGGTGTAAAGGAAAGTATTGTATTTTGTATAAATCATTGAGAAGGTAATAAAATAAATACTTTCAAAATCCCGGTTGGGTAAGCAACCGGGTAGTGGACTGACAACTTTAGTATTTGCTAAAGTTGGAACCACTCTAAACACCTGTCTCCTTCTTCTAATTTTTAATTGTGGTTGTTTGAGTTAAATAAATTGTAAAAATTATTTAAAAACTCTATTCACCCCCCCTCTAGTGTTTTTCATCCTCCAGCCTTTTCAAACTCCTCAAAACCCCTACATGTTAATGTAACACAGAACATTGCAATTAAATAGTAATGTAATAGCATATGTTAACGGATATGAAAATGAAATATTTCTCACCAGAATAATGCCATTTTCATTATGTGTCCAAATCTTGTATTCAATTTACTCCCCTTAGGATCTAGATAATACACAGTGAACGTCTCGGGGGCAATAACCAGTAACTCCCAATGCCTACCCCTAGAGGTAAAAAAGTAAAAAAATTAATAACTCAAAATCCACAATAAAAATATAATTTTCTTAAGTCCAAATTATAATAAGCAAAGTAAACTTACTCTACATTGAATGGAGCCATTATCACCGTCTTCTTATTTACAGCAAAATTTGAAAAAGCCTCACAGTAGTATTGTTGAACTGACGTAGGGTCTTTAGCTACTAGACTAATCAAAGATGGAATCAAAAACCCTACATGTTCGAATCCAAAATTTGCACATATGTTGTCTAAGTAGCTGCAAAATATGTATTAATTATGCATGCATTAATAAATAAGAAACCAGATCACTAGATCATACACAAGGTGTATGGATGTATAAAGAATATCTCACCTTATCCATAGCTCTATCACAGATGTATTTAGCCAATCATATCGAAACAACTCCAAAATATCTTGTATAAATAGTTTTGTTTCGTATGACTGACCTGTAGAATCTGAATCGGAAGAAACAGTTATAGGGGAGTTTATATCATGTTCGCCTAACCTTATTTCCATACCCCTACAGTTAGGACCTAACGGGACAGGTAGGTCCTGTGGAACCCAACTAGGTAATGTAGGAGGTGGAAGTGGAGGCCTAGATGATGTGGGTATCTTCTTTTTAACCTGTATATATATATATAATTTCAGATCAACTGCCATCATATACACACACTAACAATTGAATGTAATGTAAATTTACCATACCTTTCCAGTAAAGAGGACATCTGCCTTTAGCCACAATATCACTCCGCCTACTGCCTCACCAAGCGTTTCACAATCTGGGTGGGCATATGGCAATGTAAGATCCATCCACTGGGAGAATATATGTATCGGGCTCACACGAATCCAACCAGCTGGTACTGGAGACCCGTGACACGTTTCCCCTAGTAGGGATGGGTAAGCCGACGCCTCTGCAATGACAAATTCTTTACTTTTTAGACGGCATGGCTTCAACCCCTACAAATATTTGTGTAAAGAATGTTATATACATATATACATATCATCTTTTTTTGAAACGACTACAATTTCATATATACATATCATCTTGAATTAAAAAACTAGTTACTATGTCATAAAAATACTTACAGCGGATGTGCTAGGTGGTGGTTCTATAGGATTACTCGCAACCTCTGCAGTAGGAGTAGGAGGAGTAGAGCCTGCAGTAGGTACTGTCTGGTAAGTGGCAGTCTGAGATGCCTACCACTTTTTCATTGCTTCTTCTAGTTTCCTATAAACTAGCTTATCTACCTATACATGGATAAAAGAAACGTTAGCTTGTAATTATTGAATTCTCTTTTACAGTAACATTATAAAGAAAGAATATGTTACCTCCTCTTGTGAAAGTCCCGCTTTTGGGACATGTTTGCGCTGGGATGGCCCAAAAAAAGCTTTGATGCCCACACCAGCGCCTACAGCCCTAACACGTCCAGGATGCTCTGGGTTACCCAGAGCAACTGTCAATTCATCCCTTGTGCCCTTAGGGATGAACTTGCCTTGTTTCCTCAGCTCGTGCAGCTCCCGTTAATCACCAAAACAAAAATTTGTAATTAAGTAAACAACACAAATAATCAATATTCGAATGATTGCTGTAAGAGTTGTATTTTACCATTTTTGCAGCCGCCTCAGCAGTTGCGGCCTTCGTTATTTCTCCCTTCTTATTTTGCCTCCCAGCTATCCATACATCATGGCGAGGCAGAGGTGTGCTACCTATGGTAGAGGACTCCTGAGTAGAAGTAGACTGAGTAGCAGCAGACTGAGTAGCAGCAGACTGTAGTCTTTGGCGAATGCTTGCATACCCCTTTGGACCCATTGTGTGGTCATGTACATTCAGTGCACGCCTTGATCTTTGTGCCTCAGTGAGGGCCTAGTTAGTATGCACATTAATGATTTGGTTAGTAACACTAAATGTTAATCTTGAATAGGTGAATACAACATATATTAATTAATGAGATTGAGACTGACGCCCAATACCTTGAATTCATCAGTTTGTCTTGAAGCGACAAACGCGTCCCATTCTTCTTTGTCCAGGAAGTTCCACTGTTCAGTGGTTGTCTTCTTCCTCTTTTCAGCTTCTTTTATGTATTCTTGGGTGATATTTGTCCTATAGTTCCTTAGGACTCATCCAATTCAAATATACTCTGCAAAATAGAATTGCTATTAACTAGTATCCAAAAATTTAGTAATCTACAAAATAGAATTGCAAATTAATAATAACTCACGCATAAATCCCTCCATATTTAGTCTTTCTTCTCCTTAGAAATGTTATGCCAAGAATCTAAGCGACAATCGCAATGGCAACGAGTAACAAACCCAAGATATGAAACAAATGAATTGCGATTCACACCACATGCATTTCCTGCATTATCAAAATCCACAACAAGTTTGGGTCCATTGCCCTTTTGCGCAATTAACTTCTTCATGATAGTGATGCCCCTTCTCTTGTCAACTTTTTGGTGCTGTTGATCAAGTGCCTCAAGTGCTTCAGATGGTACCTGTGCATCATCAACCTAAAATTTGACAAAATAATCACATTTACAAGATATAACTATAAATGGACATATAGATATAAATATATGATATATTTTTAAAACTTACATTGTGAGGCGGCACATTGATGTCCTCACCCTCACCTTAATCATCAACACGGTCATCAGGAGAATGGTCAGCCATCTACAAATTCACATTCAAATTGTAAAGTTCACATTGTAAAGTAATTCAAATTGTAAAGCTCACATTGTAAAGTTCACATTATTACAACAAAGTATATATCACAACAAAATTGTAAAGCTCTATGATCAAAGAGAAAACAAGTATATATTACAACAAGATTAGGGTCTAGGGTTAACAAATACATGTGATGTCATTCTTATATATAATAAATGTACATGTACCACCTATCCCATCCTTGAACACCTAATCTCACTAGTAAGTGTATAATGTGTATTGGGTTTTCAAGAAAATTTCAGCAGCATTTCCCCGTTGTTCTCCAAGTACATATGTACTTAGAGAACAGTGGGGAAATGCTGCCGAAATTTTCTTGAAAACCCAATACACATTATACACTTACACCCTAAGCGAGATTAGGTGTTCAAGAATAGTCCCAAACCAAGGACTATCCAAGATTTACTCCTAATGAGTAAATCTTGGACGGGTTTCTAGGCCAACAAATAATGTGTTGTCATTCTTATACCTAAAATCCTAGTTCTTCAAGTTAGGGTGATTATTTATGTCTTTAAAAGCATGATTGGCAATTTAGGGAAAAGTTCATCATTTACATTCCAAGCATGTCACATGTGTGCATTACAGTTCATCATTAAGCAAGAAGGGTGATTAGGATTCTCAATATACTCAACAATAAAACAAGTTTCCGAAAGAGGTTTGGTGAAGATATCTATAACTTACTTAAACATTCAATTATGAAGTAAATATACACTTAATTCAGAATAGCATGATGCACAAAGTTGCAGTCAACATCATTATGCTTTGTTCTATCATGGACTATCAGATTGGTATAATGTGGATTAGGGTCTAGGGTTAACAAATACATGTGATGTCATTCTTATATATAATAAATGTACATGTACCACCTATCCCATCCTTGAACACCTAATCTCACTAGTAAGTGTATAATGTGTATTGGGTTTTCAAGAAAATTTCGGCAGCATTTCCCCGTTGTTCTCCAAGTACATATGTACTTAGAGAACAAATGGGGAAATGTTGCCGAAATTTTCTTGAAAACCCAATACACATTATACACTTACATCCTAAGCGAGATTAGGTGTTCAAGAACAGTCCCAAACCGGGGACTATCCAAGATTTACTCCTAATGAGTAAATCTTGGACGGGTTTCTAGGCCAACAAATAATGTGTTGTCATTCTTATACCTAAAATCCTAGTTCTTCAAGTTGGGGTGATTATTGATGTCTTTAAAAGCATGATTGGCAATTTAGGGAAAAGTTCATCATTTACATTCCAAGCATGTCACATGTGTGCATTACAGTTCATCATTAAGCAAGAAGGGAGATTAGGATTCTCAATATACTCAACAATAAAACAAGTTACCAATTTCATAGTTAAACTATTCATTAGTATGGAATGTCCATAGGAGTCATAGCTAAGGTTTTTCTAACAAAGACATAATCATTTTTTTATCTACCATATTGATCACCCTATCACATTAAAATATAAGATGGATAATCAGATATCACTGTCAACAAACTGGCTTCCTAATTTACTTCAACATCAAAGGATATGAGTTACTTATTAAAAGAAGAATAACGAGAAGTAATTTGGGCTGTCAAGCACACACAGCAATGCTGTGTTATATCTGTATTTATAGAATGTAAGATTACACGGTTTATAGAATGTAAGAATGTATTTATAGATCCTCAAGACCAGGTCAGTCTGTTGCTAGCTAGCACACATATACAATCATAAATCACGTAACAGAATATAGTTATTGATTGTTTCAACACTTATCAAGTTACCATGCAATAAGTAAATAACTTAAAAATAAATAAAAAAATGGCCAGCAGGGCACCTGACGATTTTGCTCCAGGGCACCTGCAGGGCTTGACCTAGCCTAGGCGGAGGAAGGAAGGAGGAAGAAGGCATCTTACCTTGAGGGCAGAGGAAGAAGGCCTGGTCGGAGCAGAGGAGAGCAGCTGGAGGTGAAGCTGTGAGCGCTAGCGGCGAGGAGAGGAGAACTTCGGCTCGGCGGAGCTGGCATTGCCGGCGGCGAGGAGAGGAGACATTCAGCTCGGTGGAGCGGCAGAGACGGCGGTGAGGAGACGAGCGTCGCGCGAGGAGATGAACGGCGGTGTGGGGGAGTCAGGCAATGACGGCGGAGACGGCGGGGAGCAATTGGGGAGCAATCACCAGACCTAGAGCAGAGTCGCAATGAAACATAGAGAATGGGGAAAAGTTCTGTTTGCGGGGCTATTAACTGTACCATAGGCGTCAGTTATTCAAAAAAACGATATAACTAGCAGTGTCAGTTCTGGACAAAAACCGACACCAATACTTGATTATAGTCGTCGGTTTTTTACTAAAAAACAACTAACGTCTATATACATATGCCGATTAAAAAAATTGTTCTCGATTTATGACCATAGTCGTCGGTTTCTACCTAAAACCGACGCTTAAAGGGTGTGAAAAATTCCCCGCGGATATCCGGGGAAAACTCATAAGCGTCGGTAATTGTAGTAAAACCGACGACCAAAATGTGCCCAATTTCTGTCTCGCGAATAACCTTTAGTCGTCGGTTTTTTATTTATCAACCGACGCCATATGTCAAATTTTGGAGGTAATTTTTTTCGCTGGAAATTTTGGATTTGGCGGTTAATTTTAGGTGTCAGTTTTTTATTATGTAACCGACACTGAATAAAAGTGGTACCCGTGTCTGGTCGCCCTTCATAGATTGGATGTCGGTTTATGTTATCAACCGACGCTGTAGACTTTAGGTGTCGGTTTATTTATACAACTGACACCTTGAAAAGGGACGTTATAAGCCATTTCTGTAGTAGTGCGTGAAGGCTCATCAGTGTGCACCATGCTGGTTTCTACTGTCGTTAGCGAAGAGGAGAATAGGGTGTCCGTGGACTAGGAGGATGGCCGACGATTCAGGGAGGAAGAGACATGTCGTCGTCGTTGCAGGGGGTGGTGGTGGTGGTACTGTCTTAGTGGTGTAAGTTGATGGTAGAACCTGACAGTAGGTCAGAGTGGAGAGAACGGAGAAGGAGGTGCAATGGTGGAGCATGTCTTGAAGATGCGTCTAGGTTCCTGGCGAGGTCGTGGCTATGTTGGCGGCGCAGTAGATTGAGGGAGGTGGAGATGATGTTGAAGGTTTGCAGATCGGGGTACCTTGGCGGCAAGACTGATGGGGATATATATATATACGAGTTAGATGGTGGAACTAGGGTTTCTGTAGCAAGGTGGAGCCATATCAACTAGATCTGGGAGGCGCAACATAGGGATCAGAGGCTCTTTAGATTTTGTCAAGCTCCAGGAGGCTTAAATGAAAGTACCTTGTGTAGCATTTTGGGCGTCTAGAGATGTAGTCGTCGGGTTAGAGGATTGAATGGCGAATTCAATGCACTTTGAATTCCTTGAAATGACCAAGAAATGAGGGAGAACATCCTCTTTGTTGTTCCTCTAAACAAAATAGCCGCGATGCTGCTTCAGCGTGAGGAAACGGCACCCGGGTCAAAGCCTAGTTTGACCGGGAGAAAAGGCACATTTAAATAAAATTTTAAATATTTTGAAATTTCGTATATCCTACGTTACATGTCAGTTTTCCTTGAAATTTTCACCATGCCTTTAGATGTCATTAAACTAAATTATAAAATTATAAACCCCAATATTTATGATCCCGAGGTGGTTAATAAATTTATTTTTTGAACTAGTACATATGTAATTATCTAATTACAAGTATTGTATATTTTTATTTTCTTGTGTGATTCCAATGCTAAGAGTTTGAGTTGAATTAAATTTTTAGTTGTGGTCCAAATGGAATAATTTGATCAAAATAGGGACAAATTGTAGTTAGGAGTCCAAATTTCAACATAAATTCAAATGAAGTGTAAATATGAATGGAAAGGTAAAATAAAAAATATTTTTTATATATCAATAATTAAATTTTGTATAAAATTTTGGTATGTTACACTGAGCCACATGCTAGTTCACTGGGCTCAATTGAGACATTTATTTAGAGTTTGTAAGGGGATCGGCTCACACATGGCCGTCCAAGCTTACGCCCCCCCCCCCCATATTCAAAAATATGCATTCCAGGTTATGTCACGGGGAACCCATTTCACCATTCAGCAAATTCTGACGTTGATGGATCTATGGTCTTGGCAACATTTTATGGTTCCTAGTGATATGTTACATGCATTACAGTATTCTTTTAGCATCAAACAAATTATAATCATTAACCACAACAAATGCTACAAAGAAAGGTGTAATATATTTATCAAGTAGTTTTCAAATCTTTAAGACTCATGATACTTGGGATCTCAGCCCCTTACAACATTATTGGGAATTCTCATCCCTTCACATCATCATTATCATGATTACTGGATCAGGGTATTCAAACCCTTAGTTCACCACATAACATTGCTACCTCTGTAGCAGGTAACTATTACCTTTAGGTCCTCAGACCAAGGTATTCATTATACTTGTTGTACAAGTATTTCATATAGCTCACATGGTTTGATTAAGCATCTTGTCACCTCTCACTAGGAAACAATTATTCACATGGCTCACAAGGCCATTAAACATCTTGTCACCTCTCACTACGCAACAACTATTCATATGGCTCACAAGGCCATTAAACATCTTGTCACCTCTCACTAGGAAACAACTATTCATATGGCTCACAAGGCCATTAAATATCTTGTCACCTCTCACTAGACAACAACTATTCATATGGCTCACAAGGCCATTAAACATCTTGTCACATGTTATGACCGCATCTGAGCCTAATTGGTAAACTAGGGTTTACCTGCATGATTATATGCTTAATTAGATTGATCATTGCTTAAATCTAATTAATGATGATAATTCAATTATGATGTTTTAAACCTAATAATATTGTTAAGTGTTCTATTGTTTGAGAAATTAGGGTTTGAGAATTATAAACCCTAGTTGGCTGAAATTAGGGTTTTGATGGTACATGAGTATGGAATTTGATTAGGATATCAGTGTGGTAAATGATTTTTCATATTTTCTAAAAAAAAATTATTTAATTGAATTTTGGATATGATATGGATAACTCAATCATGCATATTGGAGAAAAAATTTAGAATATTTGAGTGTTCTTTGAATGTGGTTCTCGGTCGAAAAATACTTTGACCAAAATGCTGACAGAGTGCTTTTCAGCAGTGTAGTGTTTTATTTTTAGTTATTTATGGGTAACACAATATGATCCGAAATTTTAACTGGAGATCTGAAACTCAATCATAACAACATGTAAAAGTTTCATATTTTTTTAGGGTGAAGTGAGGTGGAGATTTTATTCATCTTGCCCACCTCGTGCAAGCAAATTCAAACTAGAGTTACAAATTTTGGTAAACTACATGAAACTAAAGATGGCCGTACTACGACCATTACAAAAGACACCTTCTAAATTACAAGGTGTTCTGTCTGAAAACTTATGGTAAACACAATTTCTGGTTTTGTTTTTAAGGTAAAACGTAGCTAGAGAATCTGCAAGATTGTTTCCTTCTTTCTTACCGAAACATAAACTAATAAATTTGCATCTATTCTTCTGCATTTCCCAAACTTGTCTTGCATACTTGGGATTCCTTCTGTAGTCCTCATTGATCATGGTAACAGCATGTTTACAGTCAGTTTCAATGACAGTATTCTTTAGATTGCAGACAGTGCAGATCTTGTAGGCTGGTTCCAGAGCTTGCATCTCCGCTGCTAGAGGGGATCCAACCTTAATCGATTGTCCTATTCCTCCCATCCACTCACCTTTATGGTTTCTAATAATAGCAGTTTTAGCACTTCTTTTCCCTTTGAACACAGCATCAGTGTTAATTTTCAAGGAGATTTGAGTTGGGTTCTTCCAGACCACCTGGTTGATACCAGTAACTTGTTTACTCGTAATCTCCCAAGCTTGGCCATTGAAATGAATTTTAGTGATGATCGAATAGATTTGATTCTGTACAACATTCTCTTTCTACTCGAACACCCATAGATTTCTTTGTTTCCAAATGTACCAGCACGTTACCATGAACTTGACTCTATGTTCTTCTGAAAACTTCAGGTTTAGACCGATCCATCAATTGAGGTTAACCTCAGCCCAGAAGTTAGGTGGGATATTAGTGTTTAGCACACCCACCCATATAGGGAGAACTTTCCTACAGTCTCTTAGGGCATGCAAAGTATCTTCTTCACTCAAGGTACATCTACTGCATGTAGCATCGGTAGTCATATGCCTTCTTCGTCTGCTTTTATTGGTAAGGAGGGTGTTGTTTCCAGCTAACCAGAGAAACATTTTCACTTTAGCTGCAGCTTTGGTCTCCCAAATAATACACCAATGGCCATCTCGTTTGATCTCCTTCCAAGCTCTCAAGGCTCTATAGGTAGTAGAAATTGAAAACCTACCTCTCGGGTCAGGTCGCCATACTCTTATATCAGTGCCTCCCTGGGCAGTAGGTGTAGGTATGTTAGTAATTTCATGCACGATTTCCTTTGGAAACTAGCTATCTAGGAACCCCAGGTCCCACTCTCCATCTAGGTTAACTAAGATGCTAACCTGCAGATCCTCTATATCAACAGGTATTTGTTGTTGCACATAGTCCTTCAGTAATTTCCCACTTGGGAACCAATTGTCTCTCCAGACAATTATAGAATTACCATTTATAGGAGATTTGTAGGAATTGGATACAAAAAATTCCTTGTTAAGAATAACCAATTTCGCTAAGCCAGACAGATGTGTGATGGTTATATTTGGTTTACCTTCTAACCTGACTGCCATAGCTTTACTCCATACAGATTGTCCACTGCTCATAACATCCCAGGTGTGTTTCATAATTAAGGAATTGTTCCAGTCCCTCATTGCCTTTATACCCAGCCCACCATTGGATTTATTGTGTTTAGACCTTATTAGTAGATGAATTACAGTAACTGACATTTCTGCAGAATTCTGGATAGTAGTGCACTATTTGATTTTTATTTATTTAATGGAAACTTGTAATGATCTCCAATTTTAACAAAAGATTTGTAACTCAAGTATATACAACATGATAAATTCTCATAATTTTTGTAGAAGGTTTGATCTCTTAAATATACGAATTACAGAAACTTTGTTATGATAGACAAAATCTACTGAAATAAGAAAAAGTATAGTGAGGGGTCGATGTGCAATTGACCCAAGCAGCTCAATTTCTCTATATGGTCAACTTAACACACTTGCAGCTATCATAATTCGTGATTCATTCCAGATAAATGAAATCCTAGAGAGGGAGAGTTAGGGTTTGAGAGGAGAAATTGATGGAGATGCTGACCTAGGGTTTTGCGGTCCGAGGAATGATGCAATCATGTAAGTTTAGCTTCTTTGGATATAGTTTCATGGTGAATCTTCTCTCACATGTCAAAATTTTGTCCCTCCTATGATTTGATCCAAAATGATATCAAAACTTCCCCTTTTCTCACTCTTTCTTCATAATCCCTCATTTTTAGGGTTTCCGAGTTGAAAGGAAGAAGAATTGGGTGAATTGTTAGGGATTTGATATGGATTCAAGATTTTTAGATATGGGATACATTTTTAAGGTGTTTTCATACCTTAGGGTGAGTGGGAACTTCCTTTAAACAGTATATTGCATGAAAATTGGTTAAATCATCCATAATCTTTAATTGCTTAGTATGCGACTACAAACCCTAAATTGTGTGTTTGATCTAAGTTGATACAAAATGATACAAAATGGATTCTTCCTCTATTTGGATGAATTTCAGATGATAAAATTATATTATAAATGTATACAATACTGTAACAACCTTAAATCTAGGTATCACCCTCTATTTTCTTTTTCCTAAAAACTTAAATTCTATTCCTTCTAAAAATGATTGAGTGGTGTTTTCGACCCTGAAATAATCTAGGGTAGTATGGGACTTTATGTCACCCCTCTTTCATATGAGATATGCATGAGTGTGACCATTAAGAAATTTGAGATTTAAATCCACAATGAGTGGTGCAGTCATAAATAACCTTGAGTGTATTATCAAATCTGATGTTATATCCTCTATTACACTAGAAGGATTTTTATTGAAGAGGAAATACCTAGAACCAATCTTAATGATAAAGAAAAATGAATTATCCTTTTAATAGGTGATTTAACATTCATTTGTTAGCAATAGTGCCTAGCCAGTTAATAATGGGCTTTTGAGGTCAGGGTCATACTCTTTGATTGGCTTAATAGTCAGTCTAAAAAGCTTGAGAGTTCAAAGGAGGTTAAATGCACACTTTAATTGTCTTGGAGAAAAACATACAGTGTTAGCATTAATATTTTGATTTCAATGTGTCACGTTGGTCTTGACATAAGAGAATACCTCATACCTGCCACTATGGTAACGCATTGCTGAGAAGACTATCTGATCTGACAGACCAGAAAGTGAGAGAGGTTTAATGTCCTCCCCAGCAACAACCGCATGCAGGCGTTACACTACGAAAATGTCGACAAGAGACTCTCCGCTGATCGCACCCGTTTTGTGCCTTAATTGCTCGTGTTTTCACTGGCAGCCGTTTTGGGAGAGCATGTTGATCAAATGGAACCCTCGCTCGAGGACTGGGATGCCCTAAGCATTGAACGCACAACTGGATGCCAGTTCTTGCCCAAAACGCCTCACCGCCTTGCCTTTTTAGATTCCATTGCCACAGGATCGTCCACGAAGGAGAAACGACTCCTCCTTTAGAGTTTTCTCTACCCAATTTCTTTCGAACACCATTGTCTTCTCACACTGGAACCACCGTCATCCCCTTCGAGGATCAAGAAGAAGTGCCTCTTTGCTTTCCCTCAGATCAATTAGGGGTAATGCCACCATCTTTGACCCCTACACCTTCATTCCTCGTCTTCTGTTTGTGCTATTTTTACCACAACAAATGGGTCGATGAAGGTCACCGCCTCCGACCTCTGAGGTCCTCGTCTGTTGGGCTCTGGTCCGCGAATCTAGCCCTGGTCGCGCAACGTGGGTTCGCGAGAACATCTTGAACTAGCTGCTATTCACCTGGATTTCCTTTTCGCCCACGAATTCATCCCTATAATCTGCCTTTTCTTCATGCTGATCCATGGCCGGCTGCCAGTTGGGCTAGTCACTGCTCCTATGAACCAATAGTTATACCCGACCCTTGCAAGGTAGTGAAGATGATTCAGGATGAAAAGACTATTCCCCTTGGCTCAAAATTTACCGTTTTGGCTTCAAACTGATTTCTGTCGCAGCTTGACACTAGAGTTCCAAAGTCCCGGTATTGTCCTATTTTACGTGATGATGTTTTGGCCATACTGGGATAAGCCAGATGTGTGTGTTTCTTTGGGGCATTTCTACTGTGATCAATAATTCCTTTTTGTAATCGTAGCTCATCCTACTTCACGACATCGATGATCTTTCTCGTCCGTCGGATCGAGCTGAAAGTTGGTCACTACAATCGTGAGTAAGTGGACAAGAACTAAAACTAACCACCTGTAAGGATGCTACGGAGGAAGGGTTTTTCACCCATGGGGGAGTCTCAATCCCTTCAAATTTCTCTCAGTGGAGTGTGAGGGTGGAGTAAAGTGCCATCGCGTTTCCTAAATTCTCTAGCTGATTGGTGACAATTCTGTGTGGAGAACCACAGTATAATGGTCACTATTTTGCATTTGATTCATTTAATTAATAACCACAAATCTATCATAGTAAATTAATGATAAACGAATCGAGAGTTAGAGTAATTCAATTGGATTGTTACGGAATCTGTAGATTTTCGGATTTTATTTTGGTACTGGATTTAAACCAAAAATTGAGTTTTCAAGGGGAGTGTTTTACTAAATTATATTTTACATGAGGAAACAAATATTAACACCAAGTATAATTTATGTCGTAGGTGATATTAATCTTGACTCAGACCTTGGTGATATTTTATTTGACATAAACATGACTAGAGGTATGTACTCCTCCCTATTTATAACTGGGCATTATATGACTAAATTTCTATAATGAGGCATCTTTCGAAATACTTGCTCTTGTTCTATTTGTTGAATAAATCATATACTCTCAGTTGGACTTATTGTTATTCTTTTGAATCATTATTTTTATGTTGAATTGGGTCAATGGCCCCACCTGCTATTATGCTTGAATTATGCCAAATATATTTGTGAAAAGTGAATCTTGCCACTCTATTTATGCATGTTAGATAATTCGACTAGTTTAACTATCGTAGACGCTTATGCGTAATCATTAGGGCGCGTCTAATTCCACCCAGGGTGTGTCTTTCCACCTCTTTTTATACAGGAGCGCGTCTACTTCCGCCCAGGGTGCGTCTATTTCCATCCATTTTACTTAGGCCATTGACTCAGTGGTGTCGTGGTACTACTATAGTTACTTCAGTCCAATATATCTACATGCAAATTATTATGATTGTTGTGAAATCGTGAATGGTTAATGGCAAGATGTGTTATTTCATTTGTTATTTATATGCCTCATTCCTTTGGAAATTCATTCTCTTATTACTTCTCCTTGAAGCTTACCCAATTTTAATAGCCCCCTTTTGATGGGAACATTCACTTACTAATGTATCAAATAATGCCTAGTTAATTCTCTTATGTACATACTCAGCTTTTGTTGATTTATATCTTGTTTTTCTATTTTTCTGGGTGTTCCCAAAACTACCCAGGTATAGGTGCTTTGAAGGACGTGGACACATGCAGGTCATACACCTAAAGTTGGCTTAAGGATAGCTTGGAATAGCCGGGTTTCCCTCTGTATCTGGGACTCTTATGAAACATAGTTATAGTATTTCCCTTTTTATGTATCACCTTTGGGGTGAGAAAGTTATGTATATGGGAACATTTTATAAATTTGTAATAGTTTTGTTTTTCGTTGTTTAATCTTACATGGCTCATTTGTTTGTACCATTGAGTGGGCCCACTATCGGGTTCCACTCTTTACAGAATGGTATCAGAGCCTCAGCAGTCGATAACTAGAGTATTTTAAGTTATCCTAGATTTCTCCTAGTAGGTAGATGACCATTTTGATGCAGTTGTCATACCTAAAACTTACTCAATTTTACCGATTGGGGATACACCCCTATCCAATTTGGTGGTATATATATCCCAAACTAAGTATGAGGATGACCTAGTTTTTGATAAACCCTTATCAATCCTACACTCTCTTTATAGGTATATCTTCCTATACGTAAAGGTTGACTCACCTAGGATGTAGAATCTAACCTCTTGCCTTAGGCGAGGACGCTTCATCTACTATAGAGAGGACGTTAACTTGAACTCCCATAATTGTGGGTAACCCTAGTTCAAGTCATTAATCCTATTTTTTTCTAGCATCTATATCATATACACATTATGTGAACTGAGCATGCATGAAACTTAGAACACTGGCATGGATTTTAGATTTTGATATGTTAAATGATAAGTACGTGATGATATGAATTAGATCCTCTAAGGTTAGTCTAGTCTTTCCTAGAATGTGGAGTTATCTCAACATAGTTTTTCTTGACAATTGCCACCCAAGAGTTGGATACTATCCTAGTTGAACTTGTGATATCTCATAAATGAAGGTTTTTTATAGGAAGACATAGGTTTTAAATAACTACCATTGGGATTTCTTCCCTTACATACTCATAAGGTAGGAATGATTATTATCTCCCTTGTCCTATAAAAGAATGATCATGTAGTTAGATAATATAATAAAACTTTGTGCTATATTTATTTTCCTTGAGGATATATATAGGCACAATCATGTTTGGAAACTATAGTGGATACTCTTTTTCATGAATTTTAATATACACCGATTATGAGGTTACGTGAGGTAGGTACATCTAGGGTTCATCCTTAAAGTATTGACCACTCTCTCATCACCTTCGTGTAATTAGTTTACCTAGTGTCTGAGATGAGGAGTTGTTTGACTATCTAGTTCACATGGGCTTATAATGGCACCATGGTAGTACACCAACTAGTGAATTAGAAACCCTAATCTCTTCTTATTATGGTTACACAATCTTTTAAATAAATGATGTTTTCAGATATGATGACCTAAGTCATGATTAGGAGAATGGTAGGATTATGCAGGTTGTGCCTAATAGGAACTAGTAGAAGTTAATTGCATGCTTGAAGAAACTTACATCCCCTCCAGACCTAGAATGTGGATATGACTGTTGTATTCCTTGATGACATGTGTAGAGAGACCTCTTTTGTGAAGATGAAATGATGTTAAGGTGATAGTATATTTTATATGTGATAAAAAGTGGTTGACTTGGTTCTCGGATTGATTTTGGCACCATTTTGGATTCCCATCATAGATTTTCATCGTCAAACTTATTTTCATTATTATAATATATCTACAAAAAAAACTTTTTCAGGTTTCATCGATGGTTTTTTTTACATGATAGACTTTATTTATTCAATTTTTTTCTTGATGCATGATATCTCAGTGAATGGCATAGAAACCTAAATTCATCTCAGTTCTAAGGTTTCATACATATATTGATTGTATATGATTTGTTGAAAACAGTCTTTATTCACTAAATGTTTATGTCGTATGAAATCCTTATGAGAGCCAACTGATAAGTGAATGAGGTAAATGAAACCCTAAGGATAGGGTGTTCAATGAATCAAGTATTGTGATATCAATATTCTCAGTATGAGATGTGGTGATACTTAATGGTTCAATTGTATGATTCTAGTGTATAAAGTGCCAAGTTGGCATGTATTTTGTTTATTTAAGAATTTTTGTCTGTCTGTATGTACAGTATGATGATTACTCAGAATATTACAATGTTTTGAATATACTGCTCTGCCAAGTTTAGAATGATATACATGTTGTATTATAAACTTTCAATAAATAGACACGGTACCATAGAGATACCTAAGTCAAGTATAAGTAAGGAAAAGATAAAATATAGTAAGTGATTTCCCATAATAATAAAATAATAGACATAGGTGCCCTGAACATCATAAATTCCCTACAGATGTCTGCACTTTAGGGAGGAAATGATCCACCCTAGAAGCGACCAGTATACGGGGATCAGATCGCACCCACAGAGCATGCGGGGAGACGAAGCCCTTGAGGAAGTCTCCTAAGAGAAGATAGGTTACCCAACACAAACCGGAGATCCCGGTGGTAACCCAGAGGTACCAATAGAGTGTACCAAGATGAGGCCCACAGAGCATCTCAGACCCTCTGCCTGTGTACTCAGCCTAGAAGGAGAGGTCCAGTTAAAGGCCAGTTGTTTAGCTGCCTTAGTCAGATGTGAAGGTTCAAGTCAAGCAAAACCAGATTCATTTCTAGACTTAGCTTCCTAGGTTTTAGGCTAAGTCTTGTATGGTGAGATCGTAGATCGCTACGAGTCTTCGTATGTAGAGTACACTACATATGATCAGGGCATAATAAAATGAATGAGAGGTCAAACAAGTGTGTACAATTATTCAATTATTCTTTGCATGTTTCTGAATTATTAGTTCTCTTTATGATCAATCAAGCATTTCATATATTGATTCACTCTTATAGATATTTAGAGTATCATGCCATATTTATGATTGTCAATTATTAGACTCTTTAAAGATTATTGCTATTATAATTGATATCAATTGCACAAAAGTATATCTGTAATTATATCAGTGCTTTAGACTATTTCTTTGAAGTACTCATTCACTGAGCGAGTAGGCTCACCCCTCTACTCACAATTTTTAGGGAAATCACATTGACTTGAAGAAGATATCATTGCATCAAAGTAGATCTACCACAAGCGTTAAGTCTAAGTATAGTTAAGTTCAGTCGATCCTTGTCACTCTAGCTCCTTGTAAAGAAATAAGAGAGAGTTGTAAATGATGATGTATAACATTATTCCTCTTTTAGCAATATGTGTGAATCAGTGAGTCTTATGTTCTTAAAATTACGAGGAACATAATGAATGTTCATACATGCATTTTTACTGTTGAAATCATATTAGAGAAATCAATGTTTAGATTCCCTTGTAAAGTTTGTTTACGTGGTTCAATGCGAGAAAACAAAGAGTTTTGAAAGAGAAGAAAAATTTAAGGGTGATCTTTGTATTATGTTAAATCCTAAATTTATGCCCTAATCTCATGATTAGTGGATATTGTGAGATCGGGGTGTAACAACTTGGTATCAGAGCTTAGGATGAGTTGTTAGGGACCATTAAGTTAGTAAGTTAGAGTCATAAGTGCGGCAGATAGGAGATGTTATGATGTTAGCTCTGGGGATTTGAGTATTTGGATATCCTGCCCAATATCCGAGTACTTGGATCAATCGGTATCAAGTTACTCTGTCTATTCTTTCATGTATACCCTGGCCAGGTATACAGTGGAAGGATGGGCTAGAGAGGAACCCTAGAAATATTAGGGTTAGAAACAAGATAAGTAACATGAATTAAGAGTAGAAATATAAAATGAGATAGAACTTTCATTTCATATTGTTGTTTTATTGGAGATGAATAGAAATGCTCTTATATGTTTGAATTCAGATATTCAGTATTTTGAAATATATATGGGTCTTTAAGATTTGTTGTACACTATGCAGTTGTAGCATTTATTGATTACATTCTTTGTATCAAGTAGACTAGAAATGATCTTTGAATGAACTTTCCTAAGTGGATATTCTTTCCACATGTTTGAGATTAATAGGAGTTGGTTAATCTTAAGTAGCTCTTGGCTTCAGGACTGCAGGTTTGGCCTGGTCCGGCTGGCAGGGTGTGTTGCTAGGATCTAATGACTCCTATTGAAAATATAATAAGAGTAGACTCTAGATAAATTAGACCCACTTCATAGTGAGAATGTACATACACTAAGATGTTGAAACATATGGGAAAGATTAGAATAGCTAAGAATCAGTTGGAACTAATATCTGAGATCCAACTTTGGGGCCTCATATGAGAAACCCTTAATTGGGAATAAAGGAATACGACGTAAGGTTCATATTAAGTTTAATGATTAGTATTATATGAACTTTAAATATGAAATACGGATGAGAAAAGTATGTAAGGGCCAAGATAGTAAGAATCAATCATGAGGAATAAACTATATAACTGAGTACAATGTTTTTATGTACTCCAAAGAAAAGGGAAAATAGAAGAAAAGATTTAAGTATACGATAAGTACATAGAAGTGAAGAGTCTTCAGAAGAGTTAAAGTAAAGAGAATTAGATGAACATGTAAATCATAAGACTAGGATAAGAAACTAAGTTAAAACAAAGATAAATGTTGGAAATAATGAGCTTGATTAAGGAATGAGGGTTATGATATAATTGAGAGCATGGAATTTATACCTTTATTGTGAAGTTAATACATTCAACCTTACTACCTTTGGATTCTAAGTCTCTATAGAACAAAAAACTAGTTTCTAAAAGAAGAACAAAAGTGTATCTTAATAAATGAATAAGTCATACAAAGGTAGACTATATTCAGGAAGGAAAAACTTGATTGAAAGAGAAACTATGTTTCACCCATGCACGAGTCATTTGATTTAAAATGAAGGATATGTAATGTATTAAACATGAGTTGAAACTAGTAGAGAGATTATTGATTTAGAATTTCAACTTGACATTAGTAGAAGGATAAAAGGAAATATATGCAACATGGTATACATGATCATACACATAAAAGAAGCAACATGATCATAAGAGAAAACTAGAAGTTAAAGATGACATGTGGAATAGTAGTATATGGTAATAGGATTATGGAAAGTAAGGAAGGGTTTGAAACATGGTGGAGTAATATCGATTATAAAAGAAAGAGGTTAAGAGTTTCAATCAAGTGCTAATTAGTCAAGTATCCTTGTTGATAACTAATTAAACCTACATATGAGAAATGTATTAAGGAAATGTTTAAATATAAGAATTCTAAGCCTTAGAATCATCTTCTCTTTCATATATTTCTTAATGAGAGCAATGTGGGAATGAAGTGATAAGAAAATTAATAATATATGATGCATAACCACCATGGTAGAGACATCTAGTGAATGTAATAATGACACACAATATGATGATGAAACCCTAGTAGGGTAATTGATAATGTAATCTATCTGAATGGCCAAGTAAGAGAAAGGAAATTCAATCGATAAGATAAAGATGACTTTAGTAAAACTTGTGAGATCCAAAGTTTGAATTTCAAATTAAGAGAGTAAAGTCACATCACAATAATGTCATGCTACTGGTAAGGACCAAACCCTAGAATGTTTAGAGTTGTAGTAGTTCAAGGGATGTCACTAGTGATTTGACCTTGAATACTAGCATCTCTATAAAACAAGTTCATGAGATTTTCACTATGAGAAGTAAACTAGCACTGATAGTAACCTAGGGTTTAAAGATAGCTAATCTGAAAGGTAGATAAACAATATGGAAATGATTCGGAGCAAAGAGTAAGATATAAATTTGAAATGTAACAAGTTTGTTTTGAACAAAAGGAGAAATACAATATGAGTGAAGTGCGATATGAAATAAATTCTTGTAGTGATAGCAAGAATGATGAATAATCTACTTGTACCTTGTATGTTTCAATTTTAGGAATGTTTAATCTATATGATTAAAATGAGAAGGATAAGTAGCAAAAAGTAAGTAGTAGTGAATGAGGAGAGAGATGAGAGAAAATAATGGCTTTTAGTAATATGTGAATTTGTTTTTATAAGTATAATTTGTTGAAGGTATATTAAGTGATGTAAATTGGTTCTACATATGATTTCAGTGTACATGTGCAAGAAATATTTTAATTAAAGGTGTCTGATAGTTTAAGTCATTCATACCAGTAATCCATCTTAGTATTGTACAATTGTGGTATGGTGATACGGGTTATATGATGATGGAACAAATGGAGGGTTACCCTGAATAAGGTAGTCTTACTTATTCACTCATATGGATAGAAGGGATGATAACCATATTGTATTGATATGTAACCCTAATGAGGTGTATCTTGTTATACCTAGATTTAATATAACTAAGTGATGGTAATTGGGTATGAATAGTCCTGAATGACTAATACAATTATGGAGTACTATGTTACTATTGTTGAAACCCTAGTATGCTATCACCCGATGGTTACACCTTGAATTATGTGTGGGTTCATACTTGAGAATAGTATGGAATGTGATGGTAATGCTTCACCTTATGCATCCATGATCCAATGGGGATGTCGTGAGAAGTAATGTACAATTGTTGTTGAATCTAGTCTTTTAACTCAAGACTATTTTGCTATTTGAGTAGCACAATAGTAAAATTCAAAAGAACATGGTGAACTCTCTTTCGTGATTTAGAGGTAATACATAACAATAGTACATATTTAGCAGTATCAATTGAGATAGTTGGATCAGATTATTGATGTTGAGGTAACACCTCAAGAGTATGAAAATATTGAAATGGTTTTTTCTCTAAAAATATTGAAATGGTTCTTTCTCTCTCTATCCTATGATTGATTGTGGCATAGAGAATGTGTTTGTTATCATTGAGAACTATTTCAAACATGTTGTGATTTAGTAAAGGAATAAAGGACTTAATGTTGAAAACTACATTCAAGTATGAAATACAAGAATATAATGACATGTAAGATTTTAGAAGCTTAAAATAAACCTTGAATGTACTTTACTTGCATATTTATGTTTTGGGGATGAAACCTTTTTAAGGGGGGAGAATTGTTATGACCGCATCTGAGCTTAATTGGTAAACTAGGGTTTACCTGGATGATTATATGCTTAATTGGATTGATCATTGCTTAAATATAACTAATGATGATAATTCAATTATAATTTTTTAAACCAAATAATAATGTTAAGTGTTCTATTGTTTGAGAAATTAGGGTTTGATAAATATAAACCCTAGTTGGCTGAAATTAGGGTTTTGATGGTACATGAGTATGGAATTTGATCAGGATAGCAGTGTGGTAAATGATTTTTTATATTTTCTTAAAAAAATTATTTAATTGAATTTTGTATATGATATGGATAACTCAATTATTCATATTGTAGAAAATTTTCAGAATATTTGAGTGTTCTTTGAATGTGGTTCTCGTTCAAACTATACTTCGACCAAAATGCTGACACAGTGCTTTTCAGCAGTGTAGTGTTTTATTTTTATTTATTTATTGGTTACTCCAAATGATTTCAAATTTTAAATAGATATCCGAAACGAAATCATAAACAAAATGTAAAATTTACATAATTTTTGGATGTGTTCAGACCTTATCAGTAGACGAATTACAGTAACTGACATTTCTATAGAATTCTGGATAGTAGTTCACTATTCGATTTTTAATTATTTAATGGAAGCTTGGAATGATCACAAATTTTAACTGAGGCTTTTTAACTAAGTTATACACAACATTCTAAATTGGAATGATTTTTGGAGAAGGTTTGATTTCTGAAATACACGCATTACAGAAACTGTTTATGACAGAAAAATTTGCTGAAATAAGAAAAAGTATAGTGAGGGGTCAATGTGCAATTGACCCAAGCAGCTCAATTGCTCTATACGGTCAACTTAACACACTAGAAGCTCTCATAATTCATGATTCATTCTAGAGAAATGAAATTCTAGAGAGAGAGGGAGAGTTAGGGTTTGAGAGGAGAAATTGATGGAGATGCTGACCTAGGTTGCGGTCCGAGGAATGATGAAATCATGTAAGTTTAGCTTCTTTGGATATAGTTTTCTGGTGAATCTTCTCTCACATGTCAAAATTCCTTCCCTCCTCTTATTTGATCCAAAATGGTATCAAAACTTCCCCTTTTCTCACTCTTTCTTCATAATCCCTCATTTTTAGGGTTTTTGAGTTGAATGGAAGAAGAATTTGGTGAATTGCTAGGGATTTGATATGGATTCAAGATTTTTAGATATGGGATATGTTTTTAAGGTGTTTTCACACCTGAGGGTGAGTGGGAACTTCCTTTAAACAGTATTTTGCATAAAAATTGGTTAAATCATCCATAATCTTTAAATGCTTAGTATGTGACTACAAACCCTGAATTGTGTGTTTGATTTAAGTTGTTGAAAATGATATAAAATGGATTATTCCTTTGTTTGGATGAATTTCAGATGATAAAATCATATTATAAATGTATTCAATACATCCTAATGAGAATTCCCTAAGTATTCGCAAAGGTTATAAGAGTAAACTGAAATATAGGGAATTTGTCTCAGACTGAAATTGTTGTATAATTAAATAGAGAAATTTGTTTATCTGGATCCTCTTGGTTATGAATGATTGTTTATCTAAATGCGTAATGCATATATGTCAAATACTATCTTGGATTTCGATTAAAGTGAGTAGTGTTTGTTTGATATCTCAGTAAAGAGGGTGAAACCCTAGATGCGAGGAAAGTTGGATATTTATGAATAGACATTGTGAAATCCATTTGAAGGAATTTTCTTGACATGATAGACTTTATTTATTCAATTTTATTTTTAATGCATGATATCTCAATGAATGGCATGGAAATCTAAATTCAGCTCAGTTCCAAGGTTTCATAAATATATTAATTGTATATGATTTGTTGAAAACAGTCTTTATTCAATGAATGTTTATGTCGTATGAAATCCTTATGAGAGCTAAGTGATAAGTGAATGAAGTAAATGAAACCCTAAGGATAGGGTGTTCAATGAATCAAGTATTGTGATATCAATGTTCTCAGTATGAGATGTGGCGATGCTTAGCAGTTCAATTGCATGATTCTAGTGTATAAAGTGCAAGTTGACATGCATTTTGTTTATTTAAGAATGTTAGACTGCTTGTATGTACAATATGATGATTACTCAGAATATTACAACTTTTTGAATATACTACTCTGCCAAGTTTAGAATGATATACATGTTGTATTATAAACTTTCAATAAATAGACATGGTACCATAGAGATACCTGAGTCAAGTATAAGTATGGAAAAGATACAATATAGTAAGAGCTTTCCAAGAATAATAAAATAATATACATAGGTGCCCTAAACACCGTAGATTCCCTATGGATGTCTGCATTGTAGGGAGGAAACGATCCACCTTGGCAGCGACCAGTATACGGGGATCGGATCGCACCCACAGAGCATGCGGGGAGATGAAGCCCTTGAGGAAGTCTCCTAAGAGAAGATAGGTTACCCAACACAAACTAGAGATCCCAGTGGTAACCCAGAGGTACCCACAGAGCATACCAAGATGAGGCCCATAGAGCATCTCAGACCCTCCACCTGTGTACTCAGCCTAGAAGGAGAGGTCCAGTTAAAGGCCACCTATTTAGCCACCTTAGTCAGACGTGACGGTTCGAGTCAAGCAGACCCAGATTCAGTTTCTAGGCTTAGCTCCTCGGGTTTTAAGCTAAGTCTTGTACGGTGAGATCGTAGTTCAGTACGAGTCTTCATATGTAGAGTACACTTCATATGATCAGGGTATAATAAAATGAATGAGAGGTCAAACAAGTGTGTATAATTATTCAATTATGCTTTGTATATTTCTGAATTATTAGTTCTCTTTATGATCAATCAAGCATTTCATATATTGATTCACTCTTATTGATATTTAGAGTATCCTTCCATATTTATGATTGTCAATTATTAGATTCTTTAAAGCTTACTGCTGTTATAATTGATATCAATTTCTCAAAAGTATATCTATAATTATATCAGTGCTTTAGACTATTTCTTTGAAGTACTCATTCACTGAGCGATTAGGCTCACCCCTCTACTCATGATTTTAGGGAAATCACGTGGACTTGAAGAAGATATCATTGCATCAGAGTAGATCTACCACAAGAGTTAAGTTTGAGTATTGTTAAGTTCAGTCGGTCCTTGTCAATCTAGGTCTTTGTAACGAAATAAGAGAGAGTTGTAAATGATGATGTATAACATTATTCCTCTTTTAGCAATATGTATGAATCAGCGAGTGTTATGTGCTTAAAAGTATGAGTAACATAATGAATGTTCATACATGCATTTTTACTATTGAAATTAGATTAGTGAAATCAATGTTTAGATTCCCTTGTAAAGTTGGTTTATGTGGTTCAATGTGAGAAAACAAAGAGTTTTGAAATAGAAGAAAAGGTTAAGGGTGAACTTTATATTACGTTCAATCCTCAATTTATGCCATAATCTCATGATTAGTGGAACTTGTGAGATCGGGGTGTAACATCACCTCTCACTAGGCAACAACTATCTTTTGGGTCATCAGACCTTATAATCATTATACTTATTATATAAGTATTTTGCATGCTTCACAAGGCTTATTCAATAAGAGAAGTACAACCTTCCCATTAAGGGTTAAGGGTTTCTCTTTCTAGTTGAATAGGGTTTCAAGTTCATATTACCAATTCAAACCCTAAATCATTGCTCCACATATCTAGGAGCATATATATTGATATCATAAGTATGCAATCATACTTATCTATTCTCATCATTTATCATTAAATGATTATCAACACAAGGTATGAGTTTCTCTCTCATCCTTACTAGGATATTAATTACATCATGCTTTTGGTTCAATCCTCCTCTTTGAGGAATATTAGTTCATCATTAACAATTCACATCATCTTTTATATTGCAATTATGCGACATATGTCACTCAATCCATTACATATGATTGAAGTGTCTCTACCCTATAGGGTATCAAGATGTGTGTACATTATCATATCATGCATTGATCTACATTCTTTACTTCATGTGTGTATCCAATTCAAGCCTGTGAGATAGTCACATCGCCATGTCATGTTTGAGGGTGTATCCCCTAATAATCATATCATGTACCCATATCAAATTGACTATCACTTAGTTCTTATTATTTCAAGATAACTTCATATCGGGTATAAGCTAAGTGCTTGACCCCATGTCGGGTATAAGCTATGTGTTTGATACCATATCATGCGCAAGGTGTGCACCATATCAGGCATAGATCATATGCCTCATCATGTATCATTTGAATGGTATATTTACAAGATAACATATCAGATTCCATTTAGGATTATCATATCGGGTATCCATATCGGGTAACATATCATGTTACCATGTGAGGTACACCCTTAGACTCATAACCCCTTCATCCCTTGAAGGATCAACCTTATCATATAGTTACTTGACAAGATAGGTGTCTTATTGAATTCTCATACCACAATCCATTACTTAAAGGGTAGGATATATCGGGTTTCAATCCATCATCTAGGGTTTTCCACCAGTTTGGGTAAATTATACCATATCGTGCCTGCAGTATGAATTGAACCTTATATCGTTCACAAGATAGGAGTAGGTGCTATTCCTATCATTCAAAGGATATAATTCATATCGTCCATGTGGTATCACTCACCACTTGTATCAGCTTACCCATCACCTAGGGTTATCCAACTCTATATTGTTTAGAGTATTCACTATCTCTTTATCGTGCAAGAGGTGTAGTCTTTAGACTTGTATCGTGTATAAGGAGTGAATGGGTATCTCCCATATCATGTAAAGGACATGTCTCATATAGTGTATGAGATATCATCTTTTCCATATCGGGTTAATCCCCCCATCTTGGGTTTCATATCAGGTTGAGATATTTCAACCATATCGTGTATTTGATTCTATGTCTTATTTCATACATAATTGTATATTTCATCAACCATATTATGCATCAGATGTGTGATTCATGATGTCATATACAACGTGTGTACTCACATGATCATATAGTGCAAGACGTACTTGCTTAACTTACTCATATTGGGTTACCCCAAACTAGGGTTTTATCCTATCAATTTCTTTAAAGTACATACTCGGCACTATATCATGCATGGAAACCTTTTTTGCCTTCCTATCGTGCAAAGGGTGTATGGTTAACACCATATCATTTTTAAGGTGATAACTTTATCTCCATATCGTGTAAGGAGATATATCTTTCTAAGCATATCGTGCAAGTGATGTTTACACATACCCATATCGGGTTAGAGGTACTAGTGTGTATGCTTGAAACCGATATCACTTTATAAAGTGATACCATCTTCTTCAAGCTCTAGAATAAAGTGATACCATCTTCTTCAAGCTCTAGAACTTCGTTCTAACTGTTATTGTCCATGGAAACATGTCTAAACAACTACTAGAACTCATAATTTCATCAACTATTCAAGAATTTCTCAAAATTAAAAGTAGATCATTAAGTATAGCAAGTTAGGTGACAAATAATAATATGATTGAGTTCAAGTTATATAACCCGCCTCATGAACACTTCAAAGCTCCAAGATCTAAAGCTTCACATCCTAAGTTTTAATAATAACTTCTCCAAGGTCCAGGGCTCATACACAACTCCTCTATAGACAAGAAATCACCATAGTTAAGCACTTGGTGAAGAAGGAAAGAAAGGAATATTCATAACCCGATATCCTACTTCCACCAAGGTTGAAGATGATATAAGCCTTACCTAAAGCTTGGTTCTCGAGCTCTCCTTGCTCCTTGAGCTACTTTGTATGATACCTAAGGGGATTTGCATGATATCTCTAAGGGATATGGTTGTAATGATCGTAAACTTTCATAAGTTGGTAAAAGGTGAAGTATATATACTTGGTTTCATGAGATAAAGTACATAAGAGGTGTCTTCACCTCAAGCTACTAGATGACATGTGGCCATGCATAGTTGACACATGGCCATGAATGCATGCATATATAACTTTGCCATGCAAGAGTCTTGAGGATAAGATAGAGACAATATTTTGTCCATCCTTTATCTTCTTGGATAAGTTTCCTCATCTTTATCTCATCAACAAGGCAACCTAATACACTTTATGCAAGGGGCTTTGCAACCCATCATGGACCACCTCCTTGAGGTTTTATGCCCGTCATGGACTTTGCCAAGGCTCAAAAAAACTGATAGGAGACTTCTACTATGGCTCCTTGGCCGATAGGACTCCTATATCAAGTCCACCACACGATACAAAATTGGTACCAAAATTGGTGCACAGGGTACTAGCATTATTTAAACAAGTTCAAACTTGGTATTTAGGCTTTCCACAAGCCACCACTTAGCATCATTCTCTTTCTTATGATGCTAAAACACTTAAGGCACGTTCAACATGTGACATATTGCAATGTAACCCCTCATCTTGGGTAAATTGCACTTTGGTCCAAAACAAAGGAACATTGATCTAACAACATTCAATCAAGACCAAACTTGGAACATAAGTGTGTCACATGATAACAAAACACCTTAGAGGTTTATATTAAAGTTATAAGAAACTTACTTATCCAAAACAAATAGGGTTAACTCATAACCCAGGTCAGGGTCATTACAATACATGCATGCCCGAATGACTATGTGTTATTTCAAAAGAACTATGTCAATTTGAAAGATTGTCCAAATTTTAGGGCGTCAAGGTAGAAAATGACGACTTCAGGGAAGTCCAAAAGTGTCTTTCCTGCCAATATGATATGGTATTTACCTATAATACCACAGTTTGAACATTCATTTTCCAACCCCATGGATGTGGAGAATTTAAGGTGGCATGCAAAGGTAAAAAATAATAATTATGGGATCCTATGACATGCGTTTGATTCCCCACAATGGAAGAAGATTGATTTATTGTACCCTAAATTTGGTGAAGAAGTCAGGAATATAAGACTTGGGTTTTATACTGATGGGATAAATCGATATGGCACATTGAGTGGCCCATATAGCGGTTGTCCTGTCATGATTGTTATATATAATATTCCTCCCTTGTTGTGTACAAAAAATAAGTGGGTTATCTTGTCATTGTTGATATCGGGCCCAAAATAACCTGGCAATGGTATTGATGTTTCTCTTAAACCTTTGATTGATGACTTAAAGAAAATCTGGGGAGAAGGTGTCTTGACCTATGATGTTCCGTGTAGAGGGACATTTTATTTGCATGCTATGTTGTTTTGTGACCGGCCTGAATCGCACGTCCAAAAAGGAGCGGATCTAGTGTAGTTAGACTCTTAATATAGTAACCCGAAACTTAAGCCCCCACAACATTATACAGGGTCTAATGTAGTAATCGGGGTCAAACCACAGGTACAAGGTTAGTAGGTGTTAAGTACACACAGTCTCACACTCATATACTCTGGGTAACAGATGGTTTAAAAGGGTGTTCCCAAAGGAACGATAGTACTCAAACCAAAGTAAAAGAAATAAACCAAAGAAAAGAAGAACAAAGCGTAAGAAAATAAAATGGAAACAAAGATATGGAAGGGAAACTTGGATTGGGTTTCACCTACTAAGATTTCTCGCCAACATGCAAGCATCATCTCTCCCTCTCATATACTCTATCAAGATTACAAGCAATAATAAAGGTGTCTATTCCTCTCTCTCTCTCGAGATGAGGATAGATCTAACTCAAGGGACAGCCTCTCTCTCAAGATGACTATCCAAAAACTACAAGGAAGAACATATGATCATAACCTTTAGCATTCCAACATTTTCATGCATTCATACTACTTCATAACACAAGATATTAGTGATACTACTCTTTCGAGGTACCAACAATCAAACATCACAAGATGATAGCTAAGAATACAAGTGAAGCATTAAAACCGGTGCATGGAGATATTATTGACGAGAGTATATATATATTCAAAAAGGAGACACAATATACATGTTGGGAGAGACTTAGTGGCTACTCCCAACCCAAGTTAAGTGTTTAGCCACACATGTTTATGGGCAGCATAACGGTGTTACAAAATGATAGATACATGAAGTTCAACAAAGAGATTTGGGAAGTACAATGAGATAGAATTGATAGATCTAGATAGAGAGAGAAGAATGTGATACAACTCAGTACTTCTTCAGATCTAGATCCAGGAGGTTGATGGCGTGGACATTCTCCTTCTCTCAAAGAATATGGAGTCTTCATTCTTATCTCTCCTCATCTTCCGCATTTGGATATCTAAGACTGATGGGAATGAGTCTGGAACATAGCAGCACTTCATGGTCCTTTTTAGATCTAGTGATTTGATAAGGCGTGTAGGTGGCCTATTTATAGGAATGCTCCACCGACTTAACTCTTTGACTGCGGTTGAGGTTTGGTCTTGGTTGAAGCCAGGTGTAATACCCCTAACCTGGGTTATGACTTAACCCTAGATGTTTTGTTTAAATAAGTTACTTACTAACTGATTCTAATCTTTTGAAAAATAATTAAGGCTTCTTTTGAAGTTTATTGTCAAGATGTGCTTAACAGCAACCTATTTGTGCATTCATTGATAGTCTGAGTAAAATGTGCAATTTACCCAAGATGAGGGGTTACATTGCAATATGTCACCTATTGAATATCATAAGAGAGAGTATGATGCCAAGTGGTGGCTTTTGGAAAGCCTAAATCCCAAGCTATAACCTGTTTGAACAATGCTAATACATTGTGCACCAATTTTGGTACAATTGTAATTTACCTTACAAGATGTAGTTGAAATACAAATTACCACCTCTAGAGTGTCCGGACTCCCTCTACGTATCTTTTAGAGGAAAGAGAAATAAGGAGACACTATTTTGAATCACTTTTGAGTGATGATACTCTTGGTAATGAAAATACCAATAATGAGTTGAAGGTGAAGTTGTATATGTGTTGTATCGTGTGATGGACTTGATATAGGAGTCCTATCGGCCAAGGAGCCATAGTAGTAGTCTCCTATTAGTTTCTTGAGCCTGGGAAAAGTCCATGACGGGCAGATCACCTCAAGGAGGTGGTCCATGATGGGTTGCAAAGCCCCTTGCATAAAGTGTATCGGGTTGCCTTGTTGATGAGATAAAAATGAGGAAACTTATTTAAGAAGATAAAGGATGGCAGAGATATTGTCTCTAGCTTATCCTCAAGACTCTTGCATGGAAAGATATAGATGTGTGCATGCATGGCCACGTGTCATCTAGTACCTTGAGGTGAAGACACCTCTTATGCACTTTATCTCATGAAACCAAGTATATATACTTCACCTTTCACCAACTAATGAAATTTTATGATCCCCACAACCATATACCTTAGAGATATCATGCAAAGCCCCTTAAGTATCATGCAAAGTAGCTCAAGGATCAAGGAGAGCTCGAGCACCAAGCTTTAGGTAAGGCTTTGGTCATTTTCAATCTTGGTGGAAGTAAGATATCGGGTTATGAATATTCCTTTCTTTCCTTCTTCACCAAGTTCTTAAGTATGGTGATTTCTTGTATATGGAGGAGTTGTGAACGATCCCTGGACCTTGGAGAAGTTCTTCTTCAACCTTAGGATGTGAAGATTTGGAGCTTGGAGCTTTTAAGTGTTTATAAGGTAGTTTATATAACTTGAACTCAATCATATTAATATGTGTCACCTAACTTGCTATAATTAATGGTCTACTATTAATTATGAGATCTTATTGAATAGTTGATTAAAATTATGAGTTCTAGTAGTTGTTTAGACCTGTTTCCAAGTACTATAATAGTTAGAACGAAGTTCTAGAGCTTGAAGAATATGGTATCACTTTATAAAGTGATATCGGGTTCAAGCATACACACTAGTACCTCTAACCCAATATGGGTATGGGTAAACATCACTTGCACGATATGCTTAGGAAGATATATCTCCTTACACGATATGGAGATAAAGTTCACACCTTATAAACGATATGGTGTTAACCATACACCCTTTGCACGATAGGAAGGCACGAAAGGTTTCCATGCATGGTATAGTGCAAAGTATGTACTTCAAAGAAATTGATATGATAAAACCCTAGTTTGGGGTAACCTGATGTAAGTTAAACAAGTACCTCTTGTACGATATGATCATGTGAGTACACATGTTGTATACTATATCATGAAGCACACATCTTAAGCATGATATGGTTTATGAAGTATACACTTATGTATGAAATAAGACATAGAATCAAATACACAATATGGTTGAAATATCTCAACCCGATATGAAACCCAAGATGGGGTTAACCTGATATGGAAAATATGATAGCTCATACATGATATGAGCCACGTCCTTTGCACAATATGGGAGATACCCATTCACTCCTTATACACGATATAAGTCTAAAGACTACACCTCTTGCACCATAGAGAGATAGTGAATACTCTAAACAATATAGAGTTGGATAACCCTAGGTGATGGGTAAGCCGATACAAGTGGTGAGTTATACCACATGGATGATATGAATGATATCCTTTGAATGATAGGAATAGCACCTACTCCTATCTTGTGAATGATATGAGGTTCAATTCATACTTTATGCATGATAAGTTATAATTTACCCAAATTGGTGGAAAACCCTAGATGATGGATTGAAACCCGATATACCCTACCCTTTGTGTAATGGACTGTGGTATGAGAATTCAATAAGACACCTATCTTGTCAAGTAACTATATGATAAGGTTGATACTTGGAGTAATGAAGGGGTTATGAGTCTAAGGGTCTACCTAACATGGTAACCCGATATGGATACCCAATATGATAATCCTGAATGGAATCTGATATGGTATATTGTAAATATACCATTGAAATGATACATGATGAGGCATATGCTCTATGCCCGATATGGTGCACACCTTGTGCACGATATGGTATCAAGCACATAGCTTATACCCCGACATCGGTTCAAGCACTTAGCTTATACCCGATATGAAGTTATCTTGAAATAATAAGAACTAAGTGATAGTCAATTTGATATGGGTACATGATATGGTGATTAGGGGATACACCTTGAAACATGACATGGTGATGTGACTATCTCATAGGCTCAATTTGGATACACACATGAAGTAAAGAATGTATCTCAAAGCATGATATGATAATGTACACACATCTTGATACTCAATAGGTTAGAGACACTTTAATCATATGTAATTGATTGAGTGACATATGTTGCATAATTGCAATATAAAAGATGTTGTGAATTGTTAATGATGAACAAATATTCCTCAAAGAGGAGGATTGAACCAAAAGCATGATGTAATCAATATCCTAGTAAGGATGAGAGAGAAACTCATACCTTGTGTTGATAATCATTTAATGATAAATGATGAGAACTGATTAGTATGATTGCATACTTATGATATCAATATATATGCTCCTAGATGTGTGGAGCAATGATTTAGGGTTTGAATTGGTAATATGAACTTGAAACCCTATTCGATTAGAAAGAGAAACCCTTAACCCTTAATGGGAAGGTTGTACTTCTCTTATTGAATAAGCCTTATAAAGCATGCTAAATACTTATATAATAAGTATAATGATTATAAGGTCTGATGACCTAAAACATAGTTGTTGCCTAGTGAGATGTGACAAGATGTTTAATGGCCTTGTGAGCCATATGAATAGTTGTTGCCTACTGAGAGGTGTCAATATGTTTCATGTCCTTGTGAGCCATATGAATAGTTGTTGCCTAGTGAGAGGTGACAAGATGTTTAATTATCTAGGGAGCCATATCAATAGTTGTTGCCTAGTGAGAGGTGACAAGGTGTTTAATGGACTTGTGAGCCATGTGAATAATTGTTGCCTAGTGAGAGGGGACAAGATGCTTAATCAAACCATGTGAGCTATATGAAATACTTGTACAACAAGTATAATGAATACCTTGGTCTGAGGACCTAAAGGTAATAGTTACTTGCTACTAAGGTAGAAATGTTATGTGGTGAACTAAGGGTTTGAATGCCCAAGTCTAGTAATCATGATAATGATGATGTGAAGGGATGAGAATTCCCAGTAATGTGATAAGGGACTGAGATCCCAAGTATCATGAGTCTTAAAGATTTGAAAAGTACTTGATAAATGTATTACACCTTTCTTTGTAGCATGTGTTGTAGTTAATGATAATAATTTGTTTGATGCTAAAAGAATGTTGTATTGCACATAATATATCACTAGGAACCATTAAATGTTGCCCTGACCATAGATCCATCAGCGTCAGAATTTGCTGAATAGTGAAACGGGTTCCCCGTGTCATAACCCGGAATGCATATTTTTGGATATGTGGGGGGTGTAAGCTTGGACATCCATGTGGTATCCGATCCCCTTATGAACTCTAAGTAAATGTCTCAATTGAGTACTTTGAACTGGCTTGTGTATTAGAGTATGGTTATAGGCCATGACTCAGTAATTTCATAACTAGGGATGGTTGTTAGCAGATGTTCCCCTAAGAGAGTGCATTTGACGCTGTAACTCTTGAGTGAAGATGCCTAGTATCCTGGCAAGTTCTTTTGCAGCGACACGAGATGTCCTGCCAGTAGATGACACGAGATGTCCTGCTGAATCCTATGTGGTCTCATACTGATTGAGACAGCTGAGGTCATGGCAACCGGCTCTCCCATTGTCCTTGTATGGTACTGACTTGTGAGAAGTTTGTGGTTAGTTGGAGATGAACAGGGTATACTTCATCTCCTCAGGGCATAAGTGTAATTATAATTTATGATCATCCGTATAGCATATTTGCTTAAGGATTGAATATGGAAAACATTATTTGATGTGCAATTCAGTTATACATCTTAGCTTGATAGATGTTATTTATGTTTCTTTATGTTCCTTGTAAAGTAGATAGATGGTTTATTACTCTACCATGGGTAGATGCATCATTTTCCTTAAGAAAAGAGATCACTTTATCTTTTTCATACAATGAATAATCTTACCTATTAATATAAAGGAATCTCTACTCAGTTTCATAATGCTTATCTGTGATAATAATATGGTCGACTGATTGTTATATCTCTCACTGGGAAAATTCTCTCACCCTGTGGGATCCACAATTTTTAGGTGGATGTACATGAGGTGGTGGAGACCTTTCTGTAGAGGAGAAACATTAGCTGAGGCAACAATGATAGCTCAGGTTGAGTGTACTAGCTGTCGTGTCTTGTAGATAGAAGTCCTATGTGTCATCTCTATACTCTCAAGTCCTTGGAGTCGGTTTGTAATGGTTTCATGAACAATCTGAGAATTTGTCTTGTAAGCTTCAACGTTTTATGTTGCTCTAGTATGTGTTTTGATAGAGCAACTATTATATGATTGTCCTCGAGATGAAATGAAATAATGTTGTACAATGTAAATCATGATATGTTCAGTAAGAGTTTTCTACAAGAGGATCTCCTTGCAAAAATGGTTTTAAATTTTAATGAATTTTTCTAATCCGCTATGTATGATTATTCTGCTTAATTAGTAATGATTTGGTTGTCGGTTTGATGGCGGTCATTTCAAGTTTGGCATCAGAGCTTATGGTTTGATGAGTCTACAGAGACATATGACTAAGGTGTTGAGTTTGTTCTAGTGTCCTCCAGTATATCTTATAGTGACTTCTACTTATGCATAAGATAGAGTAAAGCTTAAAGATTTCTGGAGAAAACAATGAGTACATTGCTGAACGCAATGTTGTTGTACCAAGGGAAGGTGCAAGGGATCAGTTGAGAGAAGAATGACTGCCTGAGAATCCCCAAGATGATCCATCTATGATAAGGGAACCTTATTTTGATACCATTGCTAGGTAGGTTAGGACGGAAGTGATGCATATATTGGATTGGGTATTAGTAACACAACCCAGATTACCAGCCCCTAATGATGAAGTTATGGGCTCTGACAGAGTTTCAGATCAACTTAGTTACATTGGAGAAATTGAAAATGTTAAAAGAATTAGGTTACAACCTAAAATTAGGGTTTTCTACAGGTGTAGACAACCAAGATATATCACAAAATATTCTCCAGAAGAGGATAATGAGGTAGGAATTAAGAAAAGACCTATCCAAACTCGGGAATGGATGCCTAGTAGTTCTAAAAAGGGGAAGTTTTTGGTACCACCAGTGCAACCAATGTCTAATGCACCAGGGCAGTGGTTACCAACAAAGGGCAAAGGACCTGATGTTCCACCAGTTAGAACTCTTAATTTTACCTCTACGTCAGTTATAAGTCCGAAAAGGCCAAGGGATTTATAAGATGTGTTATAAGTGTAAACAGTTTGGGCATATTATATCCTTTTGTCCAAAAAGGAAGGAGGAAATGACCCAACCGTTGAGACAGAGTCAATAAGACTCTCAAAGGAAATGGTCTAGCTATGGCATATGAGGATGTAGACAGACGTCCTGAGTAGGTCCATCAACACCAAGAAATAGAGCACGACATTAGGATCAGGCAATGACAAGATTCTATGAAAAGAATCAGCCTGATGCAGTAAACAATCCACAAATTGAGACAGGTCAGATGATATAGTGTCATTCTGATATGTCATTTCATGATTCTATTTGTTAAATATAAGAAAGTAATTGTTATTGAGCTTCCTTTGACTAGTCCTATGAGGACACAAGGAAGGTGAGGACTTACATTTTTCTCAATAATCTTTTAAACACTTTACAATTTCTTTTATCTGTGTGAAAGAGGATGAGGTGTAGAGCCATGCCTAGAGAACATCCAAGGATGCTAAGTCCTATGTTCTTGATGATATGAAAAGTAAGGAATATGATAGTAAATAAAGTGCATACTATCTAATCACAGTACTTGTATACCCTGGCCCGGTATTCAACTATTGAAGATAAGTATGGAACTCTTAGATTGTTATCTTTCTGATTAATCTGATCAAGTAGTCATTTTGAGACAATCTAGTGAGCATAACGAAATTGGACATATGGCATGGATAATTTTATCACATCCCAAGTGAAATAGATCGGAATCTGAGATGATCTCAGATCAATCTGTGTATATGAGGAAATAAAAAGCATAAACCTCATGATAAGAGAAAGAGAACAAGGGAGATGATCCATGTTTGATAAAGTCTATGTGAATGGTAAAGACCTTTTCCCATAATGTGGAAATGGGAAATACGATAAACCATGAAATGTTCATGAACATGTTAGGCAATGGCAAAGAAAGGGGTGATGATATATAATCGTCCATATAATTCCTATGCAGATGGCAAGGAACCTAAGATGAAACAAGTGTAAATGACTCATGAAGTGAAAGTTCATGTAATAATTTTAGGAGATGATGATGTCCCCTCTTTGATGAACAACCCTGGGTAATGATGGGGTGATAAAAGGAATATGTACCTTTGTGCTCTTTCCTTTCTAGGACATGGCAATCGAGTGAGTCTGAGGACGCTTGATGTGCATGAGTTAGAAGTGATTTGATGATGGATACTTAGAAAAGTATCAGTTCATCTTGGACTTTGGTTCCAAGATAAAGATATGTGTAATATATATATATATATATATATATATATATATATAGAGAGAGAGAGGTTAGGAAGTGTGTATCGACTAGTACATGTAACTTACATGTATCGGCCATTAAAATAGCATATGTAGAGTATGTTGATAAAATCCAACCATATGGATTGATTCAACTCTATATAGATTAGATGTCTTTAAAAAATCATAACCATATCTTATGTAGATCATGAGATATAACCATACATCATTCAATGGTTTATGCAATTTCAGCAACTTACCATTGATTAGAAAATAGACATTCTTTTATTGTATGCTCTATGAATATCATATTGTGATGATTTTTGGTACACATCTTATCTAAGGGGTATACTATACATCAATAAGGTTGGATTATTCAATACAATTTTACAATCCCCATAAATGAAGGTGGGTACACGTAAGCTACATGTACTTGGGTACACGATTCTTTTAGCCATATATATATATATATATATATATATATATATATATATATATATATATATATATATATATATATATATATATATATATATATATATATATATATTGTCCCAGGATAAAAGGAAGATCCTTTTTGTATGTTTGATTTTGGTATTAATAATAGAGAGATGGAAATGATTTGGATGTGATGTGTTTTCGACACATATGAAGGATACCAAGGTAAGGAATTCTGGTATCCAGGATGTGCTAGGTAGTTTGGGAAAGTGAGAATATGACTCTTGATAAGATGAATAATGTTCAGTTACCTAGAAAGGGCCAACCTTGAGATAGCTATAGTATGGATATCATATGTTAGGGGTTTATGCTCTGCATAAACATAACATTGATAAGGATGTATTAATTGAAGGAACAATTGTAGAATTGTTTTGAGAGGAAGCTTGTCAAAGATAAAAATAATTCATTAATGTATCCCTATCTAGATCTATTGAGGTTGTCTATTCATAACATCTAGAGGTATCTATGAGATAAGTTCTTCTTTATTAAGTGACTTTTCCTTATGATAATAGAATGAATAATTAGGAAGATAGTTGATACAAGTCATAAGAAAGTTTTGTGTTGTGATAACAGATTAGAGTGATACTAAAGATGTGAGTCAATAAGGATTGACACCTGAATTATTCAAAGTTATGAATAGTACTTCTCCAACTTAGAAAGTGTTACTTGACATAGGGTTGACTCCACAGTCAGTAATGGATAGGACAACTAAGTATGTGTCATGTGTGACAGATCTTATGATGATCCTTTATGGAAGGAATTTTTTCTAGTCAAAGTCCTATTGCATCTCCATAACATCAAGATGTTATATGGAGACTTGATTATAAAATGTATGCATGACAATTGCCTTCCTTCATTTGGGATTTCGGGGATGAAATCCTTATTAGGGGTTTATAATTGTAATACCCTTTACCTGGGCTATGACTTAACCCTAGATGTTTTGTTTAAATATGTTACTTACAAACTGATTCTAATCTTTTGAAAAGTAATTAAGGCTTCTTGTGAAGTTTATTGTCAAGATGAGCTTAACTGCAAACTATTTGTGCATTAATTGATAGTCTGAGTAAAATGTGCAATTTACCCAAGATGAGGGGTTACATTGCAATATGTCACATGTTGAATATCATAAGAGAGAGTATGATGCCAAGTGGTGGCTTGTGGAAAGCCTAATCTTTTAAAAAGTGATTATAAAATGCATGAATAACAATTGTCTTCCTTCATCTGGGATTTCGGGGATGAAATCCTTGTTAGGGGTTTATAATTGTAATACCCTTTACCTGGGTTATGAGTTAACCCTAGATGTTTTGTTTAAATAATTTGCTTACAAACTGATTCTAATCTTTGGAAAATTAATTAAGGCTTCTTGTGAAGTTTATTGTCAAGATGAGCTTAACGGCAAACTATTTGTGCATTAAGTGATAGTCTGAGTAAAATGTGCAATTTACCCAAGATGAGGGGTTACATTGCAATATGTCACATGTTAAATATCATAAGAGAGAGTATTATGCCAAGTGGTGGCTTGTGGAAAGCCTAAATCCCAAGTTATAACATGTTTGAACAATGCTAGTACATTGTGCACCAATTTTGGTACAATTGTAATTTACCTTACAAGATGGAGTTGAAATGCAAATTACCACCTCTAGAGTGTCCCTACTCCCTCTATGTATCTTTTAGAGGAAAGAGAAAGAAGTAGACACTATGTTGAATCACTTTTGAGTGATGATACTCTTGGTAATGAAAAGACCAATAATGAGTTGAAGGTGAAGCCTTATATGTGTTGTATCGTGTGGTGGACTTGATATAGGAGTCCTATCAGCCAAGGATATATAGTAGAAGTCTCCTATCGGTTTTTTGAGCCTTGGAAAAGTCCATGAATGACATATCACCTCAAGGAGGTGGTCCATGATGGGTTGCAAAGCCCCTTGCATAAAGTGTATCGAGTTACCTTGTTGATGAGATAAAGATGAGGAAACTTATCCAAGAAGATAAAGGATGGCCGAGATATTGTATCTAGCTTATCGTCAAGACTCTTGCATGATAATATATATATTTTTGCATGCATGGCCACGTGTAAACCATGCATGGCCACGTGTCATCTAGTATCTTGAGGTGAAGACACCTCTTATGTACTTTATCTCACGAAACCAAGTATATATACTTCACCTTTCACCAACTTATGAAAGTTTACGATCCTCACAACCATATCCCTTAGAGATATCATGCCGATCCCCTTAGGTATCATGCAAAGTAGCTCAAGGAGCAAGGAGAGATCGATCACCAAGCTTTAGTTAAGGCTTTGGTCATCTTTAACCTTGGTGGAAGTAGTATATCGGGTTATGAATATTCTTTCTTTCCTTCTTCACCAAGTGCTTAACTATGGTGATTTCTTGTGTATGGAGGGGTTGTGAATGAGCCCTGGACCTTGGAGAAGTTATTCTTCAACCTTAGGACGTGAAGATTTGGAGCTTGTAGCTTTGAAGTGTTCATAAGGTGGGTTATATAACTTGAACTCAAACATATAATTATTTGTCATCTAACTTGCTATACTTAATGATCTACTTTTAATTCCAAGATCTTCTTGAATAGTTGATGAAATTACGAGTTTTAGTAGTTGTTTAGACCTGTTTCCATGGACTATAACAGTTAGAATGAAGTTCTAGAGCTTGAAGAAGATGGTATCACTTTATAAAGTGATATCGAGTTCAGGCATACACACTAGTACCTCTAACCCAATATGGGTATGTGTAAACATCACTTGTACGATATGCTTAGAAAGATATCCTTACACGAAATGGAGATAAAGTTCACACCTTAAAACTAATATGGTGTTAACCATACACCCTTTGCAGGATAGGAAGGCAAGAAAGGTTTCCATGCACGATATAGTGCCAAGTATGTACTTCAAAGAAATTGATATGATAAAACCCTAGTTTGGGGTAACCCGATATGAGTAAGTTAAGGAAGTACCTCTTACATGATATGATGATGTGAGTACACATGTTGTATATGATATCATGAAGCACACATCTGATGAACAATATGGTTGATGAAGTATACACTTATGTATGAAATAAGACAAAGAATCAAATACACGATATGGTTGAAATATCTCAACCCGATATGAAACCCAATATGGGGTTAACCCGATATGGAAAAGATGATAGCTCATACACGATATGAGCCATGTCCTTTACACAATATGGGAGATACCCATTCACTCCTTATACACGATACAAGTCTAAAGACTACACCTCTTTCATGAACAAGAGATAGTGAATACTCTAAACAAGATAGAGTTGGATAACCCTACGTGATGGGTAAGCCGATACAAGTGGTGAGTGATACCACATGGATGATATGAATGATATCCTTTGAATGATAGGAATAGCACCTAATCCTGTCTTGTGAATGATATGAGGTTCAATTTATACTTCATGCACGATATGGTATAATTTACCCAAACTGGTGGAAAACCCTAAATGATGGATTGAAACCTCATATACCATACCCTTTGTGTAATGGATTGTGGTATGAGAATTCAATAGGACACCTATCTTGTCAAGTAACTATATGATAAGTTTGATCCTTGAAGGAATGAAGGGGTTATGAGTCTAAGGGTCTACCTAACATGGTAACTCGATATGTTACTCGATATGGATACCCGATATAATAATCCTAAATGGAATCTGATATGGTATCTTGTAAATATATCGTTCAAATGATACATGGTGAGGCATATGATCTATGCCTAATATGGTGCACACCTTGTGCACGATATGGTATCAAGCACATAGTTTATACCCGACATGGGGTCAAGCACTTAGCTTATACTCGATATGAAGTTATCTTGAAATAATAAGAACTAAGTGATAATCAATTTGATATGGGTACATGATATGATGATTAGGGGATACACCCTGAAACATGACATGGTGATGTGACTATCTCACAGGCTCAATTTGGATACACACATGAAGTAAACAATGTAGCTCAAAGCATGATATGATAATGTACACACATCTTGATACCCAATAGGGTAGAGACACTTCAATCATATGTAATTGATTGAGTGACATATGTTGCATAATTGCAACATAAAAGATGATGTGAATTGTTAATGATGAACTAATATTCCTAAAAGAGGAGGATCGAACCAAAAGCATGATGTAATCAATATCCTAGTAAGGATGAGAGAGAAACTCATACCTTGTGTTGATAATCATTTAATGATAAATGATGAGAACATATAAGTATGATTGCATACTTATGATATCAATATATATGCTCCTAGATGTGTGGAGCAATGATTTAGGGTTTGAATTGGTAATATGAACTTGAAACCCTATTCGGCTAGAAAGAGAAACCCTTAACCCTTAATGGGAAGGTTGTACTTCTCTTATTGAATAAGCCTTGTGAAGCATGCTAAATACTTATATAATAAGTATAATGTTTATAAGGTCTGATGACCTAAAAGATAGTTGTTGCCTAGTGAGAGGTGACAAGATGTTTAATGGGATTGTGAGTCATATGAATAGTTGTTTCCTAGTGAGAGATGACAAGATGTTTAATGGCCTTGTGAGCCATATGAATAGTTGTTGCCTAGTGAGAGGTGACAAGATGTTTAATGGCCTTGTGATCCATATGAATAGTTGTTGCCTAATGAGATGTGACAAGATGTTTAATGGCCTTGTGAGCCATGTGAATAATTGTTGCCTAGTGAGAGGTGACAAGATGCTTAATCAAACCATGTGAGCTATATGAAATACGTGTACAACAAGTATAATGAATACCTTGGTCTGAGGACCTAAAGGTAATAGTTACCTTCTACACAGGTAGAAATGTTATGTGGTGAACTAAGGGTTTGAATACCCAGATCCAGTAATCATGATAATGATGATGTGACAGGATGAGAATTCCCAGTAATGTGATAAGGGACTGAGATCCCAAGTATCATGAGTCTTAAAGATTTGAAAAGTACTTGATAAATACATTACACCTTTCTTTGTAGCATTTGTTGTGGTTAATGATTATAATTTGTTTGATGCTAAAAGAATGTTGTAATGCATGTAATATATCACTAGGAACCATAAAACATTGCCCTGACCATAGATCCATTAGCGTCAGAATTTGCTGAATGGTGAAACGGGTTCCCTGCGGCATAACCTGGAATGCATATTTTTGAATATGTGAGAGTGTAAGCTTGTACGGAAATGTGTGAGCTGATCCCCTTATGAGTTCTAAGTAAATGTCTCAATTGAGCACGGTGAACTGGCCCATGGCTCCGAGTTGGCTCTTGGCCATGACTCAGTAATTTCATAACTGGGGACGGTTGTTAGCAAATGTTCCCCTAAGAGAGTGCAGTTGATGCTATAACTCTTGAGCGAAGAGGCCTAGTACCCTGGCAAGCTCTTTTGCAGTGACACGATATGTCCTGCCAGTAGATGGCACAAGATGTCCTACTAAATCCTATGTGGTCTCATACTAAATGAGACAGTTGAGGTCATGGAAACTACCTCTCCCATTGACCTTATATGGTACCGACTTGTAAGAAGTTTGTGGTCGGTTGGAGATGAATGGGGTATACTTCATCTCACTACAAGAAAACACAACAATAACGTCGGAAAATGTTCGTCGTTATTGTAGAAAAAATTGTCGTTATAGCTATTAGGGATGTAAAAAAAGAGTCGTCGCATGTTGTCGTTACTGGTCTTGTCGTTGATACAGATAACGATAAAAAATTTCATTCCATCCTTATTATCAACAATGACGACTAATGTATCTTATCGTTAATAGTTATGATGTCGACATAATTTACTTGTCGTTATTTATAGTCGTGACAACATAGTTCCATCATGAATACCAATAATGACAACTTTGTTGATTTTATCATAAAGCATAATTGGGACGGAAAACTTCCATCGCAAATAATTCTAATGACAAACAATTTTTTTCATATCAATGTTTATATGCGTACATCCTGTCTTATACTTTTCTTTGTCGGATTACAAAAAACATAATATATGAATTACCAACTATAGCATACGTAATTATTGTGTGAGTCATAATCACTTGAAGTGCACACTTTAAAAATTGCATACACAAAATGGTCCATGTACTCTTGTTTTATTATATCAAAAAATAATGTTGATTACATAGGGGAGGATGTCCCTTTGCCCCTTGAACAAACCAAAAAGACATTATAATTTTGTCCCTCTGTTTAGTAGAGAAAACACAACATAAAAGCTTGTAAGAATAAGTTTGGTACTTCCACACTCGTGCTGGGCTTGGGTTTAGCTTTCAGACATAAGTCTGGGTACTTTCACATTTGTTCTCGTCTTGAGTGTCCAACAAAGCAAATATCCATTTCGGACCTTTATTGCTTGAATATAGTGCAGATACGTGGTCTGCAAAAATTATCCATCTGCACTTATAAACTGTTTGCGCACAGCAGTAATTTCATGGTAAAATTGTTTGTGCTTTCATATTCCATCCAACTATGCTTTTAAAGAGTGTGCATCGAACCATGCTTGTAACTGTACACAATACAACTGTTGTCAGTCTGGTTCAATTCCTGGAGATGGCTAGAGAATACAGTGAGGATTATCGTCATTCTTTATATACCAAAACCGTATTTACACGACAGGACAACATTCTATTTTCCTTGGTTCACGAGAATACCGGTCATGGAACTACTTAAGTACCTAGTTGGCTAAGATCTGAGAATGAACGGCAAACATGCAACAGCTGCAGCAGCAACAACAACATGTTACATGTGTTCACATGGTGCTGGTTGGCATCAGGTTCACACCCAAGGCAAACACTCATAATCCAAGGTAAGGGCACTGCTTTCTCGCATGCAAAGGGACCAACTTAACAAGGATCTTCATGAGCATTTCCTTTTAATTCTGGAAAAATAACAGTAGAACAGGAGACATCAATCAAGTAGGTTAGGCACCTCATTCTGAATAAATTTCTGGCGAGAGTATCTCAAAACATGTAACATGAATGATTACCATAAGGTCAAATTGAAGAACAACAGTTAATATCTTCTGATTGATAAACGAGTGTTAAGGTCTCATAATTCGTCGGAGAATGGATGTATCCGATCATCAAACTGCACATAAAACAACAAATTTTTGTTATTACAATCCTAAAATTAATCATGATTGGCCAACCAACAAATAAATAGCTGTCAGTGGTGGACAATCTCATAAATTTTATAAGAACAAGTGTTCTTAGTGGTACTAAATAAGCTATGTAGTACCTAGAGCAAATGTAGGAGATGTTTGATTTTCATTTCAGAAACACTCACACTTTCAAAACCACTAAAGTTGGTGAGTGTGGAAATTGACCAGAAAAGATTATGTGACATGATATATCTATAGAAAACACCAAGGCTTCCATGGATATTGGCTAATGCTCTAAATATCTGGTAAGCATAAAGACTGACATAAAGCAGTGGAGTCACAGGAGGAAAAATGAATATTCATTTTAACATGTACACAGTCAGTAAAGATGCAATATTGGGGACTACAGTACAAAAGAGTCGATAATACTACAAGAGGAGGAAGACAAAGAAGCTGGAGAGGAACTACAGGCACAGACATTTTTTAAGTCAATAGATAATGCAAGAGAAAATGCCAAGAGGGTAGATCAACCAAGACCGAGAAGAAGTAGATCCAAAAGCCAGAGCAGAGTTTGGAGCCTACACATACAATATTAAACCCACTACAGAACAAAGTGTTTACAACCTAGAATTTGTGCAAAAATAGCACTAAAAACTATAGTCATACACCCAGTTGAGAAGAGAGGGAATTGTCATTTCAACGAGTGATACAAATTTGATAAGGGATATCCTAATGGAAGTTGGCCTGGCAGATATGGGAGCAGTAAGGCTGGCGTTCACTTATAAAATAGGATTATTGTATGAAAGATAAATTTGGCGTAAGCCAAAGAGAAATTTATGCATAAATTCAAGAGAATGGTGGTTAAGAACTTGCCACAAATTTAATTTGATCAGTCCAATGTTGTTGAAGTCAGGTAAAAGAAAGCATGTTGTATTCAAAATTCAAACCTTTCCAGCTATAAATAATACAATACGATCACATATGCATACAATCTGATCACTATAATACTTCAATTGTAACCCATCCAGTGTGCTAGCTTCTCATGTGGTACTCTAATGTCCTCTATCCACATATTTAGTTAACTGTTCCTACCACATTTAAATTGGAATACAATATTTCAGTCATTTAAAATCAGCATATGTAACCCCATTCTTGCATAGAATTAGGAAGAACCTCATCGGGTTAGTGATTAAACATGTGGACTCACATAAGAATAGATGAGATCATAAAATTAGAGGACTTTCTCATGAACCAAAATAGATTGGAAAAAATAAAGCACCAAACAGAAGGAAAATGTTAATATATATGATGAATACAAAGGACTCATACCATGCAGAACCAGTCTAAATATGGTCTACCCTTATGAGCTGACACAAACATAAACCTAATGAACATACATTATTGAATTTGTACATATAATTTTTTGTTACTAAAACTTGACATTCTCACTAGATTGATTAGCTTTTAAGCACAAAAGAAACATAAGTTACTGACCAGGACTGCTTGATAGAGTTTTCTCTCAAAAATGAAGAATAGAAAGGGTGTGCCCCGGTGATGGGAACTGGATTATGTCATGTTCTAATTCTTCCTCCTCCCTTCTGCATAAAGCATACTAAAGAAAACAGAGTTAAAAATAAATAATGCAATTCAGTTTTTATATGAAAATACTGATAGATAGAGATGGAACCCTCACCAGGAGAATAAGAACCTCCATTTTTCTTCTATTTATCATGTGGAACCATTTATAAGTGTCATACAGGATAATCTACTCCCTATGTTCTATCCAAAATGCATCCCCAACCGCCAAAACATATTCATATGGAAATTTGAACATTGTTCTTTACACACAAATATGGAGCACATGAGAAGTCATACACGACAGTTATATGATGATCTGATTTTATCAATCTCCTATAAGAATAAAGAATAGTCCATTATCTGATCCACACTGATCATGTAATTAAATCTCCAGTCAAGCGCCTCTTGATTTTTGATATTTTAGAAGAAAGATGCTCTTTCACTAGTAGCACTATCTGTACAGATCTATGGGATTTAGCTTTCAACTTTGTAATTTTTTATGTAATTGAAGCATTGATCCATCTACAGAGAATATTGATTACCACTAGTTACAAACATTAACGAAAATGAATTTACCAGCTGGTCCTCTTTTATTCATGGAATCACACCATGCAAAATTAGTTCCCAAGTTAGCAGTAGTGCATAAATTTCCAATTGAATGTTGAGTGCAAGACCAAGTTCCTTTATGCAAACTCATAGGAATATCCAAGTCAGAAAATACCTGAGGTGTTGGCAGATCTGCAGACGAGGATGAATGACTTGGAGGGGCCATGCAGGGAGTTGGTGCCTTTGGCCTTCTTTGATAAAACTTCAAAGGAGGAGTAGGTGCAACTGTGGCATCTGGGAGAGCAATATCAACAGACAGAGGTAAATGACTTGTAAGATATAACCTGGTTTATTGAAAAAAAAGCAAACAATGAGTAACAAAATGACTAGTAAGATGTAACCCATAGTATGATTGGAAAATAAGAGATTTTAACAAAAACAATATACATGACATCTTTTATAAAAGAGAAAATACAAGAAGAAACAATACTATATGGTTTAGCTAGAGCAAATACAAGTTGATTGAATCTATCAACTTTCCTTTCACTTTCAAATATGAACCCAACAGATATAAAGAAGCTTGATTTAACTAGAAATTACAAATTAAGTGAAGAGATGAACAAGTAAGGAAGTGAGATAAAAGGGAATAGAGGGGGATATATATATATATATATATATATATATAATGAACTAAAAAAACCTCATTTACTTAATAAACACAAGTATCGTCCCCATGTCTAACAATCTTAGCAAGTAGGTCTGTGTTTTATAGAAAGAAGGTTCTTTGGTCAACAACTGACTATGACAAGAAAGAAAATAAAATCTATAGACCTTAAGGACCCTTATGCCTGTCATATGCCTCTTACCATGGTATCATATTTGGCCTCCTCGTCCTTCTCAAGGATATTGTGGGTGGACATTCTTGATAATTAGGATGCACATACTCTTCCCTGGGGCTGTTGAGACCATCCTGGACTCGTGATGGATACATATACACATGGTCGACATAGTTCAGTAATGTCTACTTCTTTATGGCATGGGAACTCTATGGACATGGCATGTGCACAATGTGGACATGTCGTGAGTCAAACCAACTCCCTAAAACAAGAACTGGTGTATGGAATTTTATTTAGTGTAGACTCGCTAAGCCCACATATACATAGGAAAACAACTTGGTTTTTTCAGAACAATAGATATTATGACAATTAAAAGTTAGCTTAATAATTGTCGAACAACCTTGATAAATGTCTTGTCCGTATATGTCTAAACATGACGGTCAATTATACTTGGAGAGCAATACAAATCCCAGCATTAATCAATTCATAAAAGAAGATACTTGCCTTGATGAGTACATAAATTTCACATGTCCCATAGTTTCTTTATGATATTTAAGAATTTTTGACACATTATAAATAATTAACATATAGCATGGATATTTAAAAGAGTTCAATCGCTTGAAAAAGAATTTTTAGTAAAGAAACATCAGATGAAAGGAATGAATTACATCAAAGCTGTAAGATAACAAACATTTAGTTGTTCTCACCGTAATATATGCTACATTCTTGAGTGGCCATTTTTGTTTACTTTCACATAATAGAAGCTACAGTCATGCCGTCCTTTAAGGCGTCTATGAAGATGATGTAGCCTATTGCTAGCTACATTCTTGAGTGGCCATTTTTTTAAGTCTGCAACCTTGAATTGCCCCATGTTCTACTGCAGATCAAACTGGATGAAAAAGGTGGGGCAGGAATCGACCATATGGATGGTAGAATCAAGTGAGAAAAGTAAATAAAAAAATACCTAAGGTGGGGCAGGAAACGACCAGATCTGGTAGTTGTCCATCTCCAGGTTCTACTGAATAAAAAGAAATATTCATAAGTCCCTGCAAACGAGAACCACTGAAATCTAATTAATCTGCTTATCTTGATTCTGATGATGTTTCTGGAATAGATATTTCCACTTATTAAAGGGAAAAAATCAGGTGCAACAAAATCATAGAACACTAAAATACATTTGAATATCAATATACCTGTTGCGATTAACTCAGAGTTGGTTCACCACCATTCTGACTCATCCTCATTGGTAGTGGGATTTCTAGAGCTTGAAGAGTACAGTTATGTCTGAACTAAATGTTAACACATTATTACATATGATTGAAACGAATGACAAATGCTAAATGATAACAACCACTCATGGGTTACATACAACCAATTTGTACTCAAAGTGATACAACCACATTCATACTATGGCATTAGCTTAACCACAATCTAAACATCACTATCATTGTCCACCTCCCACAGGACCAAGTGTGGGGCCTACAAACCAACATATATAGAAAATAAACCAATGTTATACTTATAAAAGATATAATTGATTTTCTCAATAAAACTTCACCAAACCACTCTAGTAAATTAGCTACATCACAGCTGAGCAACACGAATATATTTTTTACCCTACTATTAGTTGTACTCAGAGCAACTTGTACTCAGAGCAACTACTACATTTTGTTCACAAGAAAAGGTGGAGAATGTCTAGAACAATAAATATAAACAGCAACGAAATATAAATATTAACAAGTTCTTCCTTCATAGCCTAATGTTCCAGCTTAACCATATGATGGGATCCAAATGGTTAATAGAATTGGAGACTCCAATTCCTACAAGATAAAACAATAAAACAGTTAGTTTCATTTCACCAATAGATATGTGTAATAGAAAACTATGATATGCAAATATATATACTATAAATAATACAATGGCAACAAGAAACATCATCAATTGGTGAACTGACCTCATAACTAATTTGAGGTATCATCATCTGAAATAGCCGGAGAAAAGGCACAACGATCATCATCCTCACTAAAATCCAAAAGTTCCTGAAATTTTTGATTGCTGATTATCCTATATAGTGCATTTTCCACATTTTCCAAACGTTTTTGTGTGGCACGCTTTCCATCTTCAACTATTTTAAGAGCTTTCTCTTGTACTTTCAAAGCTTCCTCCTTGTCTTTCAATGCTTGGTCTTTTGCTTTGAGTTCATCAAGTAAGGCATTCTTTGTTTTGTATGGTCCTCTAACATCTCTTGGCTTTACACCTCCACCATAACAGGATATGTATTTCTTTGTCTTTGATTCTCCATACACTTTTTCGGCGACCTCAACGGGGCGAAGGGATGGCTCTGCTTGTTGGATGGTTATGATTTTTTCCTGAATCAACAATTTATGTTAGTAACTAATGGACATAAAATAGATATTTTTTTCTTACTTACATGAACTTGAGATGACTCCATAGTAGCTAAGGTATCACCCTTCTTGTGGCTTTCAAAGTACATTGTTCCCAAGTCAGGTGGGTTCCCATCTTTTCCTCCCTATAGTACAACAAAAAAGTTATATGCATACCTAGAGACAAAGTATAGCATAAAGAGAAAATTAAACAACCTTCTGCCATGATATTTCTCTAAGAGGCATGCTACCAGTGCGATGAAGTAACTTATTGTTCAGCCCTTCTCTGTTTATGGAGTTTCTCTTACTCGATGCCTGCATTTAGTATAATGTGCATATAGATAGAAGAAAGAAAAGAAATATAAGAACAAATATTTTGAATTGATGTAAAGTTTTATAATAAAAAGGTCACCATAAACTTTTCACTGTGAAAAATCTCTTTCACAAGCCATTCCCAATCACTATCAACTTCTATTGCCATAGGTTTCTTTGATAGTTGTTGTTGCATGTCCAACCCCTTGACAGTTTGATGCATTGATGCCCTCCATTTTATCCATAATTCTTTCAAGTGTTTTAAAGTGTGAGCTTTGTGTTCCTCCATGTGGTCATTTGAGAATTTATCCTAATACATGTTTAATTACACAAGAACATCAATGCATCATGGATGTTTGTCAAATGATTATAACAATAAAGTGTAGAAGATATTACCATAACTGCAGCCCACATGTGATCTTTTTGTCTGTCTGTAACTTCATTCCAAGAATGCACTTTGATTGGACAAATATTCTGATCACGAACAATCCTGCCCAAATGTCTACTCCACACCTTATGATTTTTTCCAACAGGGCGACCTTGATAGAATGTGACATCTATCTTGGCACCTCCTCTTAGTCTAGCCACTTTTTTACATTTGTTACGTCCTCGACGTCTGACTGCCTTTTCAGTGGCACTGGCTATATTCAGTAATAAAAAATAAATAAAACAAGTTAAGGAATGTCTGACTCAAGCTCTTGAATCTGCTTATTATGAAAAAAGGAAAGCGAACATACACATTGAAACATCATTGACGACATTAGTGGACATCAGTTCGGTCTCCACGTTCTGTTCTGGTTCAATAGGAACTTCTTCAAGAGGTGTAGGATCAGCTTCAGTTTGTGGGGAAGGAACATTTTCAGTTGGAGGAGCATCACAGTCTTGTGGTGGAGAAACGTTTTTAGTTGGTGGAGGAGTAATTATTTTTGACATGGCAGCCATTCTAGATTGATCCTGAATATTGCTTTGTTTGGAAGTCAAGTTGTTCAAAAAGGATAAATGATTATCACATGACTCCATGTAAGCACGACTTTTGCTACCTCCTATATGATTCAACAAGCGACTCTTAATTTGTAATCCATGATTACGTCCTTTCCCAATTACACTCAATTGTTGTGGTGAGATGAACTTCTTAGTATTGGACTTAGCCATTGGATCTTTCCCATTTGTTGATGTGCTAGCAGCCAACTTCCTACAAAACCGTCAAGCTAGTTGTTAATATAATTGCTTGCATAAATCAGTATAAATGAAATTATAATTGCATAGAATGTAAAAAGGAATAATTAAGTTGACACCATCACAAGAACAAGAAGCTTATGATCCAACATAGTGGCAATGCCAAAACAATGATCGGTTTTGTTATATACAATATATGGCAGGAAAAAAATAGGAGGGTCTTCCTTAATAATAGAAGGGAGGTGCAGGAAGTGTGGGATACTGCTCTCTATGATTCAGTGGGCATGTATAGATATCTCTTTCGTTCTGTACAACTCTTTTTTTGTTCTTTTCTTTTCTGTTTTGTACATATTTTTACATAGTATCAATAAAGAGGAGCAAGCTGGTTACCACCAAAAAAAACATTGTAATGAGATACGAAAAAAATAAGTTTGACTATTATAATTGTTACACGTTTAGAAGTACTTAAAGAGGAATAGTAATCTAGTTAACATTATGAAATAAGCATTGGATCATCATGTGCATCATTTGTATCATCAACTAGCTCCAACTTGTCCCCTGGATCGATCTTTGTCACAATATGCCACCCCTTATTAATCTGATCAATCGCATAAAAAACTTGAGATGCTTGAGTTGCTAATATAAATGGCTCAACAATTTTCCAAATACGCTTGCAATCAACACTCGTGAATCCATACGCATCAGTCTGTACTCCTTTAGCAACATCAAACCAATCACATAGAAATAATACCACTCTCTTACTGCCCAAATATTGTAATTCTATAATCTCAGTCAGTTGTGCGTAGTAATCTCTGCTAATTCCACTACCATCATCACCAACCACGGTTACCCCACTGCATTGTGACCTTGATCTTTCATCATGAGACTTAGTGTGGAATCGATAACCATTCACTATATAGCCATAGAAACATTTCACGCATTTGAGTGGACCACGTGATAATGAAAGCAACTCATCTGTCTTCTTGCTTTTATCATTCACATGTTGATCTGCTATCTAAAAAAAGATAGTTAGTAGAAAAACTAAATCAAATTAGTGTGTATACAAACCATATTGAACAAATCAGACCAGCTTACTTTCATCTTAAACCATTCTATGAAATCCTCATTTAAATCCTTAATAGATATTTGGTCTGGATCAACTCCTTGAGCTTGATAATATTCTCTAGAATAAATTGAAAATGCATGTGATGAAGTTATTAAACAAAATATTAAATCTATCAGCAAATGGCTCAGCTACACAATTCAAGAATCACGTACTCAATGAACGGCTTAACTTCCTCACAATTGTTCAAGATGTATAAATGAGCTTTCTCCCACTCAACTGCATCAAGGTCCCTTGTTGTTCCACATCCTAATCCTCTTCCCTTGTATGAAAATATAGATAATGTTGCACATTCATTGACATAATCATCATAGTTTCTATCAAGACGATTGAACCTTGTCTCTATAGTATGCAAATATCTGGAACAAAGATTCATGCATTCTTCTGCTATATAGCCTTCTGCTATGGAACCCTCTGGACAACATCTGTTGTGAATATAGGACTTCAATGTGTACAAATATCTCTCTATCGGATACATCCAATGATCATGAACGGGCCCACATAACATAGCCTCATGTGATAAATGAATAGGAAAATGTAGCATCACATCAAAAAATGATGGTGGAAAAATTCGCTCCAACTTACAAAGTGTAATTGCAATTTGAGCTTCAATTTGCTTCAGATCCCCCATATCTAAACATTTGTTTCCCAAAATCTTGAAGAAACACGACAACTCAAGAAGTGGTTCATAAACATCCTTAGGAACAAGGCCACGCAATGCAAGAGGGAGTATGTGGTGTAAAAAAATATGATGATCATGACTCTTCAATCCTGAAAGTTTATTTTCTTTAAGATTCACACACTGGGAAATGTTTGAAGAAAAACCATCTGGTACCTTTAGATCCTTCAAAAATCTTAAAAACCTACGTTTTCCGTCTACAGATAATGTGAATGATGCATCGGGAAGCACTGTTTTCCCTCCAATTATCATTGGGTGCAACTCTTGCCTAATATTCATTGCTTGCAAATCTAGACGAGAGTTATAATTGTCCTTTGTCTTATTCTTCACATTCATAAGAGTTCCAAGAATACTATCACATATGTTTTTCTCAATATGCATCACATCTAAAGTATGTCGTATCAATAGATCTTTCCAGTATGGAAGCTTAAAGAAAATGCTTTTCTTGTTCCAATTATCCCCCCTGCTCTTGTGAGATACATTTTTTGAACATTTGCTAAGAACATTCCCTTCCAAACTTTGCACTTGAATGAGGACATCATTACCACTTAGTGGTGTAGAGGGTGTGCCCTTCTCGATCGTGCCATCAAATGTAGATTTATTCTTTCTCCACCGATGATCCAAAGGCAAATAACGCCTATGACCCATAAAGCATTCCTTTCTCCCATTAGCCAGCCTAATCAAATGAGTACCCTTATGGAAACACGGGCAAGCAAGTTTTCCCTTGGTAATCCATCCAGATAAAATCCCATATGCAGGAAAATCATTGATGGTCCACAACACAGCAGCACGAAGATTAAAATTTTGATGTGTAGTTACATCAAATGTTTGTATACCATTATTCCAAAGCTGCAATAATTCATCTATTAATGGTTGCAAATAAACATCAATACAATTACCTAGACCATCAGGACCTGGAATCAGCATGGACAAAATGAGATTTGTTTGCTTCATGCACATCCAAGGAGGCAAGTTGTACGGAATAAGAATAACGGGCCAAGTGTTATATGATGACCTAGAATTGTTGAATGGTTGAAAACCATCACTAGCAAGGCCTAGTCTGACATTCCTGGGCTCTGCAGAAAAAGTACCATGAAGCTCATTCAACTTTTTCCATGCCAAGGAATCGGCCGGATGATGTAAATTCCCATCATCTTCTTTATCGTGATGCCACCTCATTAGTGAAGATGTTTTTGAGGACATAAACAACTTTTGAAGGCGGGGCTTTAGTGGAAAGTAACGCAAGATCTTTGCTGGTACTTTCTTTCCATTTTCTTTTAATTTCTCTTCCCCATTGTGCTTGTTATACTTCCATCTTGAAGTATTGCAAATTTTGCATTTATCAAGGCCACAGTCTTCCTTCCAGAACAACATACAATCATTCACACATGCATCTATCTTGTCATATGAGCAACTAAGATCTTTAATTGTCTTCTTTGCTTCATAATAAGAACTAGGTAAGGTTGAATCACATGGGAATAGTTCATCTTTCAATAATTCAAGTAGCAATGTGAAAGAATGATTACTCCATTTTCCAAGGCTCTTGAGATGAAGCAATTTTACCAAGGCAGATAATTTTGACCCCTTCGATCCCTTATAGAGAGGTTGATTGAGGTCGTCCAACAACCTAAAAAACCGTTTAGCCTCGGTATTAGGTTCCTCTTCATGATCACCATGGTTGGAATTTCCCATTCCACCATCATTCCTCCCAAGATTATGTGAACTAGGGTGCATTTCTTCAAGAAGATCTAGCATCTCATCATCTACTTCATTATCCCCTTCATCGTTATTGACTAAAGTATCTGAATCAGACTCACTTTCATTTCCCATCTCACCATGATGATACCACAGAGTATAACTGCTCAAAATACCATAAACCATCAAGTGTGTTTTCACCACATCACGTGGGATAGAAGAAGTATTAACACAACGAACACACGGACATCTGATTTTATCTGCACCAATTTTTTGACATGCATAGGTAAGAAACTCTTCAACACCGATTTCATATGATGGATCATCAAGCCTATCGTCAACAAGTCTGATCCATTCCTTATCTGGTGCCATTTTCTACAAAGAAGAATTCATGTTATTGTTTACAAGTCATACAATATAATTATTTCTTGTTGGTGATAACATAAGATTTCTTTCTCTTTTTTGTTACCTTTATAAAAAAAGATCAAGATGTGTAGCATGCAGCTCTATGCCCGAGTCCTTTGGGCGTCTATATATTCAATGTTTAGCACTTGGGTTATGCAACACCTTGAAAACTAATAAGGAAGTTAAGATAGGTTATACACAATTTATATCATGCGACTATACACAGTTATATCATGCGACCATAATGCAGGAAGTAAAAATAGTTTTCCAATTTTGTTGTTGTAGACCATGATGAATGAAGTAAAAAGTCATATCATTCACTATTGCATAGAGGAGTGTGACTTGTTTTATATCCACTCGCATCATATTTTTTGTGAGGTATGACGGAGGATTTATCAGGGGAAAGGGTTGAACACATTTTCCCAATATAGGGTGTAAATGAAACATCTTCCTAATGTTATGATGTTATGTTTCATTCAAATTAGGTTACATACCTAAAAATAATCCATCTAGACTTAAAAAGGACATTTTAATGACCTTTCTTGTTTTATACATAACTTTCCCATGTTGTTGATTGGACTTTTTATGATGTTCCATGACTATCATATGAAGAGAGAGAATTATATCCTTGGAAGTAGCATTTGAGCCTTTATTAGGGTAAGGCCTCCTTATGGCTAAAAATGACATTTTTTCTATGAATGGACACCTTGAAGGATTTGTGAACTCCCTGTTATTTATATGGTTATCTATACTTTTACTTTATTATCACATTCTTATATATATATACTTCCTTGATGGTGAATGTGAAAATTCCTATATGAGCTTGACCTTTTGTGGCCTTAAATGATTAGTTTGTGCCGTATATTGATACTTCTAAACAAAAAAAGATATTTTTATATCTTCTATGTTTTGCTTATAATTCACTTGTGTTCAATGACGAGTAACACACATACATGCACGCATGCACACACGCACACGCACACGCACAAAGAATCACACCCAAACACCCACACCCACACACACAGAGGCACACGAGCGCGCACGCACACACATTATATATATATATATATATATATATATATATATATATATATATATATATATATATATATATATATATATGTATATATATAAATTACTCGTGCGAGTAGCTAAGGTTTTGCTGTGCTACAACTTGAAAAGTAACTATTTGGTCAGAAAAGTAACTCATAAAAACTAACTATATTGTTGAAAAAATAACAATACAACTAAAAAGGTAAAATAGACAGAGTACACAATAAATTGTTAGTTACATATTTGTTGTAGAAATTTTACTGTGTATTCTGCCCCATCTTTACTTTTTAAACAAAATAGTTACTTCTCTATAAACATAGTTATTTTTATATCCAGATAGTTACATCTCAGACCAAATAGTTACTTTTCAGCCTACCCAGATGCAAAATCTTAATTACCCGCATGGGCAACAAATAAGCCCCCCTCCTCTTATATATGTATAAAGGGAAACCTACATGAGTATAATCATTTATGACAAGGGTCCAAGTAGAAAAGTAAGAATAAGGTGACTATGTTAATCAGATGTGTACTTTTAATATATGATGACAATCTTACATGAATAACACCTAAGAAAATATTCCTCCTCTTTATTTGAATATCTATGCTTTCTCCTATTCTCTTCTACTATAATATGAATGGTGTTTCTAAGTATAATATTAAAGTTTTTTTTGGAAATAGGTAAATATATTGCCAAAAGGTAGTATAGTCAAGCTATAAAGTACAAGAGCAAGCTACAAAAGATACATGGTCTATCTACAAAATACCCCAGTATGGTTTAGCTATGGGATTAAGGCCATTCTCAAGGCCTTTAGCCTTGACAACATTAAAAATGTCTCTGTTAACTAAAACAAACACATCGTTACTAGGTTGTCGACCATGGTTAATATTGTTCCTCTCTTTCCAAATATTAAAGCAAATACTAGCAAAACAAAGCCCGGCAAAGGCCCTCTCCTTCTTGTTCACACACTTTAACTTGATGAAATCAATCAGCTCGGTGATGCTTCTGGCCGTAAGGTTGCCCCACACATTCTTCAGTGCCATCAAAGCCCATAGCCTAAAGACTTTGATGCAACCAAAAAATAGATGTTCATGAGTTTCAGGCTCATCACAAAAAGTACATTTGGGGCTGGTAGGGAGCCCCCATCTAATAAGTCTGTCCTTGGTAAGATGCTTCCGAAGGATCACCTTATATCTGGCTAAGATCCATTTGGGAATGTGACCCTTGCCCCATAGCAGATCAAACCAGGGAACAACTGGACCTGTAGGGGAGTGGATCCATGGTCTCTACCCATTAAGCATGAGGAGATCGTCGCTATTCACACTGTACATATGGCTGACCTGGTTCCATGTCCTACACATCAGGACCTAGGTTCTGGAACTGTGGACATGGGAAATAGGGACCTCACCATACCGCAATCTTAGCCAGTTGGCCCATACATTGCCTTTGACAGTGATCAACCTATCCAGTCTTCTAGCTTGGCTGTCCTCAACTATCTCTTACACTTTCTTGATGTTGAGACCTCCGTTCTGTAGATATTTTGTAATGGTATCCCATTTCACAGCATGTAACTTACCTCCCCACAAGAAATTGTTAATTTTCTTAGTAATATTATTATTGATGTGTTTAGGGAGGTTATAGACCTCACTCCAGTACCGGACTTTACTTAGGAGGACAGATTTGATAAGCAACAGGCGACCAACCATGGACATATGAATCCCACTCCAACCACCTATTTTAGCCACGATCTTGTCAAGACAAATAGAGTAATCCTTGGAGACGCCTCTACCACCAGCGATAGGAGCCCCAAGGTATAGCAACGGTGGATAAGTAAGTTGACTATAATCAAGGTTAATCACATGTTTCCAGTTAAAATTGCATGGTTGATGTCTCTTATTGGTTCTAACAACATAACCTAAATATACCCCATGACTCCACAAGACAAATTATAATATAACATGTCTATAAGAAAAATTGGACATCTTCATGCTGTCAAATTATGATGTGTAAAAAGTGTAATCACACTACAAACCATAGAGCTGATATGAGAAAATTACATAGTTATTTATTTTGATTTTTTAGAAAAATGAATCAACCTAAAATTGTTACAAGATTTCATATAACAAATTCATGGCATGGTTGTGAAATTGGTCTATAAATTAAACAATGTGTATATTTGAAGTCATAGGAACTGCAATTACTGAGAAAAAAATATACATCAACAAAACTTAGGGAGGATTTACAGCAATAAAAACCTTTCTCTTTGAAAAGGAAGACTATAATTGATTCTAGATATACTAAGTATTTTCCCTCCTCATTTACAACCACTTTTACTTTTGTTACTAGGGAGTGAATAATTCTAACACACTTTGGAAATAATTCCATGTGGTGATGTTTGATATCTTGATCATTTAACCTCCAAATAAACATTACTAAAATTGTATAGATTCTGATTCCATTCTAAAGTCAATATTAACCCAAGATCACTTATAAACAGTGAAAATTAATGAACAAAATGTATATGACATAATTTTATCATTTTAGTTCCTGTTTTAAAACAAATTGAAGGCAAAAATCCTAACTCAAGGCAATCAAGGATTTTGTCTACACAATTCCACAATTGATATATAACATGTTAAGCAATCAATTAACAAAATAAGTGTGATTTTTACACTAATTTGAAAAAAGCACACTAATCAGCACAAAGATGTAGATTAAAGGTTAATAGGGGTTTTGGATTTGACAGATCACCATTCCTTTAAGGATTTCACCTCAAATCCAAGAGAAGTATGAAAGATAATATAAAATCTAGATTCAATAATAAATTCACATTAAATATAAAAAATTGAACTTAGCATCTTTTAACAAACAATTACCTACTAAGTAGGGGCAAGGTCATTACAATAGTAGCGAGTAAAAGGATCACACAAGAGGCTAAAAACATCAAGTAGAATTGAAAAAACCTCAAGAAGATGAAGAAAGAGAGACAAATATAACTTAGAATTTTCATTTGGTAATGCTATAGGATGTTAGTCACTTGGTGGTATCTCTACCTATCCTTATATATTAGTTTTAGATCATGCAACACTAGGTGAAAATTCTGCATAACACTACTTTCGCCAACATACATGGTGAAGACTACTAGGATAACCTGCTAAGGTTTGTGGATAAATGTGCAATGGAAAACTAGAAACAAGTTTTAGACAACACCATCAAATTGTGTCTCTTTGGAGGATGTTACTAATATTACATATGCCTTGTATTGTACCTTACATGATTTACAAATGTGAAAAGGACCTTATCAATTGGAAAATACATAATTCCCTAGATAAGTTCCTTCACATAGGCCCAGGCTACAAATTATGTCTCTTCAATATACACTACAAGGCAGGGCCTACAGTTAGTAAAATTCATTGACAGGGGAGTCAATAACCATGTGGGATAAACTCCAGAACAAATTCCTATATAAATTTTACTCTCTCTCATTTATTTAATCAAGGGTCAGATTACCCAGTGTACACAGGCCCCAATTGACCCTCTAATGAATCCTTGGAGAGGTATAACGAACTCCTCATATGGCCCCCACCTCAACATTTCAAAAAATCATCACACAGAGTTCTTTTTTAGAGGTGAGAATGATGATATCAAGAAATAATTAGATTCCTCACTAGGAGAAAATTTCATGTGTCACAGTTATGATATCAACTGCAAGATTGTGAGTCTAGAGACAAATAACCAACTAAATTGGGACATGTACATTTGCAAGGGAGTATCAAAAGTGGATATGGATGAAGATAGTTAAGAGCTAAAGTCCATTACATAAACTATTAAAGCCTTGGAACTTAAGTAGGATATACTATAAACCTCCTTTAATGCATATTAAAAGAGATGTATGTTCCATCATCAACAACATGTCAAAATGGCACAACCATTCTATGAGGTGTGGAAATTTGCTAAGAGTTACACATCTAGTTGTCAGTTTTGTATGATGTGATGGTGAGCAATTATAAAAGTAGGGTAATTACAATCAAGAAGAAGACTTAAGATTCATTCATGGAATTCTAGGTCAAAACTACTATAATCAAACAAAAATACAAACCATCCAAGTTTATAGTATGGGAATCCATTATCAGAAAAATGTTTAGAATAGCTAAAACATGATAGGAATCTTGGTCATGGTCTCCTATAATTAAAAAAATGAGGGAACAAAATAATTTCAATGAAGGAAATTTAATAGGATGTTTGGAATATGAATTACAACTAGAGACCACAGTTGAGTGTCAATCAAGGTCCTCAATGACATCAAAGAAGTTGGTAGGAGAGTACATATAATGATACATTTTCATTTACTAAAAGAATGCTACAAGAGAAAAAAAATCACCAACCAACTACTCACAAAAAGGTTGTCGACTCCTAGTTGGCCAAGCTCACAGTTGCCATATGCCTACCTGCCTACTAGTTTTTACATAGGGCAACCTGATAAATAACCCAAATCACCTAAAGAAGTTAACGGTAGTAGCCACATGTGTAGGATAAATCTTCCCTAAGCTGAGTCATCTAGGGATGCAAATTCTTTTTGCATAAGTTCTTCCTCCTCACTTCCTCATCTTCTACTTCCAGGTCAAAAATAAATAGGCCAATCTTAGAGGGAACACCCCCCTTAGATGTAGAGCCCAAAAACGTGTGCCTTGTAGATGATGCCATTCAGCATGATGGTCAAAACGTACAACACCAGGAGATGTAGGAGAATATTATTTAGAAGATATTCATCCCATGTTCACTCATCTTTAATGAGGATTCCACATAAATTGTTTGGTTTGTAGTTAGGGAGAGATGAATAAAGCAGAGTCTGGCGATAGTAAACTCCCTCATCCTGAACATGTTTATGTGTCAATCAATCTAAAACAACAAATAGGGAAGAAAAAAATGGCATACCCTCCCGCAACATTTGAAGAAAACATGATTCTGACTGCCTTGGGTCCGTAGAGATTGTAGCTCCTCTGGCCTTTCAATCTACAACCCTTTCTCCTCGCTCAGGTCGCTTGGGGCCACAGGATCTTACTACACGAAGAACAGAGAAACAAAATAAAGCTGGGAGAGATGAGTTGAGGAGAGATTAGATTGGGAGTAGAGTACAATGGGGGCCTCATACCTTTCTCTTCCTCCCTCCTGTAGACCAGTTACCGGATATTGTCCTAGGTTGCTACTCAAATCTTGTTCGATCGTCTTCGGTCCATAGAGATCACCTCGCCCAGGGCCATAGGTTGTTACTGCACGGAGCAGAGAGAAATAGAGGGCCACAGGATGTTACTACACAGAGTAGAGAGAAATATAAGAAGTAGGGAATAGATGAGTTCGGAAGACATGGAGTGGAGTAGAACGATGGCTGCATACCTTGTTGTTCCTCCTACAGATCAATCACCAGCTCCTATCTAGGTTTGCCTCTAGTTCTAGATCGGGGTTCTGGCGTCGCTGTGATGCGTGGCGTCGCTGTGATGCGTGGCGTCGCTTCTCTAGGTCACCCTTGATCGGCCGCCGGAAGTATACTAGCTAGATTGCCCTGATCATCATCGCCGAAGAGGAGAGCTTGGGAGTTAGCTAGCAGGCAAACCTAGTGTGAAATCAGTTGGATTGTCGTATGCGTAGATCTCTCTGCTCGTGGGTTGGCAAGTGTGGGAATTATCGGTGGAGTGGGAGAATGTGGGAGTCGGTCGGTCTTTGCCGCCGTAGGGATCGTGCGTCTGTTCCGGGTCGCGCGGGGGGTGTGGCGCTGGCGAGGGTAGGGCTGGAGGGAGAATACTGGTATATCATTTTTAGCGACAGAATATACATCATATTTATGACAACTAATATATTTGGCCGTTATTAACCATACTAATATCGACCATAAAAATGTGTGGTCACGATTAGGGTAACAATTACGACAAACTAATTATGTTGTCGCTACTTTGGTCGTTAATGTCTTGGTTTCTTGTATTGTCTCCTCAGGGCATTAGTGTGATTTTAAAATATGATCAGCCGTGTAGCATATTTTCTTAAGAATTGAATATGGAAAACATTGTTTGATGCGTAATTCAATTATACATCTTAGCTTGATAGATGTTATTTATGTTTCTTTAAGTTCCTTGTTAAGTAGATAGATGGTTTATTACTCTACCATGGGTAGATGCATCATTTTCCTTAAGAAAAGAGATTGCTTTATCATGTTCATACAATAAATAATCATGCCTGTTAATATAAAAGAATCTCTACTCAGTTTCATAATGCTTATCTGTTATAATAATATGGTCAGTGGAGAGTTATATCTCTCGCTGGGACAATTGTCTCACCCTATGCGATCCACAATTTTTAGGTGGGCGTGCACGAGACAGTGGAGACCTTTATGTAGAGGAGAAATAATAGCTGAGGTAGAAGTGACAGCTCAGGTTGAGTGTATTGTCTGTCGTGTCTTGTAGATAGAAGTCATATGTTTCGTCTCTATACTCTCAGGTCCTTGGAGTCAGTTCGTAATAGTTTCATGAACAATCTGAGATTTTAGCGTGTAAGCCTTGAGGTTTTATGTTGCTCCAGTATGTGTTTTGATAGAGCAACTATTATATGATTGTCCTCAACATGAAATGAAACAATGATGTACAATGTAAATCATGATATGTATGATTTTTTAATCTTTCAGTAAGAGTTTTCTAGAAGAGGATCTCCTTGCAAAAATGGTTTTAAATTTTAGTGAATTTTGCTAATTCGTTGTTTATGATTATTCTTCTTAATTAGTAATGATTTGGCTATCAGTTTGATGGAGGTCGTTTCACTAGGCCTCAGTGGAGGCTTCATTTCCTTCTTCTCCTCAGTCGCATCCTGATTAGGCCACCTTCTCGATCGCGGCATGATTGGCGCACCCTTTGGTCAAACTGTGATCTAAGGCTCGATCGCAGCTTCATGCCACGGGTGTGTTGACCGTGGGTGTGTGGGGCATCAGGCACTGCAGGTGTGAGGGCCACAGATGCGAGGGGTCGAGGCGAGTCTGGGAGGCCTCGACTACGGTGGGGTGGCTCTAATGGTCGAATGGGTCGTGATCGAGGTGTCCACCACGACCTTGGCTCGATGTGACCCTACAAATAAGGGAAAGTGGATAAGTGAGATACGTGGAATAAAGTACTAAAATAAATGGGAAAATCTACAATAGGTATGCTAGGGGAGGTATAAAACATATATGCAAAAAGTATATAAAATGAGGTGTTATCATTTTGCACTATTAATAACTTTCCAACATATAGGAATTTGTCTGGTTATAGTGTAAAAGGATCCAAAGCCTGCCATATATGTGAAGAGAACACTAATTCAATACGAACAAAATGTGGCGGTAAGACTATATATCTTCGTCATCGAAAGTTTCTTCCAAAAATTTATCCTTATTGAAGGTTGCAGAAAGTATTCAATGGATTGAATGAGGAACAGAGTGCCCCTAAATCTATATCAGGGCAGGTTGTTTATGAAAGAGTAAAATACTTTTTTAATGCATCTGGTAAGATATCACAGTGTACCATTCCCACATAGAGTGGCAAATCTTTATACAAGAAGAGGTCAATATTTTGGAAGCTTCCTTATTGGAGTTGTTTGGCAGTTATGCATTGTATCGATGTAATGCATGTTGAGAAAAATGTCTGTGATAGTGTCATTGGTACTATGTTGAATATACCAGGTAAGACTAAGGATGGCATCCAATCTGGAATGGACCTATGTGAGATGGAAATAAGGAAAAAATTAACAAAAATAGTTAGTAGTGATAAAAAAACATATTTACCTCCTACTTGTTACACATTGTCTAGAAAGGAGAAGACAACTTTTTGTGAGTGCTTGCTTAATGTTAAGGTACAACATGTATACTCTTCTCATATCCATAAACTGGTATTAATGAAGGATTTGATGCTGATAGGTCTTAAATCTCACAATTGTCACACTCCAATGCAACAAATATTGCTCGTGACAATTCAATCTATACTGTCGAAGCATGTGAGGTTTGCAATCACAAAGCTTTGTTTCTTCTTCAATTGTAAAGACATAGTCTCTACTATAAATCATGGCAAACAAAAACACCAAATGTGTGGCAGCGGAAGAAATAAAACTTGACTTTATTCAAAATGTATAAAGAGTACATTACAAAATTTCCATAAAGGAAGTACAACTTTATACAAAACATAGGATCTAGGTAGAGGAAGACTTAGACTAAGCCAATATTGTCTCCAAACAAAACAACTTCATATATAAAGGCAACTATGATCATGCAAGCTATGTGTTCCTTTTCTTCTTATCCTATCCTTAGCCTTAGGTTCACCAAGCTTCCATGTACACTCTGATCCTAGCCTGGATGGTTGGGGTCATCCAGCAAGAGAAAGATAAAGGTATGTGTCAATTAAAAGGAATAGGACAAGTAATAGTCAACAACATTGCATAATAAAATATTCTCTATGCTACAAGATTTTAAGAGAATGAGACAAATATTGAAATAAGAAAAAGAGAATTGCCATAATCAACCACCACAATAATAATCACATAGCATGAATATATTAAGACACAAAGTCATCTCAATGTAGGGTGAGGCACCTATCGGACCTCACCAGTGGTAGGGGGACTAAAAACCCAGTGCCTATAAAGTGGCAGGGGGACTAAAATCCCAGCGCCTAATATAAAATGGAAGGGGGACTAAAACCCCAGTGCCCGACAGGAGGACTAAAACCTTAGTTCCCTATGGGTGGTTTGTACTCATGTACACTACATTGTCATTTGGCCTAAAATACATCATGCTTAAATAGTCACTTGGCAGTAGTGAGAAGTAACAACATTGCAACATTGCAAAATGGGAAAAAAACCCAAATGAATAATCTCAATAAACAGATGAGCCAAACATTGGCTATAGCAAGATTCAAGAGTACAATTAAATGAACCACATAAGCAATAGAAGCATCTCATAAGTAAGGGGCCAAATATAGGCAATCACAAGATCCATATAACTAGATGAGCCATAATGGTAACAAAAGCATCAAATAAGTAAAGAGCCAAATAAAAGGTATTTTAGGAGGAGATCAAGGCTAGCACATAATGTTTGTAGGGTTGAATAAGACCCAACTGAAGAGTAGGTTGATTGCACAATATACATTCCACATAGATCTCACATTCATCATAGATGTCACATACATAAATATGATTCACATACATAAATAGGTGTCACATACCTTGGTTTATATTCATTACCATCACATTCAACAATCTCATTGTATCCAATTCCATATTTCCCTATTTGCAAACATTACACATGTATTAGGTTACTTAATGGTACTTTAAGTGTAAAATTTACACATTTATAAACCATAGATTAAAACTTTGGATTTTGGGTCTGGAAATAGGGCCAAACAATTCCTAATATTTTTCTACTCGAGAAAACATATTTTCTTTTCAAAAACAGAGTTAAAACACTATTATAATCATTTTAAAACACTTTATACATTTAAATTAGAGTTTGAATTAATTATCAGGTTTGGGATGGAAAACATGGTTCAAAACTTGAAATTCGGATTCTACATGATTTTATCTTTTCAACGAGTATTTATTTATATTTTTCTGATAACTGAGCGATTTACTACGAATTAAACAAAACTGACCAATTAATTGCAAAATGGGTAAAAAAAACAAGGTTTCGGATGACGAAACTGCCCTTGGCGAGAGGATCAGGAAAAGAGGGCGCACAGAGGCAAAAAGGTAAAAATCCACCCGAGCTTCTTCAAGCTCGGGGCATAGACATGGCGCCGAGGTGTATCTTGGGAACTTGGGCATTTTTGCGTTTCTCAACCAAATCGGTCGTACAAGTACTCGAAACGAAGGGAATCGAAAGAAGAACTCACCAGACCAATAAATTTCGACGCACGAGCACTCTATCTCCGGGGAGAGGTGCCACAAGCACATATGTAAAAACTCCTCGTCGCTGTCTACACACACGTTCTCAGACAAAATTGTGGGGATTGGTAGGTTTCTAGGTGGTCGACGCAACTGTGTGGGGAGTTATTTATAGGTGTGGAGGTGTCCTTTGGCATAGCCGAGGTGGCTGTGAGAGAGCTTCGGCCGTCAGTTTAAGCATTTGATTTCTAGGCTGCCACAATGGGTAAATAAGGGATCAAATGAAAGGTCAGGTTAATACGAATTCAAAGCCGAAGAAATCACTCGATTTGGTGGAGAAATGGGGGAGAAAGAAGGAGGGGAAGCGAGCCACGGTTGCTCGGTTGCTGCTTCGTTTAACTGAAGGTAGAAGATGATCCGTCTACCCTTGGATGCGATCCAGATTGAAGAGGAGCCATCAGATCTTGGATCATCATGGTCCAGCGCGCGTGACACCTTATTAAGGCTTGACTTAGGCTTAAATTATGCAAATGAATAATATATTGATTGCTATTAAGTCACACTATATTAAAAACTTGTTTAATGCATTGGGAAGGTCAAACGAGCTCCAATTAACCTCACATTTTAACCCCAGGTTGCTAATGATGTCTAGATTCATGTTATATAATTAGATTTTTGTTTCACCCAACCTTTGGCCTCCAATAATTATTTTAATTATTAAAGCATATATTAATATAATGCTTGGGCAAATAATCATGTGTTGCTTTTATAAGCAACCCTTGGTTCCCAAATTCGAGATTTGGAGTCCAAGAGTCCTCCACTCACTAATAGCATGCATTTGCAAGTTTTATTAGCCCATATTAAGAGTGAGGTATGAAGGTGGGTTATTATTCACCATTTTAATTTACACTATATTAAAAGTGTATAAAATAGTTTTGAGGGGTCAAATCAACTCCAAAAAGCCACCAAATTTGGACCATTAGCTCACATTAAAGTCTAGAACAATGCAATGCAATTATTTTCTCATTTTACTCATTATTTGGCCCTTAATAAATATATTGCTCATTAAAGTGTATATTAACATATTAAAATGAATGAGTTATATGAAAAGTCTTCTTTTAATGGATTACATGAATGGATTTCGAGATATTAAACACATTAAGATTTCAATAATCATTTCTCAACAAAATAACTTATTTTTATGAATTAAAATCATATTTTGAGGAGAGAGAAACAATTAAGGTTAATGTTCTCATACATTCACTCAAATACACATTATTGCTAATATATTTATCCAAAAAGCTCCAAATTAACATTATATACTTATTTTCTCTCTTAAGTGTACATTTTGCATATTAAGACCCCAATTATTTCATTGTGTGGTTTATTTGTGCAAAGACCCATCCATTTATACAAATGAGGGAAAAGGTAATTTCAACATTGAATTGTGCTCAAATTGCACAAGGAGTCCAAAAAGAATATAAAAGAAGGGAAATTTATGAAATTAGTCCAAAAGGACTTGAACGAAATGAAAGATAGAATATGGGTAAATTTCAGGGAAGACCCTAAGATTCAGTATGTTACATCACACCACCCCTTAAAGAGGATTTCGTCCCCGAAATCACAACAAGAGGGAAGGGAGGGTGAGTGTGCAACTTCCCAACCTTAAACACTAGGTTATAACCCTTAATGTAGGGTACAACACAAAATCTACATAAGTCAGGTGTTACTAAGGTTTCCACAAAACCTATAGCCTTTTATCAAACTCAAATTAACATTTTTGCCTTATTAGAATAATCTCCATCATGAAGGGGTATCATATTTATTATCCATCAATTGTGCCACATTTTATTCCCAAACAATTACATCTCAATATTATATCATGTGTATTTCCCTCATCAAGGGTTTTAGGCCAATTAGGGTTTTCTAAGCCATTTCAACATTAATTAATGTATTAGGTCAAAAGCCTTAATAACATGAATTCATTTTCCATTATCCACTTAAAACTATCATGTAGAATTATCACAATTATTTTGTAGAAAAAGTTAATATTATCCAACAAGTTATTAAGCCTATAATAATTCCAAATAATGTTCATATTGCACATTGTCATATCATCTTTCATACTCATATTAATGACATCATTAATCATTGTCGTCCATTACACATCATATTAGAAATTATACATATTTTAATTCACATTAGGCATTTATGAAATTTTATGTGAATCCAATTATTCATTATCATGTTTGAGTGATTATATGCATTTTAGTGAATATGATGTAACCTATTAATGAATTATTTCATATATCAAGTTATGACGAGGTGTTCATTAGAGAACAAGGTGATATACCTTACATATATTGATAGCTTTGTGATTATAGTCCATTTATATGCATCAAGGTATATTATGTGATGATGACACCTAATGTCACTAATGTATCATGAAAGGCATTAAGGGTATATATATGTATATGTTGTCAAGGCTAGATGATTACATATTAGGGTTTAGGTCAACATGATCATTACATGTTAAAGCATCCTTAGTGTGCATTATCCATACACATTTTACCATTAGGGTGGCATAGTCAACATTATGTATATTCACAATTAGTAATGAGTAACTCATTATTATTTGTATCAAGAATATATTATGGTTCAAGCACAAGAATTATTCCTATATGACTTACTACATATTCACGTGTGTATAAACAAACAAGTTGAATTACAAGTATAATGTGTTTGGTAAATTCTTGTTCACATAAGTTATTATGTACATATGTCCACATAGATAGGGTTTCTAACTCTAAAGGTATTTGATTTTGCTTTTAATTGGGATTCCATCCCCCTAAAAAGGGATTTCATCCTCGAAATCAGATTTGCAAAACCAAATAGGTTACCAACACCATTACCCTCACTCCACCCCTTAAAAGGGTCAACTAAGTCTAACTAAGCTAAGGGTAAAAGGTACATAAGATTCAACACTAAAAGGATTTACTAACCAAGCTTTAGGGTGTAACATAGGGTACACTAAACCCTAAACATAGGAGTATAATGTATTTAAGGATGATTTTTGTGTAAGAGATCAAATCATCACTTATGGTTTTCCTAGGGTATTCAACAATTAGGCAACATGCCCAAAGATAGACTATTTCGAGCTGTCTGTATCAGATCAGGCCAGGCCAGGTCATATGAGCTCAAGAGTCCTTGTTACCAAGCTAGTGGGGCGGAGGAAAATATTGCCAGCCCCCAAGCTCTGACCCTTTCTAGACACCATCACTTCAACTTCTTTCTCTAGTAGCTTCTCAATAGACAATTCACCAAAAAGTTGACAAAGTTTATTTTTAATATAAAATTATTATGATCCTAAATCAAAATTTCATCATAGGTCAACTCTAAGGTGAAAAACTTCCTATAGGGAAACTATATATGGTAAGGGTTCTATCTAGGAGACAAATTGAATTAGTCTAGAATCTGACTACCTTGATGCTCTGATACCATGCTATAAAGACATAGTCTCTACTATAAATCATGGCAAACAAAAACACCAAATGTGTGGTAGCGGAAGAAATAAAACTTGACTTTATTCAAAATGTATAAAGAGTACATTACAAAATTTCCATAAAGGAAATACAACTTTATACAAAACATAGGATCTAGGTAGAGGAAGACTTAGAATAAGCCAATATTGTCTCCAAACAAAAAAACTTAATATATAAAGGCAACTATGATCATGCAAGCTATATGTTCCTTTTCTTCTTGTCCTATCCTTAGCCTTAGGTTCACCAAGCTTCCATGCGCACTCTGATCCTAGCCTGGATGGTTGGGATCATCCAGCAAGAGAAAGATAAAGGTATGTGTCAATCAAAAGGAATAGGACAAGTAATAGTCAACAAAATTTCATAATAAAATATTCTCTATGCTACAAGATTTGAGAGAATGAGACAAATATTCAAATAAGAAAAAGAGAACTGCCATAATCAATCACCACAATAATAATCACATAGCATGAATATATTAAGACACAAAGTCATCTAAATGTAGGGTGAGGCACCTACCGGAACTCACCAGTGGAACGGGGACTAAAACCCCAATGCCTATAAAGTGGCAGGGGGACTAAAACCCCAGTGCCTAATATAAAATGGCAGGGGGACTAAAACCCCAGTGCCCAGAAGGAGGACTAAAACCTCATTGCCCTATGGGTGGTTTGTACTCATGTACACTACATTGTCATTTGGCCTAAAATACATCATGCTTAAATAGTCACTTGGAAGTAGTGAGAAGTATCAACATTGCAACATTGCAAAATGGGAATAAAATCCAAATGAATAATCTCAATAAACAGATGAGCCAAACATTGGCTATAGCAAGATTCAAGAGTACAATTAAATGAACCACATAAGCAATAGAAGCATCTCATAAGTAAGGGGCCAAATATAGGCAATCACATGATCCATATAATTAGATGAGCCATAATGGTAACAAAAGCATCAAATAAGTAATGAGCCAAATAAAAGTTATTTTAGGAGGAGATCAAGACTAGCACATAATGTTTGTAGGGTTGAATAAGACCCGACTGAAGAGTAGGTTGATTGCATAATATACATTCCACATAGATCTCACATTCATCATAGATGACACATACATAAATATGATTCACATACATAAATAGGTGTCACGTACCTTGGTTTATATTCATTACCATCACATTCACCAATCTGATTGTATCCAATTCCATATTTCCCTAGTTGCAAACATTACACATGTATTAGATTACTTAAAGGTACTTTAAGTGTAAAATGTCCACATTTATAAACCATGGATTAAAACTTTGGATTTTGGGTCTGGAAATAGGGCCAAATTATTCCTAATATTTTTCTACTCGAGAAAACTTATTTTCTTTTCAAAAATAGAGTTAAAACACTGTTATAATCATTTTATAACACTTTATATATTTAAATTAGAGTTTGAATTAATTATCAGGTTTGGCACGGAAAACAGGGTTCAAATTTTGAAAATTCGGATTCTACATGATTTTATCTTTCCAACGAGTATTTATTTATATTTTTCCGATAACTGAGTGATTTACTATGAATTAAACAAAACTGACCAATTAATTGCTAAATGGGTAAAAAAAATAAGGTTTCGGATGACGAATTGCCCCTGGCGAGAGGGTCAGAAAAAGAGGGCGCACAGGGGCAAAAAGGTAAAAAGCCACCCGAGCTTACGAACTCACCAGACCAATAAATTTCGACGCACGAGCACTCTGGCTCCGGGGAGAGGTGTCGCAAGCACAGCTGGAAAAACTCCTCGTTGCCAGCTACACACACATTCTCGGACAAAATTGAGGGGATTGGTAGGTTGCTAGGTGGCCGACACAACTGTGTGGGGAGTTATTTATAGGTTTGGAGGTGTCCTTTGGCCTAGCCGAGGTGGCCATGAGAGAGCTTCGGTCGTCGCTTTAGGCGTTTGATTTCTAGGCCACCACAACGGGTAAACAAGGGATCAAATGAAAGGTCAGGTCACTACGAATTCAAAGCCGAAGAAATCACTCGATTTGGTGGAGAAACGGGGGAGAAAGAAGGGGGGAAGCGAGTCACGGCTGCTCGGTTGCTGCTTCATTTAACTGAAGGTAGAAGATGATCCGTCTACCCTTGGATGCGATCCAGATCGAAAAGGAGCCGTCAGATCTTGGGCCATCATGGTCCAGCGCGTGTGACACCTTATTAAGGCTTGACTTAGGCTTAAATGATGCAAATGAATGATATATCGATTGCTATTAAGTAACACTATATTAAAAACTTGTTTAATGCATTTGGAAGGTCAAACGAGATCCAATTAACCTCAAATTTTAACCGCAGGTTGCTAATGACGTGTAGATTCATGCTATATAATTAGATTTTTGTTTCACCCAACCTTTGGCCTCCAATAATTATTTTGATTATTACAGCATATATTAATATAATGCTTGGGCAAATAATCATGTGTTGCTTTTATAATCAACCCTTGGTTCCCAAATTCGAGATTTGGAGTCCAAGAGTCCTCCACTCACTAATAGCATACATTTGCAAGTTTTATTAGCCCATATTAAGAGTGAGGTATGAAGGTGGGTTATTATTCACCATTTTAATTTACACTATATTAAAAGTGTATAAAATAGTTTTGAGGGGTCAAATCAACTCCAAAAGCCGCCAAATTTGGACCATTAGCTCACATTAAAGTCTAGAACAATGCTATGCAATTACTTTCTCGTTTTACTCATTAGTTGGCCCTTAATAAATATATTGCTCATTAAAGTGTATATTAACATATTAAAATGAATGAGTTATATGAAAAGTCTTCTTTTAATGGATTACATGAGTGAATTTTGAGATATTAAACACATTAAGATTTCAATAATCATTTCTCAACAAAATAACATATTTTTATGAATTAAATCATATTTTTAGGAGAGAGAAACAATTAAGGTTAATGTTCTCATACATTCACTCAAATACACATTACTGCTCATATGTTTATCCAAAAAGCTCCAAATTAACATTATCTACTTATTTGCTCTCTTAAGTGTACATTTTGCATATTAAGACCCCAAGTATTTCATTGTGTGGGTTATTTGTGCAAACACCCCTCCATTCATACAAATGAGGGAAAAAGGTAATTTCAACTTTGAATTGTGCTCAAATTGCACAAGGAGTCCAAAAAGAATATAAAAGAAGGGAAATTTATGAAATTAGTCCAAAAGGACTTGAAAGAAATGAAAAAATAGAATATGGGTAAATTGTAGGGAAGACCCTAAGATTCAGTATGTTACATCAATAGTCTATGTAGCAAAGTTATTGATCCTGAGAATCTCGATAAGTTGCAAAGAGAAATGGTTGTTACCTTATGCCGTCTTGAGATGTATTTTCCTCCTTCACTCTTTGATATCATGGTACATCTTGTTGTCCATCTGACTAGAGAAGTGAAAATATTGGGACATGTTTTCTTGCATTGGATGTAACCTTTTGAATGGTAAATGAGTGTTTTTAAAGGTGATGTTCAAAATCATTATCGCCTTGAAGGAAGTATTATTGAGGGTTATCTGGCCAAGGAGGTTATGGGATTTTTCAATGACTTTTTGCAAGGTAATAAAGCTTCTGTAAATGATAAGAATATTGAGGACTATTCCGACAGAGAGACTTTAGGAGCGTGAGTGAAAGTAATCACTCATGAGCTGTGGGAACAAGCACACTTATATATTTTACACAACATCAAAAAAATGGGTAATTATTTCACTAAACATACCAATTTCATCAAGAAACAATATCCTCGAGCCAATTCAATGTGGCTTGCTAGAGAGCATAATAAGACATTTATAAGGTGATTTGTAGATAAAGTTTTTTGTCAACTATCTCAAACACCAAATAATGTTGCTGAATATATCAGATGCCTCACCTTTAAACCAAAAGTGAGTGTTATATCTTATGAAGGGTTTGACATAAATGGATTTTCATATTACAAAAAGCATCAAGATGATAAGAGTGTCGTCCAAAACAGTGGGTTCACCCTTCAAGCATCTTCATTGCATTTTCTCATGCGAAGGATAAGAGTCCATGTGAAGCTAAAATGTCATATTACGGTGTCATTGATGACATTTGGGTGTTTGACCACATAAATTTCACAGTTCCAGACTTTAGGTGTAATTGGGTTGATCATACTAAAGGAGTTGTAGTGGATGAATTAGGTTTCACATTAGTGAATTTTGAAAAGATTGGTGAGAAGGGTGAACCATTCATAATGTCTTCACATGCAAAGCAAGTATTATGTATCGATGATCCTGCAAATGAAAAATGGTCAGTTTTTCTTCATGGTAAAAGGCAGTTCATTGCAGATCCTATAGATGAAGAATAATATTATGACAAGTATGATGACTTTGGTTCATTCTCAGTTGGCTTGCCAACACCAAATATTGCAGCTCACACACTGACTTATATATTCATGGATATCACACTGAGGGAATGTTAATTCATAAAAGATCCAAATATTAGAGGCGTGCTTTTATTTTTCTAAATGTTAGATAAACATTTTATATTCTTTCTCACTTATATTTTATTGTTTGACTGATTTTGATATAACATTATTTCAGATGGCGTATGACCATGAGTTTGATGATTGTGATGATGATTACTGTGAGCATGAGCACCCTGACAGTGTGCGCTATGAGGATGATCAGGCTGACACTATTGTAAGTTGTATTATTTTATTACAAAGATGTGCATTTTACAATGTCAATCTTGTTGTATTGTTTTATCAAATTTAAAAGTTACACCTTTTTATGACTTATGTGTGTTTTTTGTCAATTTTGGCATGAGTATGTGTGTGTTGAGGATCTTGTTGAGCATGATGCGCAACATTGTAAGCATGCAACAATACGAGGCATCACCATGATGAACAAGTTATTATAGCAAAGGAAATCATGTTGAGTTTGATAATCAAGAATATATGTTGGGAAAAATTGTAGTTCTTTTGTGTCAAATATAAGGGTTCTAACTCATAGCAGGGTGGATGTAAATGTAGAATATTGGCATAAAGTTGATCCAAACAAGAAATATTTTTTATGGAAGGAACTATGTTTGAGATATTATCATTTACAATTCTATTTTTAAATCTATTTATGATTATGTTTTTAAGAATATTCCATTAAGTAAATGGTGTCTTTTATAGAGAATATTTGAAGTAGATGAGAAAATGCATCGTAAAAAGGTGATGAAATGTTATGGTAGGGTACTAAGGAATTATAGGACAACTCTGACAAGACAATACATAAAAAAAGTTGAGAACAAGAAGAAGTCAACCACTGAGTGACGAAATTGTCTTAACCTATAGGTGTGGGAGGCATTTGTTTCTAAAAGATAAGCAGACAAATTCAAGGTATTAAGCCTCACTCCTAAGCTTGAATTCATTGTATTACATATGTAACATATGGTTTGAACTAACCAGGCTATAAGAAATGCTTAAAGATAAAGGTGTGCAAAGAATGTGTACAACCACACGATGGGACCAGCTGGCTATGCACATCTTTGCCAAAGTTGTTGTGTGCATCTTCTTCTCATCAGCCTACTCTTGGGACTGTTGAGTCCTCTACTACTACTAGACCTCTACTTCACCAAGATCTATGGATAGCTGGGAGGTAAACTAAATCTGGAGATAAACCCAACCCCACAACTGTTGAGGCGGCTGCAAAAATGGTAAAGTTTGACTCTTAGAGCAATTAGTATTGATGAGTGTTATGTTTCACTTACCAATTACTAATGATGATTATTAGTGGGAGCTCCACGAGCAAAGGAAACAAGGAAAGTTCATCCCTGAGGGCACAAGGGATGAATTGAGATTTGCTATAGGTAACCCAGAGCATCCTGGGTGTGTTACGGGTGTTGGCACTAGTATCGGTACAAGAGCCTTCTTTGGGCCATCACAACATAAACACAAAGGGGGGCTTTAAGAAAAGGTAGAATATCTTATTGAAAAGGGTGTAGAGGAAGCAATGAGAAAGTATCATTCTTCTCAAACAGTACCTATAGTGCCCCTCTCTTCATATGAGGTGGACCCTCCTACAATAAAGGTGGTTAGGAGTAATCCCATTAGCCCACCACCTAGAACTTCCTATAAGTATATTTATGACATAAAATTCATTCTGAATAATTTGGATAATATGTTTGAGTTTAGGTATATATATATACACATATATATATGCATATATATACATATATATATACATATATATGCATATATATAACACTCTATGTATTTTTGTAGGGATTGAGTCCATGCCATCTTAAATTACAAGAATATGTCATTGCATTGGGCAAGACTTACCCACGCCTTGAAGGTGACATGATTAATGATGCACAGTTGTTCACCGATGCAGTTCGTGTGACACAAAGACTTGTCTAGAATGCTTGGAAGCAGACTACACTGCCATATGCCCACCTTGAGCATGAAATGATAGGTGATGCAGAAGGTGGAATGGTGGTGTGGCCCAAAGCTAGAGTTATCTATACTGATGTATGGTAAATTTACATTGTGTTTGTATCTTTATATACATGACACCAATTGATATGAGATTATATATATACAGGACATAGTGCCTAAGAAACCCCTTAGAGCTTGTCCTCTCCCTCCACCTCCTGTTGAATTTCTTGGTTGGCTTACAAAGGACCTATTCAACTCAATAGGTCCTCGGTGTAGGGGTATGGTAAAATGGTGAAGAAGGGTCGGCTATGATGGTCCATCTTAAGGAGGATGTTATTGATCAACCTCATAATACTAGTATTTTTCTACAAGACATTTTAAAGATGTTTAATTATGCTTGGTTAAATACATTGGTGATAGAACTTTGGATATGGTGAGATATTATATAGCTAAATATCTTGTTATATATACATTGATCTATTTTTTATATATATTAATGCATACATGATATATATTTTACAGTCACTTACATAGGGTTTGTACAGAGTTTACACCCCCCATGTGGCATTTCTAGTTCCATCATTGATTAGCTGTGTAATTGAAGACCCTGCATCTATCTCCTAATAATGCTATACCACATTTAAATATTTCAATAAAAAGAAAAAGAATTTTATGTTAGCGTCATACAATGTTAGGTAAGTTTGCTTGCTCTACTTATATTTTAAATTAAGAATTACATTTCATTGTTGATTTTGAGTTTTATATTGTTTTCCTTATTTTCCCTTGGGGATAACCACTGGGTGTTATTGGTTATTGTCCCTGCAATGCTAACTGTGTATTATCCACATCCTAAGGGTGATGAATCAAAAAGATCATTATTCACATAAGTAAATTAATATATTTATATCCATTAACATATATTATTATATGACTATTTACTAATGTAATTTAATATGTTACATTAACGTATAGGGTTATAAAAGATTTAAAAAAGAATTGAGGAAAGGTGGACAACAAAAAGAAAGTGATAGTTTGGAATAATGTTCAGGAAGTTTCCTGACACAAATGTATATTTTTGCCAACTATACTTACTTTTACTTATTACAGTTTGTATGTTGAAATGTATAGTGTCATGTACAAGACAATGGTTGGGCATGCAGATGCTATCTGTGGCTGGGCATGCAGATGCTATGTGATGTGGTATATGGACATGTTTGTTAGATATGGGATAGACGACATCAAATGCATAGAAAATGTAATCTATATATAATCTTGATCATCATAAGTATAGTTTCATTAGATAATATGAAAATATCAAGTGACTGAATTATATATGTTATTATCTTTGTAGGTATTTAAAATGAACTTCTATACGATCAAAAATCTAAATGACATTCAAAAGTCCTATACGACATAACAACTAGATGAGATACAAGATTGACAGGAAGAAGCCTTGTCGACCAAAAAAAAGACAGGAAGAAGCCTTCATTAGGGATGTCAACTTTCAACTTTATTGGGATGAAAGAGTGACTTTTCTAAACTTTGATGTCATTATTTCTAAGTACATGTGCTAATGAATTCTTGCAACTTTAAAATTTGATGTTAGTAAATTATTAGTATACATGTATGAATATATAATGTGTGTGAATGTGAAGATGAATGAATACAATGAGAATTGTGTTTCTTCATGTCATGAGAATGAGTTGGTGCATTTGTAAATGAAGTATCATGTGTGTAAATGAATACAATTATGGTTGAACATGTGATGAGAATGGATATTGAATGTTTTGCATGTTGTTTGTTGGCATGTTCTTTAGCAGAACTCATAGATATTGTTAACCTACATTTGTAGGTTCTGCATCTAGCTAACCAACCAGACAACAGGTCTGCATACTGCTACTAAAAACAAAAGTTAGTCATCGGTTGTTCCAAAAAAAATGACAACAAAGGTCTTCGACGTCGGTTTGAGGCAAAAATTGGCATTATAAGACTAACCAGAATGGTCGTGTTAGGTAGCAAGACGTTCTGGGAAAACAATCATATTCATTGATTTCTATGAAGAAACTGTCATTGTATATCTAAATCGTTGGTTTATTTATAAGTAATCGACAGCTGTATCGCAAGAAAGGTGTCAGTTTATTTTGAACCCAACGACAAAGAGACTTCTTCCATTTACAATTGTGACTTGGTACAGATAAATGACATTAGGGTCTTTTGCACAACCAACGGTTATGACACTTGATGTGTTGGGTTTTTTTATCACAGCAACTGAGGTTGAATATCTTAGTCACCATTTTGGGCATCCCCGAGGAACTGACGACTTAAGCCTATAACTCTAGTATCACCCACTTAGGTGTATCTTTTTAACCGATGTTTTAGGTATGTTTTAACCAATATTAAAGGTATTTTTTGTACTAGTGAAAGAACATATTTCATGTCTAAATATGTACCTGTCATGCACGGCATGCCTTCTTCATATTGTGAATTTTGCATTGTAGAGCGATCTTGACATTGACAGTTCACTACAGTTTATATTTCAAAATTTGAAGATACATCATCTTAAGATATCTAATAGGAAATACCAATTTATAACCTAGAAGTACCTCTGAAGGGTGTTATCTCTTGTGCATGCCTAGAAATTTGTGTTGAGGTGTGTAGTTGTCTTTATGTCATTCCCTCAAACTCTCACAATAACAATGATCGTACTTTGAAAGCACATATTTCATAAGAATATTACTATTTTTAACTATGTACCTCACATGTATGACATGTCTTCCTCAGATTCTAAATTTTGGATTGTTGAGCGTTCTTGACTTTGACAGTTCACTACAATTCACATTTTATTACTTGAAGATACATCATCTCAAGATATCTTGTAGAATATACCAATTTATAACTAAAAAATACCTCCAAAGAGTGGCCTCAATTGTGCATGCCTTCAATTTGCATTGAGGTATGTGGATTTCTCTATTCATTCTCCAGAGACCGCACAATAACAATACATATGCTTTAGAAGAACATTTTTTAGATGAATGCTATTTTATCTAACTATGGACCTCCCATACACAGCATGTCTTCCTCAAATTCTGATTTTGCAGCGCTAAGAATTCTTGATTTTGATGGTTCACTACAAATCATATTTTAAAATTTGAAAATACATCATCCCAAGATATCTAGTAGGAAAATACTAATTTGTAACTTAGAAGTACCACAAAGGGTGGAATCTCTTGCACATCCAATGTGATAGGCCTTGAGGTGTGTGGCTTTCTTTAGTCATTCCTTAGAACTCATAAAATAATAAATAGACTTTGGAAAACATTTTTCACATGAATTCTATTATGTCTAACTATATACCTCTTATGTGTGTCATGTCTTCCTTAAATTCTGAATTTTGTGTTGCTGAGCGTTCTTGACTTTGGTGTTCCTAACCATTCACATTTTAAAATTTAAGGATACATCCTCTCATTATATCTAGTAAGAAAAGACAAATTTATAACTTAAAAGTACCTTCAAAGGGTGCCCTCTCTTTCTCATGCCTTGCAATTTGCATTGAAGTGTGTGGTTTTCTCTGGTCATCCCCTAGAAATCATACAATAATAGTAAATATACTTCAGAAGAACATATTTCATATGAATCCAATTGTGTCGAACTATATACCTCTCATGCATAGAATGTCCTCAAATTTCGAATTATGCATTACAAAGCAATCTAGTCTTTGATGATTCACTACATTTCACATAACAAAATTGAAAGATACATCGTCTTAATCTATGTAGTAGGAAGTACCAACTTTATAAGGAATAGTGTTTGATCGGTAACTAAATACCTTCCATTGCAGAACATTACTGACCATGATCATTTCCTAGAATTCACATATAAACAAAATATCAAAATAAATAATTTCGTTAAAGTGTCACATTTCATTGAAGTTGTACCTCCCATGTGCTCTTTTTCTTGCTCATGCCCTGCATTTACCCCTATTATGAATGACTTAAGATGCATATTCTATGTTGAACCAGTTGTTCTTTTTGTTGGGAAATCACCTAATTTTGTGTATTTGTATAGATATATAACCTAATAAGAAATTTAAAATAATGTAGTAATAGAATATATTGCCCAATGCAACACCTAGTCCTTTGGTGGAAGCATTGTTTTTTGGATCAGTACTCTTGATGATAGTGTTGACATAGACACACTTAGGAGTCATTTTTTAGTAGGGGAAAAATATAAGTTTGAAAATGGTACACGCAAAATTGAAATACAAAGAAACTCGAGTATAATGAAATAAGATACATGCAATCAAAATGTATAAAAAGGATGATGTACTTCTTACCATAAGACCATTATATTTTATTTTATTAGTAATTTCGATGATAAGGTTCACATCTACCTATTAGTTCAGAATTTAGGTTTAATTTCACCAAAATGTCATTCTCATCATCCAGTTCACATTCCATTGATATTTTATTATTTGATATATTTTTATGAAAAGACACAACATCAACCTAAATGTCATTAGGTCTCTAGAAACCCATGAGAAAACTATATTTAAATTTCCATCGTACGGATCAACGGAATAGAGAACTTGTTTTTCTTGTTTAGAGAATATATAAAGGCTCATCGTTAAATGCAATCTTGGTTGTATCAATGATGGTGAATTTATGATAATCCATTGTCACTCCAACTTTGTCATCAGGGTCTTGCAACACCACTATATTGTGATACATGACAACACTCTAAATATTTAGGCTCCAATTTATATTCATTTATTTGTAACCATGATAAGAAATGATTTGATTAATGGTCCTTCAGATAAACACTTAAGCCTTTAGGGAATATATTGTTGCTTCTTTAACTCTTTAACCTATTAAAAGTAAATATATTTAAGTTTTTTATGGTAAATATATGCATAAAAATAAAATAAATAGTTAATTAGATGGTCTTTATACCCACTTACAGTTACTTTAAAAATTGGGAGAATTCCACAAATCCTTTGCTACATGTTTTGAAGTGGTTTTCCTTAAGGCTAGAACAAGTAGTTGTTGCATCAAAATATGATTATCATGACTTTTTTGGCCCACAAGCTTCTTCTCAGGAAGTGCAACTAACTGAGAAATTGGAAGAATATCAATCTAGCAATTTAAGATCTTTTAAAACTATAATAAAGATTTCCTTCTTCTAAGGAGTCACTCAATAATATGTAGGGAGGATAATTAATTTTCCATTTCTCCTTCTTCTTTATCCACAAATATTTTATATTCAACTTATCCATGTCTAAACATCATTTATGTTCTCTATGTTTTTTCCATCCTTATACAAAATCCAACTCAATGAAATAGCAAATATGTTTTTCTAAATATGCATAACATGCAAACTATGGTGAACTAACAATTCACTCAAGTATGGAAGTTCAAAAAATATATTTTCCTTGTTCCAACCAAGAGGTAGTTGTTGTTCAAAATTGGGTATATTGGATGTTTCCCTCCCAAAGATAACATCACCATAACCATCCCATAGTTCCAAGATTTGTTGTACAAAAAGAGAATTTGGTGAATAATCAAGTCAAATAGTTCCATCAAAGTGAAGATCATCATATCGCCATGGGTGGTCAATAGGAAGAAATCTTCTATGCCTCATGAATGACATTTTGTGACTAAATGACAAATGAAGGAATGCAATATAAATGTGAAATTTAGGACGACCATAAGTTCCACTTGTTTTTTTTGTCCAGATAACATCCAGTATGCAAGTTAGTCACTTATGGTGCCTAATAGATAGACCCATATTCTAAAAGTTTCACACTTTTTAGAATCATGTGTGTCAAGAATCTCTATCCACAACTTCAATTCATGAATTAGTTTCTCTAAATAGTTTTAGACAATTGATTAGAAGAGACATCATAAAGTATGATTGTTTTGTTAGTAACCAAGGAGGTAGATGGTAATTCAAGATAATCACTGGACAAATAATATGGCTAACTCCACATGCCATTTTAAAAGGATTGAACCCATCTATAAATAGTGCAAGTCTAACATTTTGAGGTTCACTACTAAATTCAAGATTTTTTCAACAAAATAATTCCAGAGTTGTGAACCCATAGGATGACTCATCTTACCTACAAGTAATTTTGGGCTATTATGGTGATATGTCATCAACGTAGTTGTTTTGGTTGAATTGAAATACTCTTCAATCTAGGAATGATGGAGAGATAGCGACAAACGTTTGTAGGTATTTTTAGAATCATGTCTTTGTTAGGATTTGTAGGCTTCCATCTATGGTTTTACACCTTAAACATTAATTTAGGTAGGATTTATCACCTATAAATAACATATAGTCATTTGGACAGGTGTGTATCACTTCTTTGGTAAAACCTAAAGCAGACATCAACTTGTTCATCTCATACCAAATCTTGGGGATGTTTTTATTCACTGGAAATACATTACATCATATCTAAGCAAAGTCTATCATTAATTTTTTGGTCCAGTGCTTATGATACTTAACATCCAAAAGATTAGAGACAAAATGCAATTTTGAATATTCACAACCTTCACACAGGTGTATTAGCTTGTTTCAGAACTACTTCCAAAAATCTAAACTCTTGATCTGGATATGAAACAACACTATCAGCAAAATTTTGTTCCATGTTAGATTCCTCCCTCATTGCTAAAACATAAATCATTTGATCCACATCATAATTTAACTCATGTATTGAAGTTCTAGTAGTCCGATCATGGTAATAAAATCACAAGTACTACCATAGTTTGTAACGATGGAAAAAACCATAAAGTACTAAATGCTCCCTAATTATGTTGTATTCTTTGTTGAACTTATTCTCACATTCCACACAGGGGCAATAAATCATTATAGTCTTGACATTATTTGATGCAAATTGTAGAAAGTATTATATGCTCTGAATGAAATCGTTAACATGAAGGTGGTCAAATCTTGTCTTTGGTCTATACATACAACTTCTATCCATAAAGTATTGATTCTCCATTGTAAAAGCCTAACATGAAAATAAAAATATGGCTATGGAATATGTACTTTTGTTCTATCATGATTTTTATTAGTTTCTAAGAAAACAAAAACTAAATTTTTTATAAACACATGTTATTCATTTCAACAAGATAGAAAAGAGTTACACATGCTAACTTTTACATACAATTTATTCATATTTTTACTATAATTTATTTTAATGATATGCATTTTTTTGTGGGAGGAGTGGGATTTGATTATTTGACCATGCATACAAACATATAGATTGTAAGTTCTTATAACAACATAGTTTTTTCTTTTAGAAAGGCAAAAAAATCCATCACTAAATGTACCTCTCAAATATGAATACAAAAAATGTCCAACGTATAACAAAAAATGAAGCATAAGCACATATGACTGTATAAATTCAAAACTTATAACAAGGACAAAAAAATAAGAAAGGAATCATATTTCTATGTATCAATTTCTTAACAAAGTCCGACACACAGTCAAATAAGCACAGAGACACATAATAATAAGTAGTACGGTACAATATGATTAAGGATATCAAATAATCTCTATCTATCTCTCAACAAAATGATGTAATGTCATACATGAATTATGATCAGTTCCAATCTGTGCAAGGAGTTTTCTGCTCACATGATAAAGAAACAATGTATTGAAGAAACTAGTATAGCTTCACTTAACGCAATCAAAAATAGAATATTCAACTAGGTTATGTTTTTTATTATGTTTTGTGGCATTACATTTTTTAAAGTATGTATGTTACTTGAGAATAAATGGTTACAAAATCATCGGCATATGTATACCATATTGGGTGAGAAAAAAACCATCTTAGGTTTGGGAAACCTTCCTGGATTAAGAAAACTTCTTGTAAATGTATCTTCTGCTACAATGAGATATTGTGTTGACATATTGTTTAGATTACAAAATCAGTACTCCAACATAGTTACGACCATAGTTCAAAAGACAACAACATCATTTTGTACTCTTTTTCTAGTATGTATGATTGTATAATAAAAAATTTGTATCTCCCACATTATATACCTTTTTAAGGCCTTATATTATCTAATTTAATTGCAATGATAGACACATAACAAAAGTCAAAAGATACACAATCCAACACCCTAGACATAGCATATGGAATGTATATAGGTCAACACCAAACAATCATATTATAAATTCAGCAGTTACTACTTGGTTAGTAATTGTAGGACTTGAGGTTCAAGGAGAACTTTGGGTATTAGTACACAACAACATATATGTAATAGAGTGCATATTGTCAGTACCTTAGTGAAACAAATGATTAGTTATGTTGTCTGTGTTGCGCCTGCAAGATGATAAATGAGATGTAATGTTTGTAGTTATAATTTCCTGACAATGCTTATGATTTGTAAATAATTTTGTATATACATATTTTATTGTACGCCACTCACAAAGATAATCTATCGTGTGATCAACTGAAGGCTACTGAAATATACGTGTATTATATAAATATATCACATAGTGGCATGATAGACAAAGCCATGTTTGTTGGGAAAAAAGAAAGGAACGAGCAAAGATTGTCAAATGTGAGATCTATCATATATGAAAGGTTAACTGCAAACAAAATTACATAATCTTGTACCAATAGGTGATCGAAAGGGGGAGTTTTGTTCTTCTTTTAAAATGACTGGTGAATAAGAACACAACTGGTTGTACACCTCAAATACTATGTCCTCTTCTCAGACGACCCGATGTTAGTTTGCTGCATTGTTTGCTCGTCTAGTATTGTCCGTTGCGGCCCTCATATTATAAATTCAATAGTTACTACCTGATCAGTAACTGTTGAAATAATTTTTTATATACATATTTTCTTATACGCCACTCACAAAGATAATCTATCGATCGTGATCAACTGAAGGCTACTGAAATATACTTGTATTATATAAATATATCACATAGTGGCATCATAGACAAAGCCATGTTTTTTCGGAAAAAAGAAAAAGGAACGAGCAAAGATTGTCAAATGTGAGATCTATCATATATGAAAGGTTAAATGCAAACAAAATTACATAATATTGGACCAACAGGTGATAGAAAGGGGGAGTTTTCTTCTTCTTTTAAAATGACTGGCGAATAAGAACACAACTGGTTGTTCACCCCAGATACTTTGTCCTCTTCCCAGGCAACCCGATGTCAGTTTGCCGCATTGTTTGCTCATCTAGTATTGTCCGTTGCGGCCCTCTTTAGTCTACAACACCGTACATGATGCCCAACATATATATATATGTTGCACCCTTCGTTCACTCCACACCGTCCGCTACAACCTTTATCCGTACTCTGAATCCTGACTCAGTCGATTGTCTGCAACCCAGTAAAGTTGTCAAAGATACTTTGCTTGGGAGGCGACAACTAGGTCTTGAAATCTTGGGCAAAGCAAACAATCAATAGGAAAGGAAACCAAGCAACACCCTTTTAAGCGAAAAATATTTTTTTATCGGAAAGTGAGCACGATAACTAAGAGGGAATGAGAAAATTTGGCAAGAATTACTAGTACCGTGGACTAATTATACAAAATATCTTTTCTAAAAATCAGGAATTGTAATTGAAAATTAATTCTGGTCCATTCTTAAGACTGTGGACTATATGACTCGTGCAGTAGTGAACGGATTGACGAGATTCTTTGAAAGTACAAACCCACCCAAAAGGGAGGTGGGGTGGGGGCGCTATTGGCATATGATCAATGGCCTACGCCGATAAAGCTTCTGACAGGTGAAATGTGGTTCGATTAAGGTTATGGTCGATGAAAATCATGTCCATTTTATCAGAAGTTTTTTGAGAGCACTAGTTGGTTAGCGGAATCACCATTGCCTACACTAGTACATTTAGAGTACAACTCAATCCTACCATGCAAAATAAGGATTTGGATAAAAAATCTATATATTATAATAAAATCAAGAATTTGTAAGTCGATTCCAAAGTGAAATGATGGAAATGAATGTAAACAATACTAAATATGCAACCTAAACTAGGATGAATATGCATTTATCACATTTGCATGAAACTTGCACCATGTAGTAATGATAATTTATTTATTTTTCACCGTGTATATTCGATTAGGATCCAAAGGAGTCTTATTATCTCATTCATTGTGAGGTATTTGATATATTTCCTGATCAACATGAAAACTATTGTGAACTTTAAAATCTCCTATAGATTTGTATCCATCTTTGAAGAAATCTAAGGATATATGAAATCAAGGTCAACCATGATATTTACAACTTGTGCCGAAATGTTTTTCTTATATAATTCATCCATAATTATGTTACTCATTGTTGTAGGATTGTTCCCCGAAACTATGATCCTAAAGGCATGGTTAGGATCTTAGAAGTCTGTTGCATCCTTACCCTTCTTAGTGTTTCCACGCTAGGGTTCGATTGTATCTTCCCACTATTGGAATCAACAGAGTAATTTCTAGAATATATTCTCACATACATGGCATTGATTTGTTTTGAAGTTATAATGTCCACATCCCCACCTTATCTTTATCCCCTCATCCCTTTGAATATGAACTGCGTCACTAATTCTTCCACCCTAGCACGTAGTCCCCTATTTCCCTCTATCAATTTGATGGATTTTACTATTTTCCTCTCCTCTACCTTCTTCCATGCTAAATAAATTGTCATACCTTTTCTATCATTATCAAAGTCTACCCTTACCCCCTCCATCCCCACTCTCAACAATTTTTCATGTCTAATACATAACAAATGATATATATTTGAATATCTCTTACTAAGTCATGTGATATCATTACTAAAGCATGTTGCTAAAATAAAGTTGAAATAATGTAACGAACGATCTTTAAGATATGTTTCCTTTAGTACATAGTTCTATTGATATGTATGCTTATTACCACTCCCATTGTTATTGATAATGACACATCTATACATTTACGTTCATTGTGTGGAATTACCAAATGAAATAAAACCAAGGGCAAACAATCAAGTCTTATTATTATTATCTCTAGCGTGTCTATCTATATACATTATTAGGCCGTTTGACTTATTTTAATACTTTGTTTTTTGTAATAAATTGGGTGAAAGTTCAAGAACAAATCAAACCACACACCCTTTTATTTTCTGGAAGTCCTTTCACAAAGCAAAGAATACAGATATCCAATATTATTATTACAAGTATTTTATTATATCTTGGACGTTTATATTCTTGAGTCAAACAAATCGAAGTTCTCAGTGGAGAAGGACGCCATCCATGAGTGTCTCTTTGGCAGCAGCACGGAGCTCTTGAAGAAGCCGGTCAAGCGTCTTCACTGACGACCCATCTTCCTTCACGGCACCCCTCGCGACCTTTCCTAGCTGAGCCACTTCCTCTCTCACTTGCTTGCCCTTTTCTCCACCCATGAGCTCACTCACTCCTTTGCACACAGCTGCCCGGCCTACCAACGTCTCGCCGCCGCTGCCTTCGACCCTCAGTGCTACCTTGACCACGTCCACCAAAAACCTGGCATTTAATGGCTGCTCCCCTATCATAGGCCAGGAGAGGATAGGCACACCGGCACAAACCGCCTCCAGGAACGAGTTCCATCCGCAGTGGCTGAGGAAGCCGCCGGTTGACGGGTGGGCCAGCACCTCCCTCTGTGGGGCCCAGCCGCGGTGGACCAGCCCGAGTCGCGTCTCCTTCAGCCGCTCCGCCAGATCTCCCGGCAGCTTCCACGTATCCGAGCGGACCACCAAGATGAAATCGTAGCCGCTCATCTCGAGCCCATAGCTGATCTCGTCTAGCTGCTCGTCCGAAACACTTGCCTGTGTCCCGAACGAGACGTACAGCACCGACCCTTCGGCCTTCCTTTCTAGCCACCGGAGGCATGGGTCGTCGCCGATCGATCTGCTTACTATTCCGCCGCCTTCACCATTCGAGGACTGACCCGGCACAGCTGGGTACTGTGACATCGGGCCAACGAGCCAGGCGTGTGTCCCCGGGCCGTAAAACGTCTCGAGCGACGCCACATACTCGGACTCCAGCTCGGCGAAGCTGTTGACCAGGACGCCCCAGCTCCTCATCTCCTCTAACCCAGCCTCCATCAAGCAGCTCATCAGGGGTGCTGTTTCCGGGTTGCGGATTTCGTGCGGCACGTCAGAAGCGGTCAGGCGGAGCGTGTCAGGCGTGCCTGGGATGTGGATTCCCTCGGCACCCACGCCGGCCCTGTGGGGCTGGTGGACGAAGAAGTTCTTGCAGAGGAACATGGAGAACACGCCCATACCGTGGAACATTAACCTTGGCACGCCGAAGTCGGTGCAGGCCGGACCCGTCCACCAGCAGAAGAAGTCGGAGATGACGCATAGCGGGAGGTTACCAGCGTCGGAGAGGTCCTGTAAGTACGCCCGGAACGGGCCCTCGAGGAGCTTGGTCGCGATGACAAAGGCTGGGTGGTAGTCGAAAGAAGGGAGGGCGTCGGTTGACTCGCAGCCAGGTGGTAACGAGGCGATCTGCTCCGGGAAGGGGATGGTAGCTATGTGGATGTTGGGACGAGGTAGGAGGAGGTATTCTTCCAGGAAAGAGGAGTTTCCCGGTGTGGTGAGGAGGGTGACATCGACGCGGCGGCCTGCGAGGGATGCAGCAAGGTGGAGCAGAGGGATGGTGTGGCCCTTGGCCATGAACGGGAAGATGAGTACGTGGTTGCGATCGTTGGAATTGCTGTCTGCTAGCATCCCTGCTTCGATGGTACCCATTGTGTATAGAAGGGAAGATAACACGGCGTCCAGGGGCTTAGCTGCTTTGCAGATCCTTGCAGTCTGCACCCTTTACAAGAACTTTTGAACTGTATTATAGACGTAACCTCAAGGATCGATGAATGTTCAAAGCGATGGACGAGTAATCAACGGCAATCGCCCAACCCAAACAGCAAGGCGGTCGAGACTCACCAAAGTCAAGATGGTTGCGTAGGCCAGATCTGCTGAGAATTCAAAAGGGTAACAATATTATAAACCCATGTTCCTGTCACTTGCACCTTAGGAAAAATACTTCAGATTATACGCAATAAATTATCTCCCAATTGTAGTTTATTAGTGGAGATCCATTTCTGTTCTTTTTTAGACGAACTTGGGCGGTGTCTAGCGCCTATGTCGGGAATACGTGCAGTAGTATAGTTTTTTTTTTTAAAGTTACGCTCGTCTGTCTCTCATTCGGTCATTGGGACTATTCATTCGCAGTACAACACAGTCTATTTTTCTTATATTAATAGGAGTAGTTATGACGAGAGAAAAAAAAAGAACAAAGAAAAGAAAGAATCACGATTTGCTGAGAAGAGTATCTCATTAATTCTATTATATAGTCTTGGAGAGAGATATACAATCAATAAATATGAAGAAAGAAAAAGTTATTATTTTCAGACCTTAATGAACTTTTTCTAAAAAAAACATTCAATCCTTATAAAATTACTTTTCAATAAAACTAACATTCACCTATTTTGAAAAAAATAATATAAACGACGTATACTTCTTTTTGTCACATATTGTATGAATATTTTTTTGTACAATACCGTACCGAACAATATTGTTTTAATACAATACTAATATTTATTTAATTCTTCTCTCGTACTGAACAATGTTATTTTACTACAATAGTAATGTTTACTTAATTCTTCTCTATTTGTTTACAATACTTTTTTTGTACTTCTTTCATAATAAAAAAATATTATTTTTTCATAAATTTTTTTTTCAAACAAGATTAATGAAATGCTTTTTAAAAAATATAAGATAGAGATGAGAGAAGTATACATTAGTATTGTATGAGAACCAACGCATACATTACATATAATACGAGAAGGAAAAGAAATAGGATATAAAGAAGAGAGAAATATACATTTGTGTTGTACGAGAAACAAATACGTACAATATAAGACCTTCGTACGAGAAAGGAAAAGAACTAGGACATTGAGAAGTACAAATTAGTGTTACTAGAAACAAAAATGTGTAGTACGAGACATACGGTATGTGTACATATATATCTCATTTTTTTTCTAAAGTCTCTCAATATTAGTTTTGTTAGAAAGTATTTTTATAAGAAATCTATTAATTTTTATTTTAGAAAATTCATCATGGATTGAGAGTTATGAGTAAAATAATTTTTTCTTTTCTCTCTATTTACTTTACTTCTCTCTTTTTAGATTTTTAGAGAAAGAAAATTATTGCTGTCAAGAAAAAATAGACTAACAGCCGTTTCCAAAAACGGGGTAGGGGAACGGTTGGATGATGTGGCTAGAATTTTTCTCTTTTAACGAGTGATATTTTTATTTTTACTAGTGAACGCACACGTGCACATGCACTTGACATATAAAATTTGTTGGAAATGTGCGGGGAAAGGACTCGTCCGTGAAAGGGTTCCTACGGTAAAAGATATTTGTATTGTTTGTTTGAAAGGAGAGAATCAAGGAACCGTTTTCATAGGATGGAGAGAGAAATACAAAATTAAAGATAATAAAAGTTAATAAGAGAGTGAGAATAAATATTTGTATGAGCAAAATTCTTTGAAAAAAGGAGAGAAGAGAGTGAATCAATAAGAGTGCAACATCAAACTCGTGTTCTTTTTATAGTAGTATAGATTTTGTCAAAACCCGCCCCACGTTTTGTACTTCCCAGAAACGTATTCTAGTTTAGGTAACATAACCTGGTGCAAATCTCCACTGTCCGGCAATGTGTACCCAATGAATCCTAGACGTACATACTGCCATGGGCCTAACAAATCAGAGGTTTAGACATTCTGAACACAAGACCGACACAGAGATCTCTATGTGCACACAAAACTTGGTCACAAATCCCAAGTGGTACCACATAATATATCTGATGAAGTGTGCGGGTGCAAATCTCATATGCTCGAAATTGTGTGACAATTAGCGGCATAGTCACATGCGGGCACGTTTCTTATCCATTGTCAAGCTTAAAAACCCAAATTACTTGTAGGAATTTCTGATTTTGACAACCGCACGCGAGATACTTGTCTGTTAGAGGCCCCACCTGTCTTAGTTTTGCAGGCATAAGTCTACATGAGACTCCCTCATTCCAAATCCTTCTATGTCCTTTCACTTGCAGTTGTTCTTGTGTCTTCGGCCATTCGCCTTCACATTAGTTCCCAAGCCATCTGCTTTTGGACTCCTCGTTTCCCTTTAACTCATTCGCTTCTCACTCCTTGTTTCCCTCTAACTTCCAATTTTTCTCTAACCGTCAATAGATAATTGTATCAATAAAAACGTAATTGATCCATCTGGACCGTCTTTTATTTGAAACAAAACATAATACAAAGAATACACAAATTTCGAAGCACAACTACTCCGAAGAACATTAGTCGCAACGCAAACGCATCATTCTCACTGGTTTCGGAAGAACAGACGTACAAAAAAGCATGTCAAGTTAGACTAAAATCTCACTATCGGTGGTTGCTCTGGATTAGTACAAGTCCATCGCATATCTTGATTACATTTACATTTTTTTTTACTATATTCTCTTGCATCTATATTGGCAGACCTGTATTATAATCTTCATCTTTAGTTATGTGAGAATATGAAAATTATTTCTGTCTAGAAATGATTCTTCTCCTTATCTTGCATTTGTTTGGTCATCTTTATTTATAAACATCTATTTTCTTATATTATTTTTTACTTTATTATATCGACATACTTTTTGCATTCATATTTGGTGCCTCCTAGTAAAAATTCCCGACTTCGCCACTTATGACAATTCAGAGAATGATGCATTCAGTTTGGATGATAGTGCAACTTTGATGTTGTGGGACACCAATTGGGATAGGGGTTAAACATAAGATTTGCACCCACCCCATTTGTTATTAAATTATTTACTATTGAATATTTGTTGGGAATTCTTGATGAGTATTCGGGTTTGAATCCAACTATAAGTACAACCCCATTAATATATAAATCAGGAATATGTCTAGATTTTAACCTGATATATGCATGGATGTGTTCCTCAAAATATTTATAGGCTACATTTAAAAAAAAATTGGAAGCAAAAAATAATAATTATTAAAAATGTCTTGAGACGTCGATCCCTTTGTTTTTCAATTCCATCATAATCACAAATTTGACATTTGTACCTTTACATGTAGGACATGTTTCGGTTTCTAGCAACATAATATCATATGGATGTGCCTGGGATCACTTAAGAACTAGAAGTCTATTTCATCTGAGCAAAGCACACAAACATTGCATACATTTCTATATCTTTTTCATTCACTCAAACGAACCAGTTGTTAAATTTCTAATAATTTTCTAACAACATCTAGTAATAGACATTAACATTGGCAGTTTGGAGAGGGGTAATAATGTACTACAAACTAGTCAAGTGTATCCATCTCAAAATTTCAAAAAATTAATAGTCAAAAGAATTTTTCTTTACTTCATGTGCAAATAATTAATTAGATTGCAAAAGAAAATATAATGAAACCAATGACACGATATCTGTATAATTTTAAAATATTGCATTTCTCTCTTTAATGTTCTTGAAGTCCTCAATAATAGAATCAATATCGAATGACTCTGCAATCTCTCTTTTAATATGGACAATGAGATTAGCAATAAGAAATTCATATTCTATTTTGTTTTGTAATTAAGTTATATAAAACCACATGTATGATAGATAAATAAAATTAACGACAAGATGACTTATAAAATATATCTATCATTCCACAATACGTGGATGACGAATAATGAAAAAAATCAGTCAAGAACTGGGCTTGAGAATCAACTTATTTTTCTTTAATTTGTGTTGTTGTGCACACCTATGTGGCTATGTGTGTTTGAAAAAGGTAGAGACAATTCATTTTCAAAAGTTGTCTTTGTCGCTTAAATAATATTGATAGCGGCATTTGTGCAATGATGTGTAACTTTGTCCAAAAATTTTGGTCATGTTGATGCTTGTTTAACGAAATATGTATTTGGACACATTCATTATTGGAAGGAAAAATTGTTTCCTTTATATATGTTGACTCTTTTGTATAATGATAATAATCAAAAGATCGGAGGAGGGAGAGAAAAATTACACTAGAATCCAAACTAAATAGGAATTGCAATAGGCAATAGCATAAAAATTCCTCTTCGCAATTGTAAAAGAAACCTTAAATAAAAAGGAATCTATGACAATATTAATTTAGTGAGTAAAGAGAGGGGTCAAAATGATAGAGATTTTTTGTTGTATTAATTAATTTGAAAAGTATAAAAGAACCATCAATGAGAAACTCTTAAGGGGCCTTAGTAAGATATTGTCAATGCAATAAAGTAGATTAATTAATAGTTTTTTGATAAACTATATTCATTAATTTTTAAAAATAAAAACGGAATAAAAATTATAATAGGCAATAGCACAAGAAATCTTTGTCGTAATTGTAAAAGAAACACAAAATAAAAAGGAATCTATGGTGCATTAATTTAGCGACTAAATGTCAGAAATAAGATAAGATAATAGAGATTTTCTATTATACTGTTTAACTTAAAAAGTATAAAGAACCAAAACTGGTCAATGGAAAATGCTTGTGGGGGTGTATCGAATCAGAAATGGTCAAACACATTAAAATAAATTAACAACAACTTTCAAACCCACCATATTTGTTGATTTTTAAAAATCTTGGGGTGGGGGCGTGCCCCTAGTCTTACAGGAGACCCACCACTAGATGTTCATATCCATAGCAAATAGTTTATGTTTTCGATATTTATCATCAATTTAAGTTCTTTACATGAATCCATTTGGTCAAACAATCATTTTGAACGGTGGTCATGGAAAACTATCTAACCATTGTCATAAGCAACAAAATTATAATGACAATATTTGCTTGCATTGAGCCGTTGGCATGATAGTATGCTACCACATTTTCTAACAAAAAGAATGTTGGAGTCATCCTTGGATGAGCGCCACTAGTGAAGGATAACATTACTGTTAACATCTTATTTTTCCCACTTATATGAATTCATGAAATGTTAATTTTCTGGCTGATGATGGAGTTTATTTCAATTTTTCACATTTTCAATATTTTTTCATATTTCTCTAATTTCCATTATATTGTCCTTTTTCACCTTTTCTCATATTTTTTGGATTTTTTGTACATTTAATTCATACATTTTCACCATTTGTACCTAGTTTGGTACTTTATGTAAAGAAAATATATTATCGGGACTTAAGTACAACTTTTTTTATAATTTTCACTTTTATAAGACTATTTCATAAATTGTTCAATTAAGTTATCTTGAATAGAATATTCTTTTTTTTTGGTAGAAATTTATTTGTCTTTTTCCTCACAAAAATACATATTTTTTTGATAATTATGAAGGATAATCATGAATTAATGTCTTTTCTTTCTCCTTCATTACTTTATTAACTTTTGTTTAGAATATGTGTTTTCAATAATTTTCTCTAGAGCAATCTTGAAATATTTATAAAATTAGGAAATAGACATTTTCCTACCCGAGGCCACCTAGTGGATTACACATGCGATGTGTGCCAAGTGGTAGACGACCTCGATCCGTGGAGCATGCCTAATGGCGCATCAACATGATGTGCCACTTCTTCCAAAGCATTTTAGTTGAAAATCGTGAATCTCAAAATCTACTCATAAATAAACTTGCATATACATTGTATTCTAGCCCGCTTTTGTCTTTCCTGAAGCTAGAGAGCAAACTACCTCCCTCTTTTATTTTCTTTATATGATCAAAGGATTCTTTTTCTGACACCAATTGTCATGTTATTGTCGAATAAGCTATTCAAAAATTACAACTACTACTTTCTTTGTTATATTCATTATTGTTATTAGTTGATTCGTAAATATTGATATCTACATATCATTTTCAAAGATCTAGATCTTGCTCTATTGAATCTCTATCCCTCACCTCTCTCTCTATATATACACCGGTCCAACTATCAATGATGAATTTTTTCTATGGGAGGTCCTTAGGCGATTACGACCATAACACACCTCAAAATTAGGACCTCTAGGGATGAAAATAGGAAAACAACATATGTTTCAACCCTCAGAGGGTTACCAATAGAAAATGCCTTTTTATATTTTTCCATTTTCTTTAATACAAAACCTAGATCGTCTTTTTAATATGAGATGTCTAAAAAGGATGAAATATAATTTTCAAGAAAGATGAGGGTGCTAGCGCCTTCCCTGCTCATACCAGGATCTCTAAATTTGATTCCTAAAATAATGTCTACCTTTCTTATCCAACCTTGGATGGAGTCCATCTGGTACCTTGTATTTAACAGCAGATTTAAACACCCATTTCAGTTTTTCCTTATTATATGAATAAAATCAGGGGGCGACTATGAGAGTTATTAATTTATTGTTTTTTTCTTCTCTATTGTTTCCATGCAACCACAAGATCATCCCCGCCGAGGGGATTTTTTGAGATGGGTTCAACAGTTTGGTGACTTTGTTGGAGATAGTCAGGCGATATGAGTTGTGATTTCTTATGTAATAATCTTATGTTTTATCAATTGAACAAATTTTGTTTTTTCTGTATATTTTTCTTTCATTCATTCTATTTTCTCAAAGATCTAATTTTTCAATTTTTTTCTAAAAAAACAAAAATGTGTGTAATAGAATACTCTCTTCCTCCAGAGAAAAAAGAAAAGAAATATTTTCCCATCATCTCTTTTTGTTTTTCTGTTAGTGAAGCGGTGAGAATCCTCAATTCCACCAACCTATAAAAAACAATTCATCATTTTTCTTTTCATGTCGCTTTGATTAATCTTTTTTTTTCTAACCATACAACAACTATCACATTTTTCTAATGATTTTTAGTTTCAGGGTTAAACTTCACTTCCTTTCCAGGGTTTACTTTCACTTCCCTTATAGGGTTGCCTCCGCTTCATTTCCAGGGTTTCTTTCCACTTCCCTTTTAGGGTTTGCCTCTACCTCCCTCTTTTTTCCAAATTCCTTTTGTATTTTTTAAATTTTAAAAATATATAGGAATTATTAAAGAAAGAGAGAAGAGGAAGAGAGAGGTCTTGTTGATAAGCAAGGACTTCTCTTTCTTCATAATTGTATGATTATTTCCTTATATACTTATCATTTATCTTTTATATTTTATTATTTTATGCTTGCTCCAAAAAATATAAAACATTTACAATACACACCTATAAAGCCATGTGTCATGGAACGGGTGCCAACACTGACGTTGGATCCCTAAAAGTGGTGTAGAGTGTTAGTAAAGGTACCAACACAACGTTAAGTTGGACGTACGGAGGACTTGAGGACACCACATCTCCTAGCACTCACGATTGATTGCAATTTGCGGTCACAAGGTGTATTCGGAGTAGTACCCATATCAAAAACCCCGAGTTATAGTCACACCATAGAAGAGATAAGGATCAATCCCTCCTAAACAAGTCATTCTTGAAATAAGAATGTAACATACTGAATGTTGGACATTTTGTCTTTTGGCCCTCTTTCCCATCTTTTCCTTTCCTTTCTATCCTTTTTGGCCTTGATATTCAATTTGTAGAATTATTAGTGGTTTGGGGTGATTTTGATCATCATTTATACCAACATTTGGGTTTATGCACAAATATCTTAGTAAATATTTTTAATAAGGGTATAATATGTAAATTTACCACATATATGAGATAATGATAAAAAAAATCATTTAAGATCATTCCATATCCTTATGGAGTAAGGAAGAGAAAAATGAATTAATTATAATGCTTTAAACATGTTAATGTGAAATGAAATTGTTTAATATGAGAAATAGTGATAATATTGGATAAAGGGCTAAAATTCATAAAAGGAAGACTAATTGGTTAAAGATAACTTCAAATTCCATTTTCATTGATTTAAAGTTTACTTAAATGACAAGTTTCACAATTTTGAAAAATAAAAAATTATCTTTGCATTAATTGGAATTGGAAAATATGAATTTTTCTTCAAATTCTTAAATAAATTATTAAATGACATGAAAAGTGGAAAAAAACCTCAAATTCTTAATATAAATGTAAAAATAAGTCTATGTGTGAATTTGTATCTAATTTGGTCAATGTTAAATATTTTATTTTATTTAGGAGAGAGAAAATGATTTAAAGACCAAAAATATTAAATATATGTTTAAAAAATAATTATTATAAAAATTGTGTTCCTCACAATTATTATTGCTTATAAGCCAAGTTTCATATTTTTAGAAAGTTTGTAGATGCCTCTAATTAAATAAAAGGATAAAATAAGTGATAAAATTTAAATATATTAAATAAAATAACAAAAGTCTTAAAAAAAATCAAATAAGGATAAACTCATATTCGAAATTCTAAAATGAGCCTCTAGTTCAATTTTTATCCAATTTGGAAAATATTTGATGAGAAGGTGAATTTAGGAGAGAGAGTGTGTAAAACCTTCAAATCATTAATTAAAATAATAAACAATACCAAAAAATAGAAATAATGGCAAATTCGTATCCCACACACTGAATATGACTTATAGGTGAACTTTTATTATTTTTGTTGAATCCTAGAGTCATTAATAAATGAGGAAAGAGAAAATAAGAATTACTTAAATAAAATAGTAAAATTCTTCAAAAGATAAATCTAATTTTATATTCGGATGCCTTACTCTAAAATAAGTTAGCATACCAAATTTAAGTTTATTTGTACTTTGTTTACACCTTCAAATAATTATATAAAGTTTTATATATTAAATGCATCAAAAGATCAAAGTTAGAAAGTGGTATTAAATGATCTGGTCATCTCTCACCTCAAACCCGTATGAACAATAAACATTGACCAATGTGCTCCAGTATTTTGGGCATATCTCTCTTGTTTCTCAACTAAACTTCATGAAACAAGTTGCATTCTATTGCAAATTGAATTCCTCGTTCATACATACCCTATTTGAACTCTAATATTATATATTCGAGAAACGCCCAATATTTCTCTCGAAGATTATCGGGGCACCTTCCTCTTCTCCAACCCAGTTATCCATGCATATATATAGGAGTACCCCAACCTCCGCAAGAACTCATGTTAGTCTTATCTTGCGTCAATTGCTCCAAACCTCCTCGGACAATAGTCGTCGAACTGAATTTGTGTGTCGTGCTTGCGGTTCTTTACCCGGCCAGGGACACCGCCGTTCTCCAAATTGAGTTGATCATAAGTTCCTTAAATGTTGCTCTCCATTTCCGTACATTTTGTTCAATGTTTGGTGGCTTCTACGATTTTTGCCAAAATCTCCCAAGGTGCAGCAGCTGGCGTGGGTGCAAGGGGATGATACCCCCACATCGTTTCCCATTTCTAGCCCTCTGATTCTCCTGTCTTTGTTTTCACGCGTGGCGGGTACAATTGTCTTTTGGTTTTTGTTTCTCTTCTTGCTTTGACTAAGTCATGTGAGCCCGACTTTCTTTTCCTTTTCTTTTTCACTTATTTCTCGCTTACTTGGAGTTTTGGGATTTTCTGATTGGTCACAATTGTAAAAATCATATCTTTTGATTCGTTTGTCCAAAAATAAAAATAAAATATGTTCTGAACTCATAAAAATGTGCTCTTTATAATAAAAAATATTTCCAAAGGTTGATTTCGAGTTTTTTCGAAGGTGATTTTCTAGAAAATGAATTAATTAGTTAAAAATCACCAAAAATGCATCTAAAAGTCCATATCTTCAAAATACATAATATTATATGTTATTTTGATCAAAAAACCCTAACTAAGATAGTAGTGATGGTTTTAGGACCTAAATTGATGGTTTGTAGAAAAAATTGTTATCTTTGAGGTTTGGAACCTTTAATGAATGAAAATGATTCTAACACATGAATATGAAATTGAAAATAGGACATGTGGACCCTGATCTTGTTTAAGGTTCTGTAAAGTGGTTTCTATGACTCTAAGGAAGAAGGAAGAGGTATGTACATCTAACACCTTAGTAGGGAAATTTTATGATTTAACCTACTTTTCCCTAATGAGTCTTAATTGAACTTAATTCTCTTTTCTTGAGACCCTAATTACTTGTGCCTCAAATCTGATTATTGGTTCATATTGCTTGGGTTTTATATCCCACTGCCATGCTTATTGATTCATGTGATTATTCTTGTCATGACTACTTTTCTAGAATGTAGATTTATGTTTTATTTAATTGAAAGTAGTGGTACTTATGTACAACCACCCACAAAGGGCATGTATTTATTCACCCTGGGGAATGTTTTATTCTCACCATATTATTGTAGGTGACTGGGAATGTCTTATTCTACCCTCACCTAAGGTTATAGGTCAGGTAGGTTCCTCAACCCTACTTAGTTAGGTAGATATAATTATCTTACATGCAAAACCACTTTTAATTTAATTATTAATGGCAAGTTTCTTTTGATACAACCTCATACTCTTGTTATCTTCATCTTATGATGAACCCTAGCCTATTTTTATTTTCTTTAATTATCTCGTTATCCTAGACTTATTTTGTGACACATACTTTTCTTCCCTTTCCCTTTTGTTGGGTGCCTTCCCAACCACTCCGGTGTTGAGCAAGGTGATGGATAAGACGAGAAGATCTTAGCTTTTGGCTGGGACTTGGTTGGAGTTGTTGCTTTGGAGACAAGATTTTAGTAGTTATAGACTTCCCTCTATATAGATCCTAATTGTTGTATCTTGATGTAAAGCCTAATGGTAGACTGATGTATTTTTGTAATCTTTTATGTGAAATTGAATATATTTAGAAATTTTATTCCACTATTTCACTATTGGTCTTTTGTATACCATATAAATAAATATTTGAAAATTTTACACCGGTTTCAACATAACCTTTGAGTATGATGGGAATGGAGGTTTGATTTTTAAATTTTTAGTAAAGGGGTGATTTCACTTTCTTACAAGGATGTTAGTCACATCTAAACCCATGACCTAAAAGGGGAACTTTATGTTCTACATATTCATCTTGTGGTTATATTTTCAATATTTTGCATGCTTTGCTAATTCTAAGATTGCTAAAAGATTAATGCTTTAAAATTGTAGTCATCACACAATGATTATTCATCTATTGCTAACATTCTCATGTTTAGAACAATCTTAGAAAAAGAAAAATATCAAATCAACAATCTTATCAAAACAACAATCTTATCCAAACAACAATCTCAAATCAGCAATCATATGATCTCGCATGGTCTCAAACAGTCTCCAATGATCTCATAAGATTTCCAAGGATCCCAAATGATTTCAAGTGATCTAAATCATCAAAAATCTTCTATCCATACTCTTTCCATCCTTGAATATCTTTCAATAATCTCCAACAATCCCAAACCATCTTTCACACCAAATAATCTCCATGCAATAATCCTGAATGAACAATCTTTCCAAACAGAACCCACAAGCTTTCATAAAAAGAGAATAATCTTTTTCCAAAAAAATCAATAGTGTTTTCCAAAGAAAAAACGAACTATCTTACATAAAATCTTTCCGAAAGAAACCCTTTCCAAAAAAGTACAAGAAAAATCATCTAAAAAACAAAATAGAAAAAGAAAATGTTTTCCAATACAAAAAAATATTTTCAAAAGAGAGGTCTTTGAAAAAAAAATGAAAAAATATTTTCAAAAGAAAAACTTTTCAAAATAAAAAGAAGGGGGCAATCTATCAAACAAAAATTAAAAGAAAAATATTTTCATAAAAAAGCAAAACCTTTTTAAAAGAAAAATATATTTTCAAAATAAAAATCTTTTTGAAGCAAAAGAAAAACCTATAAGAATATCTTTTCAAAACATGAATCTTTTCAAAAAAAGAACTATCCCAAATCTTTTTCAAAGGAAAAATCAACATAAGTTGAGCAAACTTTCAAAACTCAACAAAGTCAAACCATCTTTCATCAAATAAAAGAAGTTGAATCATATTTCAATAAAAGAGTTTTAAAATATTTTCAAAACTCAATAAAAAATAAAAAATTACTTTCAAACTTGGACAACATTTTCAGAGATCTTCTAACTTGATCTCTTGATCCATGCCGAAAATTTGGCTGATTGGGTCTCTTCTCATGAACCACCACTTGGACTTGAAACCTTTGCCATCTTCTAAAATGATTCCACTATAAAATCTCTTCAATCTTCATCTACGATCACTCATGAACCAGAGAACCATCCTTTTTGGGACTATTCTCAAGAAGGTATTGACCTTCTAAGTATTGCATTTCCAAACCTTTTGGCATCGAAAGGTTGTCTAATTTAACCTAGGATTCGTGTGTTGTCATGATCAAATCACATCTACCTCCAACCATGAGACACACATGCCCATATTTACCCAACAGTTAACCCCTTTAAGGGCCTCTAACTCAACTTGATGCTTTCAAAAAATGAAGCTTCACCATTATGTTGTAAGGCTACTCAATCTTATATATAACTTCTAAATCATGACCAAAATATGAACTCATTCCTCGAGCATTCAAACTCCATTTGATCCAAAGGATATTCCATCTTGACTAAGTGTCACCTAATAACATATGTCCATCTATCTTTTCCTACCCTACACAACGACCCCAGACTACAACTTAAAACTGGGCCATTACCCTACTTCCACTTACACAATTTCTTACAGTCCCGTACCACAATTGAAAACTTGGCCATCATTGTGCCTTCATTTTAATATATGTACAATATTAAGATATGGCTTAAAATTGGACCATCACCTCACTTATACCCATTTTAATATGTTTTGGGTCCATGATCTAAAAATAGAACAACACGCACTTTTACTTGTGAGTATTTCTCTCATTTAATATCCCCTAATTATAAAAGTATCTGACACACCTATCGCCAATCAAAGTCTCTAGCCCCAAACAGGTTACTTTGTCCCTAGATATCCTTTTTCCTTGCACATATTTCTTTCATTAGATTTTCCCCGAGGAGAGAGAAATGTCACACACCTTTTATCCTGCCACAGTCTGGCCCTAAAAGGGTCACCTTGTCCCTATATATACCTTTTCCATGTGAGTATTTATATTATAAGATCTCCCATGAGGAGAGAGGAATCTCACACATCCATATGCAGCCACATTCTCTGGCCCTAAAACGGTCACCTTGTTCCTGGATGTCCTTTTTGTGAGTATTTCTCTCATAAAATTTCCACTAAGGAGAGAGGGATCTCATACACCCGTATCCATCCACAATCTATGGCCCTGAGAGGGTCACCTTGTTTTTAGAAACTCTTTTAATTGTCAACATTCTTCTCATAAAATCTCCCCTAAGGAGAGAGGAATCTCACATACCAGTCTCTAGCGACACTCACTAATTTCCATTGACCAGCTTGTCCCTAGATACAATCCTAACTCCCCCTCTAACACGAACAACACTAGTATGCACGCTTTACCACGGTGCTTCTGAAAATGTCTCATAACAAGTCTAGCATAATACTTCCATATCACTCAATCTAGGGGCATGCCCCTCTCTATTGATAATGTATGCCCTTAGAGACAATCATATGATGATTGACATAGCATAATTACCTAAAAGGGTTTGATTGATATTAACATATATAAAAGGCAAGCTTCCAATTCATCTTTTCACTTAGATATGAGAGAGTGAGGATACATAGTGAATGTCAAGAGAATGATATTTCTCAATGACGTATGTCTTCAAGTATTAGCCTTGTGGAAATGAGATCATACATATGTTAAGAGTACATATACATATTCTCATTAAGTCCCTAGTCTTGGAAGGTAGATAGACACCAGTAACACACAAGACTGGAGTATGAGTTGGTTGATGACTGAATCTCACTAAGTCATGATATGAAAATATCAAACCAAGCATAAAGATACATGTTAGAGAACAGTGTATCAAACAGACCCACCTTGAAGTGACACATGGTTGTGGTGGTCACAGTCATCTCTCATAGTGAAGGTGGTGATTCTGAATCTTAAACCTAAAATCACTGCACTCATCACATGTCATTGGGTATGCTTTGACATCATCCTGAAACATGGGTTGTTATAACAGTGATGATTGAGTAACTTTGACACATGGGGATAGATTGTGAGTGATAGATATAGGATTTGCCCCACCTACTAGAGTATGATATCCTGGCCACTTGATAAGCATGACTGAGAAACACATGCGCATGCACATGTGAATCAATACGTGATATTGATGTCACATTATCTCGGACAATCTGCTCTTGATTCAAGGAGCTTGGATTGAATGTTGAGAGGATGACCTTCATTGCCTCGAGTTCATCATGGATACCAGTGATAAAGGAATTATATAATCACCGCAACACCTTACACAAATTATAGATTGAAGTTGTTCTCCAACTTTTCATTCACTTGGGTAGCACTGATGTGCCACTAGGCACCACTCTTTATTTGTGATGTCATAAGATAGTTATATACATTCACTGCCAATGTAACATGGGACCTATAGGGTCACACACATAGGAACTCATCTAGAAGAGGAGTTTGATCTTGAGATATAATTGGATTGATTACTAAAGTGTTTAGGTATTCAATTCATGCAACTAATCACTAGATTGGCTGACTATGTCTGCCAAATGACCATCTCACTGACTGAGACGACCGTTTGGGTGGTTAAGCAGATCAAGGATTGAATTGGATTAGTTCTACCCTTGAACCAGCTGGTTCAATATGATTGAAACAACCGGCTCAACTCAACTCACTAGATGGCTGTTTGGGTGAGTGAGAAGGGCATCTCACTTGGGTGAGAAGGCCCAATTGCGGCTGAACAAAGGTTCAAGATGTTTCTAGAAAAGTTTCGATTGCATATACTTGGACAAAAAGTAAAATTAATATGTGTATTAATTGGAATCAAAATTGCCAAATTCATGTGTGAGATGATCGTCTCGCACACCAAACGATCATTTGGGTGTGTGAAACGGTCGTTTCGACTATCATACATTGTAAAAGTTCAAGTTCTTTAGGTCCATTTCACTTCCACACAATCCAGTACAGATTGCAAACCCTGGACCAAACCTCACCTATAAAAGGAGGGGTACTGGGGGCTTCCCAAGACACAACATAGACAACTGAGAATCAATTCTTCTGACAACTATTGTCCTCTCTGGTTGTGGTAACTAAGAGAGCCTAGGCAAGTCCTACTCGACATGGAGGGGTAGAGAAAGGGAGAGAACCATGGATAGTTCTCGTTGTGGGAGAGTAGGTTGGTGACTAGTACACCAATGGGAGGGATAACTCTTTCCTGTCCATTCTTGGTGAACGACATGAGTTCTAGTTGGTCTTTGTAGACTACTCTAAAGGCAGGAGTCTGTTGGATGCTGCTAGGAGGACAATTGTAGCCTATAGTTAGTGGCCCAACCATAGGAGCATTGCAGAATCTAGCTTGTTTGTTGTTCGTGGTGATGACCAGGAGCTGCACAGCTACCGTCCAAGAGAAACTTATTAGTAGTTGCAAAGAAGAAAGTTTTGTCACTGGACTTTCTCCAAGACCAGGTATAACTCGCTAAAACCATCCTTCCTATTTTATAGTAGTGGATGTGATCTTGTTGTTATGGGAATATAGATAAAAAAATTTGTTTCTGCTGCAATACTATGTGCTCGTATTTCCTAACAGTGGTATTAGAGCCACGTCAATTTACAATAATTTAGGATAATTGATAAGATCAAATTTTTTGTTTTATTTTTTATTTATTGCATGATGCAAATATTTAAACTGCTCTCATATGCGTATCTTATCAAAGCCACATAATCCCAAACTAATATATATGTATATATGATATGATATGTATGCAATTTACATGTGTCACCCAAAAGCAGTTTTGATAGTGGATGTGTAGCATGGTTATGGCCTAAACCCTATATCTGTGTGTGGTTGAATGGTTTGATTCCTATTTATCTCGGTCTATGTATCGAGCCTCTACCTCACTCTTCTCAATGTAAAGTTAATGTTTTCCTACCTTTTCTCTCCTCAAATGTAACTTGAGGTTTGTCTTATTCAATGTAATAAAGTAGCAATAGGATAGTTTCTTTTCATGCAACAACATTAAAGATGTTCATCACCGGTTGAGACGAACAATTCATAAGATGAGCCGACCATCTGGAGTACCACGGAGGAGAGGATGATGGAACTATACAATCGCATAATGGGCCAAATTGGAGAGTCTAGACATTAGTTGGATATGAGATCAGACAACTGTCCATGTGGTCCAGCTGACGGTTTGGAAGGAGTCCAAACACCGGTTGCATAGGAGGACCAACCGACTGATTCAACGGTTGAACTGATCTACCCAGATTGACAAGCAGAGATCTACATCAACTGCATGTTCATACATGTGATGTGATGATTAACCTAGGTGGTAGTATTTCTTATGGCTTCAAGGAATTACAAATAGACATGGCCATAACCATCAGTTTTTGTTTTATATTACATGTTTACTTTAAGGCCCCTAACCTAGATTAATGATAATTATTCTTACTTTATATAATAAGATGTTTATAACCTTCCTCTAATCTTTTGAGGTTTTTTTTTATCTTGTGACGAGCTTATGTTTCAAGTTTGGTCTTGTTTGAATGTTGTTTAAACTATATTTGCTTATTTTGGACTAAAATACAATTTACCCAGGTTGAGGGGTTATCTTACAATTTGTCTCATGTTGAGTGTACCCTTAGTGCATTGGCATCATATGAGAGATAATGATGCTATGGGGCACCTTTTGGGACCTTGATTGATGAGGTGGCATCACATGATATGCTAGGCTTTCTAGGGTTTGGATGGTGTCAACCTAGTGGTGTTGCATGGGTATAGCAACCCTTATCTCGACCTTATGGTATGTTTTGGAAGTATTTTTAATGAAACACATTCCCTTGGTGATGTTTTCTTGACCTAGATGGTTTTGGATGTGTTTGGGTTTGAGACAAGTTGTCTTCTTGTGGTATGTCTCGACCTAGTATGTTGATGACTCTTTTGTTTCGACCTTGTTGAACCTTGGTGATGGTAGCGACAGCCTCGGGGTTGTCTTGGATGGGTTTAGAACAAAATACCTACCTTGGCATGATGTTGTTATGACCATGATGGTTTGGGATGATGTTTTTCAACCTAGATGTTTGTCTTCTTGTGTTTCGACCTCTTTGATGGTGATGATCTTGTTTCGACCTAGTCTTGATGTTTTTCTCTTGTTTCAACATCCATGAAGTGTTGTGACCAAAACCACATGTTGGGGACCCAAGTAGGTAGATACCCCACATAGTTTATATCACCATCTCGTGCATGCTAGCATAAAGTGGTTGCATGTCCATCTTATTAATTGACAAGTGTTCCTTTGGTGTTCTAATATGTTGACACCTCACATAAACCCTACTTCCCTCCTCCTTTAGATAAATATCCCTTTCTCGTTATTAGCAAGCACTCTTTTTAGGCCATACTCTCTCCCCTCTCCATTATAACCGACCTTGGAGCTATGGGATCAAAGGAGATTAGATCCTAAAGCTATGGTGTCCGATCAACCTTGCTTGAAGAAGGATTTGTGCTAAATCAACTCTTGTGGTGGTGATTTGTGGTGAATCTTCACTTGGTAAGTGGTTCTATCTTCTTGATCACGTTCTTCCCATAAAACCACCATCATCTTATTCTTCTTCCTCGATCATGGACTATAGAACACCCATGATGGTTGTTTGAGAAGAACTCCTCATCATAAGGGGTCATAGACTATGCTTTGACATGGTGAACCTGAGTGGAAGGATGATTCCTTCTCTTTCTCTCTTTTCCTTTTGGTTTGACCTAGGGTCTCTTACCCTCTTTCTAGATATACTTCTTAATCATGGTGTTCCTCTTTTGTGTGGTGATTTGCTGGCCAAAGTGCTAATCAAAGTTGGGGCTTATTTCCTTCTCTTGGAGCTTTTGATCATTAGAGCTTGGATCATCACAAAAGGTGGGTTATACAACTTTCCCCTATTCTATTTTGGCAGCATAATCATGCTCATTTGTTGCTATTTATATCTCTGAAATATGATCTTCATATGCTAAAAGGTGTTATCATGAATTATGGTTTGATCTGTGGTGATAGTCCTATGAAATTTGCTTCAATTTTCCAAAACCCTAATTTTTCTTGTACCCGAATTTGAGATAAATACAAAATGGATATTTTTGGCCTTGTTTATTGATTTCTATATTTATGAATAGGGATTCGGGTACCTTAATGTAACAAGAGTTTTAGTATTGTTTGATCGATGTTAAAAATGAGTAATCACCTCTATTTATGAGGCTCTATTGTATAAAATTCTATTATGCTCAAAAGTTGTTGATGATCATCTTTGTATGGAAATATTTCCCTTTGTTTGCGATGAGGATTCCTTGGGGATAACCTATTGATTTTTTATGGTTATCCCTGATTTGAGGATGGTTATATGTTGTTATGGCCATTTGACCTTAGTGGTCATTACACCTATATTTTTAGTCTTATATTTTTGGTTAATGGTCGACAATCATGATTTGCTTAGAGAGGACGGAGGTGATGACCCTACAAGTATTACAATACCTGCTGTTATTAACATGATGATTAAGGTGACAAATGAGGTCCTTATGAATTTAGGGTTACAACTTTGTAGCATTCTTATGTAGGTTGCTTTCTTTCTAGACCCTAAATCCATATACTCAATTTGTGTTCTTAAGAGAATGATCTTGTATGCATCATAAACTTTGGTTTAATTACCATGTGCTAAGTTTTGGTCATCATGTTGGCCATAGAGTTATGGATGATTTGTCACATAAGTTGAAGTTAAACTTTCTCTCTTCTAAGTGGTCTTCGTTAATGATTGTTATGGTGATTTGTGCTAGGGTTTGAATGATCATGATTCCCAAGTTTTGGACATAGTAACTCTTGGTATTCTTGCTGATTATCCTTGATCTTTGGATCGATGCATATGTCACCCTTGGAGTTGAGGTCGAGACACTTATGTCTTAGTCTTGGGTCGAGACACCCATGTATAGTTTTGGGTCGAGACACCTTGACATGATGAGATCGAGACATTTTGCTTGAGTTTTGGTCAAGACATATGTACCCTTGGTGTTTGGGTTGTGTCTATGAGTTGTGTTTTGGTTGAGACACCTTGGAGTTGGTTTTTTCATGGTCACGACACATACTTTGTTAATGACCGAAACCCTAACTATAGTTTGGTTGTGATCCATGATGGCTAGTGGTGGTAATAGACGATGTTATTAATGGTCAAAACATTATGTTGATGGTAGGTCGAGACATATCATGGTTTGAGGTGGAGACATATGATTATGTTGTGGTTGCAACACCTAGCCATGTTGTGGTCGAGACACCTTGCATGAAGGTGGTCGAGACACCTTGCATGAAGGTGGTCGAGACACTTTGCTTGAGGGTGGTCGGGACACCTTGCAAGAAGGTGGTCGAGACACTTTTCTTGAGGGTGGTCAAAACACCTTGCATGAAGGTGGTCGAGACACCTTGCATGAAGGTGGTCAATACACTTTGCTTGAGGGTGGTCGAGACACCTATGTGATGGATGGTTGAGACACATACATGAACATATAGTTAACACATGTGCATGAGTAAGAAAGTAATGATCCATGTATAGTGTAATGGGAATGATTTTTTGGTTAATCCTAGTCATGAATCTTAACCCTAATATGATCCAAGAAAGTGGGAAGTGACACAATTAGGGTTTGGTGCTATAATCATGATGTAAACTCTAAATGGTTATGTGAGTGAACCCTAACCCTAATACTAGGGTATGTTATACTTGTAGAACATGCATGGATGGATAGTATACTATATGTTCTACAAGTATAACATTATGTTGAAATCCATGCATGTTCTCTATCCTACTTGTATGGTCCTAACTTACGGGGGTTTGAGTGTCATAGCTTGTGCATGCTATGAAAATGATTATATGATAATAGATGATGGCCATGAGCCTTGATGAGATGCACTAGATTGTAAACATGTGAATGTGCACACTTAGCTATAATTTGTAGTGCTCAACCGTAATACACTCCAAACTCGTGGGAGATAATGAAACTAGAGATTGGTAAATAAATAATGCCATGTAACCCAATGTGGTTAAGAATGAAACCCTAACCCTAAATTGAGGGGACATCTGATGTATTGCTTACATTGCCTAAAGTGTTTAATATGTTGAAATGTTTTCTCTCTCTATTTGAATAACATTGACCTTGCCAATAAGATTATTATCATAGATAATGACTTCTATAATGTATATGTGATGTGACACAGATGATGATTATATGCATGATGAGGCATGATGAGATGAAAATGGTTATTTTCTTTCTATTGTATAATATTGACCTTGCATGTGGCATCCAACTCACAAAAACAAGATTAATTAAGAAGAAGCGATCATTTGCAGCGGATTACTAAAAATTACTAAAAATTAAAACCTTTTTCAAAGAGATCCAATCACAGGAAAACTCTTTCAATAAGAACCAATGTATTACATTTACATCTTGGTTCATAAGTACATATCTTGTACTATATCTTCTCGAGGGTTACAACATCAACTGCCTTATTAAAAGTTAAACACAAACATCATAAGAACCTCGAGGCATTAAGCCAAAATCTCAAAATGATTCATTAAAAGCACTAACTATTAACTCTGAGAACCTGAGAGTACAGTGACGACACATATGACTTCTATCTATGAACACGACAGACAACACACTCCACCTGAGTTGTTGCTGTTGTACCTGCTGCTGCTGAAGTTCTTCTTCTGCAAGATATTCTCAATCTCCTCCGTGCTCGTCCATCTAAAAAATGTTAGATCCCACGGGGGTGAGACAATTAAAAATTGCCCCAGCGAGAGATATAACTCTTTGCCAGAAACATTATTATTGCAGTTTATAATATAAAACTGAACAGAAGATAAGAAATTTATATCATTCTCATCTTTAACTATTGCAACTATCTGTGATAGAGCAGTAAATCATCTATTCTCTTTATAAGGAATAGAAAGAACATGTATATTATTTATCTATTGTATCAGCTGAAGATCTCATGCTTTTCTCATGATACTCATTACTCTGATATGTCATCCATGACTCTTTCTTGTTTCTATCTGATGGCCTTAGACAATTTGCTAAACAGATATTAGTTTATACTAGACATGAGAGTGTACATCATGTATTATTTAGGCATTGGTCCATACCAATCATGTATAAATATTCCAGGCATTGGATTATACCAATCATGTGCAACTAGTACGAGCATTGGACTTATATTGTTTCTGTGTATCCATTCCATGTATTGGACTATGCCAATCCTATGACATTATTCCAGGTATTGAACTATGTCAACCTTGTGCAATTATTCTAGGTATTGGATTATACCAACCCTATGCAATTATTCCAGGTATCGAACTATGTCAACCCTGTGCAATTATTCCAGGCATTGAACTATGTCAATCTTATGCAATTATTCCAGGTATTGGGTTATTACCAATCATGTGCAGTTATTCCAGGTATTGGGATTTAACCAATCCTGTGTTATTATTCCAGGTATTGGGATTTAACCAATCTTGTGTTATTATTCCAGGTATTGGGATTTAACCAATCATGTGTTATTATTCCAGGTATTGAACTATGTCAACCCTGTGCAACTATTCTAGGTATTGATCTATGTCAATCATGTGACATTATTCCATGTATTGAACTATGTCAATCCTGTGACATTATTCTAGGTATTGGGATTTAACCCATCCTGTGATATTATTCCAGGTATTGAACTATGTCAATCCTGTGACATCATTCTAGGTATTGGGATTTAAACAATCATGTGATATTATTCTAGGTATTGAACTATGTCAATCCTGTGACATCATTCCAGGTATTGGGATTTAACCAATCAGGTGATATTATTCCAGGTATTGGATTATACCAATCATGTGCATATATTCCAGGTATTGGATTATACCAATCTTGTGCATCTTATTATAGATTACCACATCTTGTCACCTCACATTAGGCAATAACCATTCTCATGGCTCATAGAGCACATTTAATATCTTGTCACCTCTCACTAGGTAACAATTAACATCATGTCTCACAAGGCCCATAAAACATCTTGTTACCTCTCACTAGGTAACCATTAATATCTTTCTTAAAGAGTTGAAGGTGATATCTATGATGTCTTGAAGCATTACTTTCCTTATTATTTTAACTTACTTAAGTTTATTAACTTGTATTATATTAAGGTATTTCCAATTTTAATACTTTTATCCATTAACCTATCGCCTTTATCATAATGTGCATAGGTTATAGAACACTCATCAGAATTATCCAACTATTCTTAATGATATGGACTCATCTTAGATTAAGGCATTGGTTTCTATAAGGTTATCTATATTCAATCACTTTAGGTATTTCTCTTATTAATGTATTAGTTACTATTCCATTATTAGGATTATGGTCTCCCATACCATCACCTTTTATTATTGTTAGGATTTCACATACCATCTCTCATCATTAGGGATAGGATTTCTCATCATTAGGCTTTCACATCAAATTGCCCATAATTAGGGTATACTATTCATCCCAACTAGGGTTCCTCATAGCTTCATCCTCAACTATGGTTTCTCATGGAATCACCCTCAATTAGGGTTTCTCATGGAATCACCCTCAATTAGCGTTTCTCATGGAATCACCCTCAATTAGGGTTTCTCAATTCATATCAATCGGAGATGCTCATCCCAATTAGGGTTTCACTCCCCATTTCCATAATAGGGGTATTACATTATATTCCCCTAAATTTGGGTTAGGGTTCATTAACCTTCTTAATTAGGATTCGTGGTCTCTTTATTAAGAATTATACCCTAATTACACATTCATTCATGTGGGAAGTGTTGAGAGTTAAACTCTACATGATTATTGTTGATGTAAGAAGTTCTCTTTCTCTCTCATCCTTTATAGAATGATATTTACATCGGATTTGATTGTATTAAGTCAACTCAACTTGATTGAAAGGTTGACACCATGTATTATGTCACTACTTCCTTAATCATAAGGATTAATCATTCACAAGTTATTAATCACTCTATTTTAATAAGGGTACAATTACCATAATCATCCTTGAATTACATCATGTAATGTTCAATTAAACAATTGATCTATAAACACCTTAAGTGTCCATACAATTTTAGTTAATTATTTCTCAAACAGTCTTGGTCACTTAGGCCCCAAACGGTCTTGACCAACCAGACCTCAAACGCTCTTGCATGGATAACCTTCAAATGGTCTAAGACCATTTAGACCTCCAAACAATCTTGGTCTAATGGTTTGAAACCGTTTGGCAAAGTTAGTACTTGAAACCGTTTGACAAAGTAGGTGTTTGAAATTGTTTGAGTCTCAATCGGTTTGGGATCATTTGGTCCCAAACAGTCTTGAGACCGTTTGGTCCTAAACGGTCTTGAGACCGTTTCGACTCAAACAATCTTGATACCGTTTGGTCCAAACCTCCTCAAAACCGATTGTACCAAAAAGGGTCTCAACCTCTCAAATCGATTTAGGGTTTCCTAGGTTAACTCCCTCATCAATTGAATCCATGTAATTACTCATCATTTGAACCTAAGCACCATGCTTCAAGTGCTTAATGAATCATCCTTCAATTGATCATCAATTAGGGTTTTGAACCCAATTGAATTAGGGTTGAAATCATGGAACCTTCAATAATAGTCATTGAGGAACTAATTTCTTAGAAATCATTGGTCCATCATTCAAATTGGGCATGTCCTGACCTCAAACGGTCTTGAGGTCATTTGGATGACTTCCAAACGGTCTTGAGATAGTTTACCCCATCTATCATTAAAAAATGGTGAAGTTCAATTAGGGTTTGCATCATTGAATTGCTCATCAGACTAGCTATTGATTGCATTACCATTTGATATCTTTGGGTCCTCATCTACTTCACCATACTCAACCCTAGACCTCCAAACGGTCTTGGTTGACCTCAAAACGGTCTTGAGACCATTTGGGTGATCTCCAAATGGTCTTGAGACCATTTGGGTTAATCAACCCAAAGATTTAATTCATTCAATTGCAAAATCAACACTTAACCCGATTAGGGTTTCTAATTGGATGATTGTCCATGTATTGATTCACTCAATTGGAACCATTATATCCTCATCCAACATGTACTAGGGTCCTGACCTCAAACGGTCAACTCATCTAAAATGGTTTGGGGTTCAAGACTGTAAATGGTTTGCAAACCGTTTAGTCTTCAAACGGTTTGGTGAAACTGTTTGGACCAAAGTCTTAAAACTGTTCGCAATAGATATTTGGGGAGGTGTGTGCTTATGATGATGTCATCATCATCAAGCTCTAAACCCATGAAACTTGCTGTGATTTTCATGGAGATTGCATCAATCAACCAAATAAAATTTCGATAATGAAGAAAGGGTCAACAATTGATAAGGAATTGAATGCAATAACAATATTAAGGGTTCAAGTTATAAAACTCGCCTCCAATTGAGATTCAAAGCTTCAACCTCCACATCTTTAATGGTGAAAGAAACACCTTCAACTATCCCAAGCTCGTCCTCAAGGTTTGAGTGAAAAGGAATGGCTAGAATTGAAAATCGAGTGAAAATAAGAAGAAATCATGCATTGATTTGTGATTTCCACCATGGAATCAAGGTGAAAGAAGGTCAAGAAGCTTACCAACAGGTTGGGGGTCGTCCTCCTGTTGCTCCAAGCTCCCTTGGTCGTTTTTGTAAGCAAGAAGTGAAGGTGGATTCGAAAATACCCATCCAAGCTAGGGATAAAGGAGAATATATGTATTTTATTAAAAATTCATTTAAGAGATAGAAAGTAGGGGATAACTCCTCCATTTCCTTGCCACTTTCCCCATTCCCTTCCTTGGTTAAGAGGCTATCTATTTTTCCTCTTATTCCTCTCAATTATGCTTAAATCTTGATTATTTTAATATCAAGATTCTCTCTCTTCCAAAATGATACAAATGAGACGCCCCTCTCATTTTCTTTGCTCTATAGGATGCCAAGAAACATTAGGGACTATTATGAAGTGATAATTTGCATATTGAACCCTGGGTTTTGGGTAAATTGCACATTGCACCAAAACTAGGTTTTAATGCATAAACATTGCTTAATCAGCTCTTTCTTATTACTCAGGCTTTCCCAAGCCATACCTCTGCATCATCTTCATTCTCATGATTCTTCCACACATGAGGAACATTTATCAAGCAACATTTGCAAGTTAACCCCTCACATTGGGTAATTTGCACTTTAGTCCAAACTAAGCAAACATTGCTTCAACATTATTCAAACATGACCAAAATTAAAACATAAGTTCCTCTTGGGCCTTAATTACTTTTCACCAAATAAAATTAAGGATCTAATTATCTTGATTAATGGTCCACAGATCCCAGGATCGAAACATGGCTTTGATACCACTAAATTGTGGCATCAAACTCACAAAAATAAGATTAATTAAGAGGAAGCGATCATTTACAACGGATTACTAAAAATTACTAAAAATTAAAACCTTTTTCAAAGAGATCCAATCATAGTAAAACTCTTTCAATAAGAACCAATGTATTACATTTACATCTTGGTTCATAAGTACATATCTTGTACTATCTCTTCTCGAGGGTTACAACATCAACTGCCTTATTAAAAGTTAGACATAGACACCATAAGAACCTCAAGGCATTAAGTCAAAATATCAAAATGATTCATTAAAAGCACTAACTATTAACTCTGAGGAACTAAGAGTACAGAGTTGACACATAGGACTTCTATCTATGAACACGACAGACAACACACTCCACCTGAGCTGTTGTTGTTGTACCTGCTACTGCTGAAGTTCTTCTTCTGCAAGATATTCTCAATCTCCTCCGTGCTCGTCCACCTAAAAAATGTTGGATCCCACGGGGGTGAGACAATTGAAAATTGCCCTAGTGAGAGATATAACTCTCTTCCAGAAACATTATTATTGCAGTTTATAATATAAATCTGAACAGAAGATAAGTAGTTTATATCATTCTCATCTTTAACTATTGCAACTATTTGTGATGGAGCAGTAAATCATCTATTCTCTTTATAAGGAATAGAAAGAACATGTATATTATTTATCTATTGTATCATCTCAACATCTCATGCTTTTCTAATGATACTCATTACTCTAATATGTCATCCATGACTCTTTCTTATTTCTATCTGATGGCCTTAGCCAATTTGCTAAACAGATATTAGTTTATACTGGACATGAGAGTGTACATCATCATGTCTTATTTAGGCATTGGTCCATAACAATCCTGTATAAATATTCTAGGCATTGGATTATACCAATCATGTGCAAATAGTACGAGCATTGGACTTATATTGTTCCTGTGTATCCATTCCAAGTATTGGACTATGCCAATCTTATGACATTATTATAGGTATTGAACTATGTCAACCCTGTGCAATTATTCCAGGTATTGGATTATACCAACCCTGTGCAATTATTCCAGGTATCGAACTATGTCCACCCTGTGCAATTATTCCAGGCATTGAACTATGTCAATCATGTGCAATTATTCTAGGTATTGGGTTATTACCAATCCTATGTAGTTATTCCAGGTATTGGGATTTAACCAATCCTATGTTATTATTCCAAGTATTGGGATTTAACCAATCCTGTGTTATTATTCCAGGTATTGGGATTTAACCAATCCTGTGTTATTATTCCAGGTATTGAACTATATCAACCATGTGCTACTATTCCAGGTATTGAGCTATGTCAATCCTGTGAAATTATTCCAGGTATTGAACTATGTCAATCCTGTGACATTATTCCAGGTATTGGGATTTAACCAATCCTGTGATATTATTCTAGGTATTGAACTATGTCAATCCTATGACATCATTCCAGGTATTGGGATTTAACCAATGTTGTGATATTATTCCACCTATTGAACTATGTCAATCTTGTGACATCATTCCAGATATTGGTATTTAACCAATCCTGTGATATTATTCCATGTATTGGATTATACCAATCCTGTACATCTATTCCAGGTATTGGATTATACCAATCTTGTGCATCTTATTACAGATTACCACATCTTGTCACCTCACATTAGGTAATAACCATTCTCATGGCTCATAGATCACATTTAATATCTTGTCACCTCTCACTAGGTAACAATTAACATCATGGCTCACAAGGCCCATACAACATCTTGTTACCTCTCACTAGGTAACCATTAATATCTTTCTTAAAGAGATGGAGATGATATCTATGATGTCTTGAAGCATTACTTTCCTTATTATTTTTAACTTACTTAAGTTTATCAACTTGTATTGTATTAAGGTATTTCCCATCTTAATACTTTTATCCACTAACCTGTCGCCTTTATCATAAAGTGCATAGGTTATAGAACACTCATTAGAATTATCCAACTATCCTTAATGATATGGACTCATCTCAGATTAAGGCATTGCTTGCTATAAGGTTATCTATAATCAATCACTTTAGGTATTTCTCTTATCAATGTATTAGTTACTATTCCATTATTAGGATTAGGGTCTCCCATACCATCAATCTTTATTCGGGTTAGGATTTCACATACCATCTCTCATCATTAGGGATAGGATTTCTCATACCATTTCTCATCATTAGGCTTTCACATCAAATTACCCATAATTGGGGTTTACTATTCATCCCAACTAGGGTTCCTCATAGCATCACCCTCAACTATGATTTCTCATGGAATCACCCTCAATTAGGGTTTCTCATGGAATCACCCTCAATTAGGGTTTCTCATGGAATCACCCTCAATTAGGGTTTCTCAATTCATATCAATTGGAGATGCTCATCCCAATTAGGGTTTCACTCCCCATTCCCATAATTGGGGTTTTAAATTATATTCCCCTAAATTAGGGTTAGGGCTCATTAACCTTCTTAATTAGGGTTCGTGGTATCTTTATCAAGAATTATACCCTAATTACACATTCATTCATGTTGGAAGTGTTGAGACTTAAACTCTACATGATTATTGTTCATGTAAGAAGTTCTCTTTCTCTCTCATCCTTTATAGAATGATATTTACATCGTATTTGATTGTATTAAGTCAACTCAACTTGATTGAAAGGTTGACACCATGTATTATGTCACTACTTCCTTAATCATAAGGATTAATCATTCACAAGGTATTAATCACCCTATTTTAATAAGGGTACAATTACCATAATCATCCTTGAATTACATCATGTAATGTTCAATTAAACAATTGATCTTTAAACACCTTAAGTGTCCATACGGTTTTGGTTAATTATTTCTCAAACGGTCTTGGTCACTTAGACCCCAAATGGTCTTGACCAACCAGACCTCAAACGGTCTTGCATGGATAACCTTCAAACGGTCTAAGACCATTTAGTCCCCCAAATGGTCTTAGTCTAACGGTTTGAAACCGTTTGGCAAAGTTAGTACTTGTAACTGTTTGACAAAGTTGGTGTTTGAAACCATTTGAGTCAAAATTGGTTTGGCATCATTTGGTCCCAAACGGTCTTGAGACCGTTTGGTCCTAAACGGTCTTGAGACCATTTGGTCCAAACCTCCTCAAAACTGATTGGACCAAAAAGGGTCTCAACCTTTCACATCGATTTAGGGTTTCCAAGGTTAACTCCTTCATCAATTGAATCCATATAATTACTCATCATTTGAACCTAAGAACCATGCTTCAAGTGCGTAATGAATCATCCTTCAATTGATCATCAATTAGGGTTTTGAACCTGATTGAATTAGGGTTGAAATCGATGAACCTTCAATATTAGACATTGAGGAACTAATTGCTTAGAAATCATTGGTCCATCATTCAAATTGGGCATGTCCTGACCTCAAACGATCTTGAGGTCGTTTGGATGACATAAAAATGGTCTTGAGACCATTTTCCCCATCTATCATTAAAAATTGGTGAAGTTCAATTAGGGTTTGCATCATTGAATTGCTCATCAGACTAGCTATTGATTCCATTACCATTTGATATCTTTGGGTCCTCAACTACTTCACCATACTCAACCCTAGACCTCCAAATGGTCTTGGTTGACCTCAAAATGGTCTTGAGACCGTTTGGGTGATCTCCAAATGGTCTTGAGACCATTTGGGTTAATCTATCCAAAGATTTAATTCATTCAATTGCAAAATCAACACTTAACCCGATTAGGGTTTCTAATTGGATGATTGTCTATGTATTGATTCAATCAATTGGAACCATTATATCCTCATCCAACATGTACTAGGGTCCTGACCTCAAACGGTCAACTCATCTAAAATGGTTTGGGGTTCAAGACTGTAAATGGTTTGCAAACCGTTTAGTCTTCAAACGGTTTGGTGAAACCGTTTGGACCAAAGTCTTAAAACCGTTAGCAATAGATATTTGGGGAGGTGTGTGCTTATGATGATGTCATCATCATCAATCTCTAAACCCACGAAACTTTCTGTGATTTTCATGGAGATTGCATCAATCAACCAAATAAAATTTCGATAATGAAGAAAGGGTCAACAATTGATAAGGAATTGAATACAATAACAATATTAAGGGTTCAAGTTATAAAACCCGCCTCCAATTGAGATTCAAATCTTCAAACTACACATATTTAATGGTGAAAGCAACACCTTCAACTATCCCAAGCTCGTCCTCAAGGTTTGAGTGAAAAGGAATGGCTAGAATTGAAGATCGAGTGAAAATAAGAAGAAATCATGCATTGATTTGTGATTTCCACCATGGGATCAAGGTGAAAGAAGGTAAAGAAGCTTACCAACAGGTTGGGGGTCGTCCTCCTGTTTCTCCAAGCTCCCTTGGTCGTTTTTGTAAGCAAGAAGTGAAGGTGGATTCGAAAATACCCATCCAAGCTAGGGATAAAGGAGCATATATGTATTTTATTAAAAATTAATTTAAGAGAGAGAAAGTAGGGGATAACTCCTCCATTTCCTTGCCACTTTCCCCTTTTCCCTCCTTGGTTAAGAGGCTATATATTTTTCCTCTTATTTCTCTCAATTATCCATGATTTAAAGAAAAGAAAGTTAAGCACCTTAAATCATATTATAATAATATCCATAAGTGAGTGGATATTTCGTTTTCTTATAATAATGTGAGTGAGTTATCCACTTCCCTTAGATATTTTCGTGCCTTTGCAAGGAAAATGGTCGTCCACATATATGGATTTCAAACATTTCAATTATTTTTGAAGGGCACTTCAATTAATATATTTATTTTTGCATATGATTGAAGTAAAGTTCCAATTATGCTTAAATCTTGATTATTTTAATATCAAGATTCTCTCTCCTCCAAAATGATACAAATGAGACGCCCCTCTCATTTTCTTTGCTCTACAGGATGGCAAGAAACATTAGGGACTATTATGAAGTGATAGTTTGCATATTGAAACCTGGGTTTTGGGTAAATTGCACATTGCACCAACACTAGGTCTTAATGCATAAACATTGCTTAATCAGCTCTTTCTTATTACTCAGGCTTTCCCAAGCCATACCTTTGCATCATCTTCTTTCTCATGATGCTTCCACACATGAGGAACATTTATCAAGTAACATTTGCAAGTTAACCCCTCACATTGGGTAATTTGCACTTTAGTCCAAACTAAGCAAACATTGCTTCAACATTATTCAAACATGACTAAAATTAAAACATAAGTTCCTCTTGGGCCTTAATTACTTTTCACCAAATAAAATTAAGGATCTAATTATCTTGATTAATGGTCCACAGATCCCAAGATCGAAACCTGGCTTTGATACCACTAAATTGTGGCATCCAACTCACAAAAATAAGATTAATTAAGCGGAAGCGATCATTTACAGCGGATTACTAAAAATTACTAAAAATTAAAACCTTTTTCAAAGAGATCCAGTCATAGTAAAACTCTTTCAATAAGAACCAATGTATTACATTTACATCTTGGTTCATAAGTACATATCTTGTACTATCTCTTCTCGAGGGTTACAACATCAACTGCCTTATTAAAAGTTAGACATAGACATCATAAGAACCTCGAGGCATTAAGCCAAAATCTCAAAATGATTCATTAAAAGCACTAACTATTAACTCTGAGGACCTAAGAGTACAGAGACGACACATAGGACTTCTATCTATGAACACGACAGACAGCACACTCCACCTGAGCTGTTGCTGTTGTACCTGCTACTGCTGAAGTTCTTCTTCTACAAGATATTCTCAATCTCCTCCGTGCTCATCCACCTAAAAAATGTTGGATCCCACGGGGGTGAGACAATTGAAAATTTCCCTATTGAGAGATATAACTCTCTGCCAGAAACATTATTATTGTAGTTTATAATATAAATCTGAACAGAAGATAAGTAGTTTATATCATTCTCATCTTTAACTATTGCAACTATTTGTGATGGAGCAGTAAATCATCTATTCTCTTTATAAGGAATAGAAAGAACATGTATATTATCTATCTATTGTATCATCTCAACATCTCATGCTTTTCTAATGATACTCATTACTCTAATATGTCATCCATGACTCTTTCTTATTTCTATCTGATGGCCTTAGACAATTTGCTAAACAGATATTAGTTTATACTGGACATGAGAGTGTACATCATCATGTCTTATTTAGGCATTGGTCCATACCAATCTTGTATAAATATTCTAGGCATTGGATTATACCAATCATGTGCAACTAGTACGAGCATTGGACTTATATTGTTCCTGTGTATCCATTCCAAGTATTGGACTATGCCAATCCTGTGACATTATTATAGGTATTGAACTATGTCAACCCTGTGCAATTATTCCAGGTATTGGATTACACCAACCCTGTGCAATTATTTCAGGTATCGAACTATGTCAACCATGTGCAATTATTCCAGGCATTGAACTATGTCAATCTTGTGCAATTATTCTAGGTATTGGGTTATTACCAATCCTGTGCAGTTATTCTAGGTATTGGGATTTAACCAATCCTGTGTTATTATTCCAGGTATTGGGATTTAACCAATCCTGTGTTATTATTCCAGGTATGGGGATTTAACCAATCCTGTGTTATTATTCTAGGTATTGAACTATGTCAACCCTCTGCTACTATTCCAGGTATTGAGCTATGTCAATCCTATGAAATTATTCCAGGTATTGAACTATGTCAATCCTGTGACATTATTCCAGTATTGGGATTTAACCAATCCTGTGATATTATTCTAGGTATTGAACTATGTCAATCCTATGACATCATTCCAGGTATTGGGATTTAACCAATGTTGTGATATTATTCCCCCTATTGAACTATGTCAATCCTATGACATCATTCCAGGTATTGGTATTTAACCAATCCTGTGATATTATTCCATGTATTGGATTATACCAATCCTGTACATCTATTCCAAGTATTGGATTATACCAATCTTGTGCATCTTATTACAGATTACCACATCTTGTCACCTCACATTAGGTAATAACCATTCTCATGGATCATAGAGCACATGTAATATCTTGTCACCTCTCACTAGGTAACAATTAACATCATGGCTCACAAGGCCCATAAAACATCTTGTTACCTCTCACTAGGTAACCATTAATATCTTTCTTAAAGAGCTGGAGGTGATATCTATGATGTCTTGAAGCATTACTTTCCTTATTATTTTTAACTTATTTAAGTTTATCAACTTGTATTGTATTAAGGTATTTCCCATCTTAATACTTTTATCCACTAACCTATCGCCTTTATCATAAAGTGCATAGGTTATATAACACTCATTAGAATTATCCAACTATCCTTAATGATATGGACTCATCTCAGATTAAGGCATTGCTTGCTATAAGGTTATCTATAATCAATCACTTTAGGTATTTCTCTTATCAATGTATTAGTTACTATTCCATTATTAGGATTAGGGTCTCCCATACCATCACCCTTTATTAGGGTTAGGATTTCACATACCATTTCTCATCATTAGGGATAGGATTTCTCATACCATTTCTCATCATTAGGCTTTCACATCAAATTACCCATAATTGGGGTTTACTATTCATCCCAACTAGGGTTCCTCATAGCATCACCCTCAACTATGATTTCTCATGGAATCACCCTCAATTAGGGTTTCTCATGGAATCACCCTCAATTAGGGTTTCTCATGGAATCACCCTCAATTAGGGTTTCTCAATTCATATCAATTGGAGATGCTCATCCCAATTAGGGTTTCACTCCCCATTCCCATAATTGGGGTTTTAAATTATATTCCCCTAAATTAGGGTTAGGGCTCATTAACCTTCTTAATTAGGGTTCGTGGTCTCTTTATCAAGAATTATACCCTAATTACACATTCATTCATGTTGGAAGTGTTGAGACTTAAACTCTACATGATTATTGTTCATGTAAGAAGTTCTCTTTCTCTCTCATCATTTATAGAATGATATTTACATCATATTTGATTGTATTAAGTCAACTCAAATTGATTGAAAGGTTGAAACCATGTATTATGTCACTACTTCCACTACTACAGAAATGGCTTATAAAGTCACTTTTCAAGGTGTCGGTTGTATACAAAAACCGACACCTAAATCTACAGTTTCGGTTGATAACATAAACCGACAGCCAATCTATGAAGGTCGACCAGACACGGGTACCACTTTTATTAAGTGTCGATTAATTAATAAACAACTGACACCTAAACTCAACCGCCCAAACCAAAATTCCAGCGAAAAAATTGGCACCAATATTTTACATATGGAGTCGGTTCGTAACTAAATAACCGACGAATAAAGTGTATTTGCGAGACAGGAATAGTTGTCGGTTGTCTTTTACTCAAAAACCGATGACTATAATGTAGTATAGGTGTCGGTTTTTGGAAAAGAACCGACACTGTTGGTTTAGTTGTCGGTTTTTTTAAATAACCGACACTTATTGTCAACTTAATAGCTCACCAGCACGACCGATTCTTCCCCTTTCCCTATTTCATTCCCGATTTCCCTTGGAGGTCCGGCGATTTCTTGCTCCCTGCCGCCGCCTTCGCCGCTCCCTACTGCCGTTCGTCCTCCGTCGCCGTGTTCCGTCGCCGCCGCTCCTTCCACGCCGCATCCTCCATGTCGCCGTCGTCGTGCTCACCAGCCCTCTGTGCTCCGTGCTCGTCGACGCTCCTCTTCTCATCGTCGTCGCCGCCCGCCCACCGGTAGCAGCTAGCTCTCCTAGCCTCGCCGCCCTCTCCGCCGCTCCTCTCCTCGCCGCCGAAAGCTGCTAGGTCTTGCTCCGACCGCTGCTCCTCTTTCCTCAAGGTGCCCGCCCTGCCTTCTTCCTTCTTCCTTCTTCCGTTGCTTGGGTGGTGCCAAGGCACGCCTAGGCTACTGCTGGGCATTTTTTTTTTAAATTTATTTACTTCCTATGAGAATCAGTTTTAATTAGGGCTCATACACATATTGATGTACATAAACCTGTTAGAATAAATGCTAAAAAGGTGTGATTTTAGGGTATAGGTACTGATTTTGTGCTTCTACTGAGCTGAATCCTCTATTGTCTATACAATACATGTTCTATGATAAGCCTTAGTTAATTTAATATGCATACTTTGTATGTAAGACATAGTAATCGGGTACTGCTGTATATCCAAGTAAATTACATGTAACTAATCATGACATAGATTTTAGAATGCATACTTTGGTTAAATGTACTGCTGTAATTTTTGATCAAGTGATGATATGTAAATGTAGCAATAAGTTAGTAAGGTATCAATGATTAGTCTGTTGTAATGTGATGCAAAATAGTTATTGTATCATGCATATATACTTAATACTTTTTTGTTTTATAGTTGTATAGGGTGTTTTATGTGTGGCAAGTCTATTGTTTAATAGTTTAGCTATAATCATTATTTAATAGTTTAGCTATATTCTTGGTGAGAATCCTAATCACCTTCTTGGTTAATGATGAACTGTAATGCACACATGTGACATGCTTGGAATGTAAATGATGAACTTTTCCCTAAATTGCCAATCATGCTTTTAAAGACATCAATAATCACCCTAACTTGAAGAACTAGGATTTTAGGTATAAGAATGACAACACATTATTTGTTGGCCTAGAAACCCATCCAAGATTTACTCATTAGGAGTCAATCTTGGATAGTCCCCGGTTTGGGACTGTTCTTGAACACCTAATCTCTCTTAGGATGTAAGTGTATATAATGTGTATTGGGTTTTCAAGAAAATTTCGGCAGCATTTCTCCGTTTGTTCTCTAAGTACATATGTACTTGGAGAATAGCGGGGAAATGATGCCGAAATTTTCTTGAAAACCCAATACACATTATACACTTACTAGTGAGATTAGGTATTCAAGAATGGGATAGGTGGTACACATTTATTATATATAAGAATGACATCACATGTATTTGTTAACCCTAGACCCTAATCTTGTCCTAATATTTACTTGTTTTCTCTTTGATCATAGAATGGATAGATCATGAATTACTTTACAATGTGAGCTTTACACTTTGAATTACTACTTTACAATGTGAACTTTACAATTTGAATGTGAATTTGCAGATGGCTGACCATTCTCCTGATGACCATGCTGATGACTACCGTGAGGGTGAGGACATCAATGCGCCGCCTCACAATGTAAGTTTTAAAAATATATCATATATTTATATCTATATCCATTTATAGTTATATCTTTTAAATGTGAATTATTTTGTCAAATTTTAGGTTAATGATGCACATGTACCATCTGAAGCACTTGAGGCACTTGATCAACAGCACCAAAAAGTTGACAAGAGAAGGGGCATCACTATGATGAAGAAGTTAATTGCGCAAAAGGGCAATGGACCCAAACTTGTTGTGGATTTTGATAATGCAAGAAATGCATGTGGTGTGAATCGCAATTCATTTGTTTCATATCTTGGGTTTGTTACTCGTAGCCATTGTGGTTGTCGCTTAGATTCTTGGCATAAAATTTCTAAGGAGAAGAAAGACATAATATGGAGGGATTTATGCGGGAGTTATTATTAATTTGCAATTCTATTTTGTAGATTACTAAATTTTTGGATACTAGTTAATAGCAATTCTATTTTGCAGAGTATATTTGAATTGGATGAAAAGCTGCATCGTAAATGCGTGCTGCAACGCTGTGGGAGAGTCCTAAGGAACTATAGGACAAATCTCACCAGAGAATACATAAAAGAAGCTGACAAGAGGAAGAAGACAGCCACTGAACAGTGGAACTTCCTGGACAAAGAAGAATGGGACGCGTTTGTCGCTTCAAGACAAACTGATCAATTCAAGGTATTAGGCGTCAGTCTCAATCTCATTAATTAATATATGTTGTATTCACCTAGTCAAGATTAACATTTAGTGTTACTAACCAAATCATTAAATTGCATACTAACTAGGCCCTCAGTGAGGCACAAAGATCAAGGCGTGCACTGAATGTGCATGACCACACAATGGGTCCAAAGGGGTATGCAAGCATTCACCAAAGACTACAGTCTGAGGCTACTGCTCAGTATGCTACTACTCAGGAGTCCTCTACCATAGGTAGCACACCTCTGCCTCGCCATGATGTCTGGATAGCTGGGAGGCAAAATAAGAAGGGAGAAATAACTAAGGCCGCAACTGCTGAGGCGGCTGCAAAAATGGTAAAATACAACTCTTACAGCAATCATTCGAATATTGATTATTTGTGTTGTTTAATTAAGTACAAATTTTTGTTTTGGTGATTAGCGAGAGCTGCACGAGTTGAGGAAACAAGGAAAGTTCATCCCTGAGGGAACAAAGGATGAATTGACAGTTGCTCTGGGTAACCCAGAGCATCCTGGATGTGTTAGGGCTGCAGGCGCTGGTGTGGGCATCGAATCTTTTTTTGGGTCATCCCAGTGCAAACATGTCCCAAAAGTGAGACTTTCACAAGAAGAGGTAACATATTCTTTCTTTATAATGTTACTGTAAAAGAGAATTCAAAAATTAGAATTTGACGTTTCTTTTATCCATGTATAGGTAGATAAGCTATTTGATAGGAAACTCGAAGAAAAACTCGAAGAAGCAATGAAAAAGTGGCAGGCATCTCAAACTGCCACTTACCAGACAATACCTACTGCAGACTCTACTCCTACTCCTACTGCAGAGGTTGGGAGTAATCCTGTAGAACCACCACCTAGCACATCCACTGTAAGTATTTTTATGACATAGTAACTAGTTTTTTAATTCAAGATGATATGTATATATGAAAATGTAGTCGTTTCAAAAAAAGATGATATGTATATATGTATATAATATTCTTTACACAAAAATTTGTAGGGGTTGAAGCCATGCCGTCTAAAAAGTAAAGAATATGTCGTTGTAGAGGCGTCGGCTTACCCATCCCTACCAGGGGAAACATGTCACGGGTCTCCAGTATCAGCTGGTTGGATTCGGGTGAGACCGATACATATATTCCCCCAGTGGAGGGATCTTCCACTGACATATGCCCACCCAGATTGTGAAACGCTTGGTGAGGCAGTAGGCGGAGTGATATTGTGGCTAAAAGCGGATGTCCTCTTTACTGAAAAGGTATGGTAAATTTACATTACATTCAATTGTTAGTGTGTGTATATGATGCCAGTTGATATGAAATTATATATATATATACATGTTAAAAAGAAGACACCCACAACATCTAGGCCTCCACTTCCACCTCCTACATTACCTAGTTGGGTTCCACAGGACCTACCTGTCCCGTTAGGTCCTAACTGTAGGGGTATGGTAATATGGTTAGGGGAACATGATATAAACTCCCTTATAACTGTTTCTTCTGATTCAGATTCTACAAGTCAGTCATACGAAACAAAACTATTTATATTGGATATTTTGGAGTTGTTTCGATATGATTGGCTAAATACATCTGTGATAGAGCTATGGATAAGGTGAGATATTCTTTATACATCCATATACCTTGTGTATGATCTGGTGATCTGGTTTCTTATTTATTAATGCATGCGTATTTAATACATATTTTGCAGCTACTTAGACAACATATGTGCAGATTTTGGATTCGAACATGTAAGGTTTTTGATTCCATCTTTGATTAGTCTAGTAGCTAAAGACCCTACATCAGTTCAACAATACTGCTGTGAGGCTTTTTCAAATTTTGCTGTAAAAAAGAAGACGGTGATAATGGCTCCATTCAATGTAGAGTAAGTTTACTTTGCTTATTATAATTTGGACTTAAGAAAATTACATTTTATTGTGGATTTTGAGTTATTAATTTTTAACTTTTTTTCCTCTAGGGGTAGGCATTGGGAGTTACTGGTTATTACCCCTGAGACATTCACTGTGTATTATCTAGATCCTAAGGGGGGTAAATTGAATACAAGATTTGGACACATAATGAAAATGGCAATATTCCGGTGATAAATATTTCATTTTTCATATCCGTTAATATATGTTATTACATTACTATTTAATTGCAATGTTCTGTGTTACATTTACATGTAGGGGTTTTGAGGAGTACAAAAAGGCTAGAGGAAAGGTCCCCATGAAAAAGAACCAGCCAATAATTTGGAAGAACGTGAAAGTAAGTTCCCGACTGCAATATATGTATATATTATTTATGTTAACAATGCTTAATTAGTTGTATTTTTTAATATTTTGTATGTTTGAATTTATAGTGTGCTACACAAGACAACGGATGGGCATGTGGATACAATGTCATGCGATATATGCACATGATTATCAAACATGCCGCACTGGATATCGAGTGTATTGCTCAGGTATTATATAGTCTCATTAGATAATATGATCGAAATATATCAATCTTATTTATAGCTCATTAATTATATATATACATCATTCTCTTTACAGGTGTTTAAAGCTAACCCCATTACAGGAAAGGACTTACCAAATGTTAATGCTCCCTATACGATGGGAGAATTAAATGAAGTAAGAGAAGATTGGGCAACAACCATACAAATAGTGGGGGCTTTAAAATATAATTGGGATCCTGATAGCGAATAATGACTAAACAATGATATTTTGTAAATGAATTTCTGAATTATAATATATGTGTGAATGTTTCTACATGTCTTGATGTTTCTACATGTGTCTGAGTGAAAACGAATGAAAGTGTTGGTTGCTATATGAATGTTTCTACATGTGTGAATGTGATTGAATGGAACTACAGATTGCTAGCATGTGTGAATGTTTATAAATGTGTGAAAATAAAATGGAACTGCATGTTGCATTGCTAAATGCATGTGCTACTTTTTTATTGTTAATTTTGCAGGTTTGTGGCCTATTGTCAGCTGATATCAATGGATGTCGTAAAACCTGCAGTTCATAACTGAACTGAATAGGTTTCTCATCCTGCGACCAGCCACAGCAGGTCTGCAGACTGACAGGAAAAAAAAACAATAGGCGTCGGTTATTTGTAAATAACCGACACATAATGTTATAGTGTCGGTTTTACTACTCTAAACCGACGTCTATTTCCTTAACAAGAGAAGATATATGGCGTCGGTTATTTGTAAAAAACCGACACTGATTCTTTGGCACGAAGGGTTTGGGCGTCGGTTTCTTAACTAATAACCGATGCCTATAGTCCCATGATGGCGCACGAAGAGTTTGGGCGTCGGTTTCTTATCTAATAACTGATGCCTATAGTCCCATGATGGCGCACTTTCGGTGGCGCGCGAAGAGTTTGGGTGTCGGTTTCTTATCTAATAACCGACACCTATAGTCCCCTGATGGCGTGTTTTCGGTGGCGCGTGAAGAGTTTGGGCGTCAGTTTTGGAACCGACGCCTAATGGGTGAGCTTTTAGTGTCGCCCACATAGGTGTCGCTTAGAAACCGACACTAAAGGCTTTAAATAACCGACACTAAAGGTAGGTTCTGTAGTGGTGTTCCTTAATCATAAGGATTAATCATTCACAAGGTATTAATCACCCTATTTTAATAAGGGTACAATTACCATAATCATCCTTGAATTACATCATGTAATGTTCAATTAAACAATTGATATTTAAACACCTTAAGTGTCCATACGGTTTTGGTTAATTATTTCTCAAACGGTCTTGGTTACTTAGACCCCAAACAGTCTTGACCAACCAGACCTCAAACGGTCTTGCATGGATAACCTTCAAACGGTCTAAGACCGTTTAGACCTCCAACGGTCTTGGTCTAACGGTTTGAAACCATTTGGCAAAGTTAGTACTTGTAACTGTTTGACAAAGTAGGAGTTTGAAACCATTTGAGTCGAAATCGGTTTGGGATCGTTTGGTCCCAAACGGTCTTGAGACCGTTTGGTCCTAAACGATCTTGGGACCGTTTGGTCCAAACCTCCTCAAAACTGATTGGATCAAAAAGGGTCTCAACCATTCACACCGATTTAGGGTTTCCAAGGTTAACTACTTCATCAATTGAATCCATGTAATTACTCATCATTTGAACCTAAGAACCATGCTTCAAGTGCTTAATGAATCATCTTTCAATTGATCATCAATTAGGGTTTTGAACCTGATTGAATTAGGGTTGAAATCGATGAACCTTCAATATTAGACATTGAGGAACTAATTGCTTAGAAATCATTGGTCCATCATTCAAATTGGGCATGTCCTGACCTCAAACAATCTTGAGGTCGTTTGGATGACATAAAAATGGTCTTGAGACCGTTTTCCCCATCTATCATTAAAAATTGGTGAAGTTCAATTAGGGTTTGCATCATTGAATTGCTCATCAGGCTAGCTATTGATTGCATTACCATTTGATATCTTTGGGTCCTCAACTACTTCACCATACTCAACCCTAGACCTCCAAACGGTCTTGGTTGACCTAAAAACGGTCTTGAGACCGTTTGGGTGATCTCCAAATGGTCTTGAGACCATTTGGGTTAATCAACCCAAAGATTTAATTCATTCAATTGCAAAATCAACACAACCCGATTAGGGTTTCTAATTGGAAGATTGTCCATGTATTGATTCAATCAATTGGAACCATTATATCCTCATCCAACATGTACTAGGGTCCTGACCTCAAATGGTCAACTCATCTAAAATGGTTTGGGGATCAAGACTGTAAATGGTTTGCAAACCGTTTAGTCTTCAAACGGTTTGGTGAAACCGTTTGGACCAAAGTCTTAAAACCGTTTGCAATAGATATTTGGGGAGGTGTGTGCTTATGATGATGTCATCATCATCAAGCTATAAACCCATGAAACTTTCTGTGATTTTCATGGAGATTGCATCAATCAACCAAATAAAATTTCGATAATGAAGAAAGGGTCAACAATTGATAAGGAATTGAATGCAATAACAATATTAAGAGTTCAAGTTATAAAACCCGCCTCCAATTGACATTCAAAGCTTCAACCTCCACATCTTTAATGGTGAAAGAAACACCTTCAACTATCCCAAGCTCGTCCTCAAGGTTTGAGTGAAAAGGAATGGCTAGAATTGAAGATCGAGTGAAAATAAGAAGAAATCATGCATTGATTTGTGATTTCCACCATGGAATCAAGGTGAAAGAAGGTCAAGAAGCTTACCAACAGGTTGGAGGTCGTCCTCCTGTTGCTCAAAGCTCCCTTGGTCGTTTTTTTAAGCAAGAAGTGAAGGTGGATTCGAAAATACCCATCCAAGCTAGGGATAAAGGAGCATATATGTATTTTATTAAAAATTCATTTAAGAAAGAGAAAGTAGGGGATAACTCCTCCATTTCCTTGCCACTTTCCCCTTTCCCTTCCTTCGTTAAGAGGCTATCTATTTTTCCTCTTATTCCTCTCAAATATCCATGATTTAAAGAAAAGCAAATTAAGCACCTTAAATCATATTATAATAATATCCATAAGTGAGTGGATATTTTTTTTCTTATAATAATGTGAGTGAGTTATCCACTTCCCTTAGACATTTTCGTGCCTTTGCAAGGAACATGGTCGTTCACATATATGGATTTCAACCATTTCAATTTTGTTTGAAGGGCACTTCAATTAATATATTTATTTTTGCATATGATTGAAGTAAAGTTCCAATTATGCTTAAATCTTGATTATTTTAATATCAAGATTCTCTCTCCTCCAAAATGATACAAATGAGACGCCCCTCTCATTTTATTTTCTCTACAGGATGACAAGAAACATTAGGGACTATTATGAAGTGATAGTTTGCATATTGAACCCTGGGTTTTGGGTAAATTGCACATTGCACCAAAACTAGGTTTTAATGCATAAACATTGCTTAATCAGCTCTTTCTTATTACTCAGGCTTTCCCAAGCTATACCTCTGCATCATCTTCTTTCTCATGATGCTTCCACACATGAGGAACATTTATCAAGTAACATTTGCAAGTTAACCCCTCACATTGGGTAATTTGCACTTTAGTCCAAACTAAGCAAACATTGCTTCAACATTATTCAAACATGACTAAAATTAAAACATAAGTTCCTCTTGGGCCTTAATTACTTTTCACCAAATAAAATTAAGGATCTAATTATCTTGATTAATGGTCCACAGATCCCAGGATCAAAACCTGGCTTTGATACGACTAAATTGTGGCATCCAACTCACAAAAATAAGATTAATTAAGCGGAAGCGATCATTTACATCGGATTACTAAAAATTACTAAAAATTAAAACCTTTTTCAAAGAGATCCAATCATAGTAAAACTCTTTCAATAAGAACCAATGTATTACATTTACATCTTGGTTCATAATTACATATCTTGTACTATCTCTTCTCGAGGGTTATAACATCAACTGCCTTATTAAAAGTTAGACATAGACATCATAAGAACCTCGAGACATTAAGCCAAAATCTCAAAATGATTCATTAAAAGCACTAACAATTAACTCTGAGGACCTAAGAGTACAGAGACGACACATATGACTTCTATCTATGAACACGACTGACATCACACTCCACCTAAGTTGTTGCTGTTGTACCTGCTACTGCTGATGTTCTTCTTCTGCAAGATATTCTCAATCTCCTCCGTGCTTGTCCACCTAAAAAACGTTGGATCCCACGGGGGTGAGACAATTGAAAATTGCCCCAGTGAGAGATATAACTCTCTGCCAGAAACATTATTATTGCAGTTTATAATATAAATCTAAACAGAAGATAAGTAGTTTATATCATTCTCATCTTTAACTATTGCAACTATTTGTGATGGAGCAGTAAATCATCTATTCTCTTTATAAGGAATAGAAAGAACATGTATATTATTTATCTATTGTATCAGCTCAAAATCTCATGGTTTTCTAATGATACTCATTACTCTAATATGTCATCCATGACTCTTTCTTATTTCTATCTGATGGCCTTAGCCAATTTGCTAAACAGATATTAGTTTATACTGGACATGAGAGTCTACATCATCATGTCTTAGTTAGGCATTGGTCCATACCAATCCTGTATAAATATTCTAGGCATTGGATTATACCAATCATGTGCAACTAGTACGAGCATTGGACTTATATTGTTCCTGTGTATCCATTCCAAGTATTGGACTATGCCAATCCTGTGACATTATTATAGGTATTGAACTATGTCAACCCTGTGCAATTATTCCAGGTATTGGATTATACCAACCCTATGCAATTATTCCAGGTATCGAACTATGTCAACCCTGTGCAATTATTCCAGGCATTGAACTATGTCAATCATGTGCAATTATTCTAGGTATTGGGTTATTACCAATCCTGTGCAGTTATTTCAGGTATTGGGATTTAACCAATCCTGTGTTATTATTCCAGGTATTGGGATTTAACCAATCCTGTGTTATAAATCCAGGTATTGGGATTTAACCAATCCTGTGTTATTATTCCAGGTATTGAACTATGTCAACCCTGTGCTACTATTCTAGGTATTGAGCTATGTCAATCCTGTGAAATTATTCGAGGTGTTGAACTATGTCAATCCTGTGACATTATTCCTAACCAATCCTGTGATATTATTCCAGGCATTGAACTATGTCAATCCTATGACATCATTCCAGGTATTGGGATTTAACCAATGCTGTGATATTATTCCATGTATTGAACTATGTCAATCCTGTGACATCATTCTAGGTATTGGTATTTAACCAATCCTGTGATATTATTCCATGTATTGGATTATACCAATCCTATATATCTATTCCAGGTATTAGATTATACCAATCTTGTGCATCTTATTACAGATTACCACATCTTGTCACCTCACATTAGGTAATAACCATTCTCATGGCTCATAGAGCACATTTAATATATTGTCAACTCTCACTAGGTAACAATTAACATCATGTCTCACAAGGCCCATACAACATCTTGTTACCTCTCACTAGGTAACTAAGTAGTGACATAATACATGGTGTCAACCTTTCAATCAAGTTGAGTTGACTTAATACAATCAAATACGATGTAAATATCATTCTATAAAGGATGAGAGAGAAAGAGAACTTCTTACATGAACAATAATCATGTAGAGTTTAAGTCTCAACACTTCCAACATGAATGAATGTGTAATTAGGGTATCATTCTTGATAAAGAGACCACAAACCGTAATTAAGAAGGTTAATGAACCCTAACCCTAATTCAGGGGAATATAATTTAAAACCCCAATTATGGGAATGGGGAGTGAAACCCTAATTGGGATGAGCATCTCCAATTGATATGAAGTGAGAAACCCTAATTGAGCGTGATTCCATGAGAAACCCTAATTGAGGGTGATTCCATGAGAAACCCTAATTGAGGGTGATTCCATGAGAAACCATTGTTGAGGGTGATGCTATGAGGAACCTTAGTTGGGATGAATAGTAAACCCTAATTATGGGTAATTTGATGTGAAAGCCTAATGATGAGAAATGGTATGAGAAATCCTATCCCTAATGATGAGAGATGGTATGTGAAATCCTAACCTTAATAAAGGGTGATGGTATGGGAGACCCTAATCCTAATAATGGAATAGTAACTAATACATTGATAAGAGAAATACCTAATGTGATTGATTATAGATAACCTTATAGCAAGCAATGCCTTAATCTGAGATGAGTCCATATCATTAAGGATAGTTGGATAATTCTAATGAGTGTTCTATAACCTATGCACTTTATGATAAAGGCGATTGGTTAGTGGATAAAAGTATTAAGATGGGAAATACCTTAATACAATACAAGTTGATAAACTTTTGGGTGATCTCCAAATGGTCTTGAGACCGTTTGGGATAATCAACCCAAAGATTTAAGTCATTCAATTGCAAAATCAGCACTTAACCCTATTAGGGTTTCTAATTGGAAGATTGTCCATGTATTGATTCAATCAATTGGAACCATTAGATACTCATCCAACATGTACTAGGGTCCTGACCTCAAATAGTCAACCCATCCAAATGGTCAACTCATCTAAAATGGTTTGGGGTTCAAGACTCTGAACGGTTTGCAAACCGTTTAGTCTCCAAACAGTTTGGTGAAACCGTTTGGACAAAAGTCTTAAAACCGTTTGCAATAGATATTTGGGGAGGTGTGTGATTATGATGTTGTCATCATCATCAATTCTAAACTCACGAAACTTGCTGTGATTTTCATGTATATTGCATCAGTCAACAAAATAAAATTTCGACAATGAAGAAAGGGTCAACAATTGATAAGGAATTGAATGCAATAACAATATTAAGGGTTCAAGTTATAAAACCCGCCTCCAATTGAGCTTTAAAGCTTCAACATCCACATTTTTAACGGTGAAAGCAACACCTTCAACTATCCCAAGCTCGTCCTCAAGGTTTGAATGAAAAGGAATGTCAAGAATTGTAGATCAAGTGAAAATAAGAAGAAATCATGCATTGACTTGTGATTTCCACCATGGAATCAAGGTGAAAGAAGGTCAAGAAGCTTACCAACAGGTTGGGCATCATCCTCCTATTTCTCCAGGCTCCCTTGGTCGTTTTTGCAAGCAATAAGTGAAGGTGGATTCGAAAATACCCATCCAAGCTAGGGATAAAGGAGCATATATGTATTTTATTAAAAATTCATTTAAGAGAGAGAAAGTAGGGGATAACTCATCCATTTCCTTGCCACTTTCCCCCTTCCATTCCTTGGTTACGAGGCTATCTCTTTTGCCTCTTATTCCTCTCAATTATCCATGATTTAAAGAAAAGAAAATTAAGCACCTTAAATCATATTATAATAATATCTATAAGTGAATGGATATTTCTTTTTCTTTTAATAATGTGAGTAAGTTATCCACTTCCCTTAGATATTTTCGTGCCTTTCCAAGGCACATGGTCGTCTACATATATAGATTTAAACCATTTTAATTTTGGTTGAAGGTCACTTCAATTAATATATTTATTTTTGCATATAATTGAAGTAAAGTTCCAATTATGCTTAAATCTTGATTATTTTAATATCAAGATTCTCTCTCCTCCAAAATGATACAAATGAGATGCCCCTCTCATTTTATTTTCTCTAAATGATGCCAAGAAACATTAGGGACTATTCGGAAGTTATAATTTGCATATTGAACCCTGGGTTTTGGGTAAATTGCACATTGCACCAAAACTAGTTTTTAATGCATAAACATTGCTTAATCAGCTCTTTCTTGTTACTCAGGCTTTCCCAAGCTATACCTCTACATCACCTACATTCTAATGATGCTTCAACATATGAGGAACATTTATAAAGTAACATTTGCAAGTTAACCCCTCACATTGGGTAATTTGCACTTTAGTCCAAACTAAGCAAACATTGCTTCAACATTATTCAAACAGGACCAAAATTGAAACATAAGTTCCTCTTGGGCCTTAATTACTTTTCACCAAATAAAATTAAGGATCTAATTATCTTGATTAATCAAAACTTCTAGGGTTAAGGAATAACCCAGGTCAGGGATGTTACATTGCAGGTGAAACGATTTTCATAGTTAATGATTTCTATGGTGTATATGCAATGAGAAATAGGTGATGGTTATATGTATGATGAGGCATGATGTGATAATAATGAGTTACAAGAATGATGTGATTGGTCTTATGAACTAGTGAAGGCTTGATTCCTAGTGTGAGGTTATATCCTCCAGTGATGTGATAAGGAATTGTTATCCCTAGTGATGTGTTAATAATGATTGGCCTAAAATGGCAATGTCAACAAGTAGTGATGTTAATGGCCTTACTTAAGGTAGTGAAATAGTGTTACCCTGAGATGATGTGACATGTTCACACCTTATATGTTTATATCTTATGAGGTTGTTTCATAGTTATGCTTTCTAGATTAAATTAGGGTTTGTATGTCCACTTATATGATGAAGCCTTAATTCACCTAATTGGAATAACTAATAATGTGAAACCTTAATCATGTAATTTCCATGTATCATAGATCCATCTTCAGTGTCAATATCTTTCTGTATGGTGAAATGAGTAACTCCTATGGGAAACTCAGAGTGTATATTGTTGAATATGTGGGGTACAAGTGGAGATATGTCCATGTATCCTTAAATTGTTGAAATAGCAATGTGATGTTTTATTATAGAACGTCCATACGTGAGCCTGTTCTCTAGCGTTGTTCCATGTACCAAGGTAGGGTAAATGTTTTACAAGACCATAACTTTGACTCTGAGTTGTTGTCTTTAAAGGACTATAGTTGTGGCTATAAGTTGATGTCTTTGCAGTTTGACTATGTGTCACTACATTGTAGACTCGAGCTGACCGAGTAGTCTCGGTGATGATCATGGAGTTTGGATCTTCCATTGATCTCATATGGTACTAATTTTGACTTAGCGGTGGTCAGTTAGATTTGAGTGGTACACCTCAAATCCTCAGGGCATAATAATTAGAGATGTAACACAGCCGTGTAGTGTTATTGCTTAGGGTCACATTCGAATAACATTAGATGACCCCCTTGTTGTGTTTCTTATACTGAGCATTTTATAATAGTTTTATGTGTTCTTCATATTCCTTCTTGAAGTATAAGATGATCTATTATTCAGTTGTAGATCCTTGAACTGCTGAAATAATGATAACTGCCTTGCTTATATCATTTCGTTGAATCTACTTATTGTTAATAGTATAAATTGTTGTTTATCTTATCAATGTTTATAATAGATGTTGGTAGAGAGTTATATCTCTCGTTGGGACTTAGATCTCACATCATGGAATCCACATTTTTTTAGTGGACGGACAGACTGAGACAGAGATCGTGTGGTTGAAACTGACAATACAAAGAACTATAGCTAGTGGATCATGGATATGCAATCTGTGTCTAGTAAAAGAGTCATATGTGTCATCCATGTGCACTCAGGTCCTTGGGGGTATTTTTGTGAATATCGCACATCGTTTTGGGTTTTTGGTTGTACGCCATAGTGGTATAGACAAGTTTTGTACATGATAACAAGTGATCATATGTAACTGGTTGTGGCTTGATAGCCAGTGAATATTGATATGTAACCTCTTTTGGGAATGAATGAAATGCAAGTGGCACAAGTTTATAGCTTCAATTTTGGATTATTACTTTGAAATTTTGTTATGAGATCAGTTTAAATTTACCCTATTTTGTGGTAATATTTTTATTAGTGATAATTCCACATTTTGTTTTGAGTAATCTCATTTAGTGTGGAAATGGTTGTCACATTTACGTTGTGGGATATAGCATGTCTATGATATGTACTATATATGTGGTGATTGGATACAATATATGTGTATATATGATATATATAAAATTCCTCCACTAAACATATTAAGCCTAAGATGTATTCCAATAGCAATACACATGAAAACCTTGTTCGACTAAGCATAGGTTATGCCTCCGCATGGTGCGCCATCTACCTTGTAGAAGTGTGATGGTAATGATGTAGGTTCCTCCTCCACTGGGTTCATTGTTATCATATTGGCTATTGGGTCAGGCTTAAATAGTGATTCTTAGAGTGTCTAGGACCAGAGGAATAGATGATCATGGCAAGGAGGTGCACATATCATCTATCCAAAATTACATATGATGCAATTGGCAAAAGTTGCCTACCTTAATGATTGAGTGTGTTTGTGGTGTTGGTCAGGCCACAGTTAAAATCTCTTGGGTTTGGGTCATTAGAAAATTGTTTGTTGTAGTTTTCTGAATAGATACTTGAGGGTTATCAATTTGAAAAAAATAATGAGAATGATAATTAATTAAAGACCTAATGATTGTCGCCTAAATTTTAGTCAAATCAAATCAATTCAAAATGAGTTTTTGAAAAAATTGCAAAGTATTTTGTAGAAGCAAATGGCAATGACAAACAATCACTTTTCTCTGTGATCGATCCTTGAGAAGGATAGACTTACTGGGAACAACTTCCACGACTGGTTTAGGATGCTAAAAAATGTTCTCACGTAAGAGAACAAGCTCTATGTCTCGGAAACGCTAGAACTAGAGGAACCAACTCAAAATTCTCCAAGGGCTGACAAGGATGCTTATAAGAAGCATAATGAAGATGTTGTGGATGTCAAGTGTCTGATTCTATGCTCCATGAACCATGAGTTGCAATGGAAGCATGAAAACATGAGGGTGATTGAGATGGTCACACAACTCAAGAATGTGTACCAAGATCAGACAAAACAAGAGAGATATGATGTCTCTAAGGTGCTATTCAAGTGTAGAATGGCAGAATGAGATCTAGTAGGTCCTCATGTACTCAAGCTCATTGGGTATGTGGAGAACCTGCCTAGACTGGGATTCCCCTTGGTCCAAGAGTTGGCTACTGACATGATTTTGTATTCTCTACCAGAGTCATATAGTCAGTTTGTCATGAATTACAACATGAACGACTTTGACAAGTCATTGAAAAAGTTGTTGGGCATGTTGAGAACAACTGAGATACTAATGAAGAAAGACAATCCCAAGTTTATGATGATGATCAAAAAGACAAAGGGGAAGTCTAAAGGCAAAGGAAAATCTAGAAAGGTTCTAAAGCTAACTAGAAGCCCAAGTCTTCATATCTCAAGGCAAAAGGTGGAGTAAAGAAACAAAGAGGTGATTGTCACCATTGTCACCAGCCGAGACATTCGAAGATAAATTGCCCACTCTAGTTAATTGAACCAAAGAAGAAGAAGGATGACACTGAGGCCTCCACTTTAGGTATAAATAATATAAGATAAATTTGATTACTTCTTAAATTTTAGTATATGATATCAGATAAGAGATCTGACATACTAATGTGTAGGATCTGAAAAGAAGTAAAGCCCTCATAGAAGGACAAAGATGGATAAGGAGGAGCAAAGTGTTTCCAAAGGCATAGTCTACATATAGAATTATCTTAGCCCAATGGGCATGTAATAGAGTTATTAGAACTGCTATTTTATTATTCCATTAGAATAGAAACATTTTCTTTATACATCTTGTATGGACAAGAATGATTTTGAATAAAGACTTATTAGTGCTTCTATTTCAAAGATATGATCTTTTATGGCATTGGCCCGAGGACAACTTGTGATATTTATGTGAAATGATCTAAAGATGAATGTTTATAATGTTTATACCAAAGGATTATAATTGATAACTCAAGTCTATCATTAGCATTAGTCATCTTGTACAAATATGAGAGATGCATGCCTAGAATACACATTGATATTGATATAGATTCCTTTTTTATTGAACCTAAGGAAACATGAAAAGTCTTGTTTACACACAAAGTGACATGTCATCCTTTACTAGATGTAGTGGGGGGATAAATCATCCATTAGACCTCATACATGTGATGCATGAAGATCTTATGCAATGAATGCTAGGTACTTCATTTCATTTACTGGTAATATAATGATATGTACCAAGTAAAAGGAAGAATTAATCTCTTGAAGTTTCAAGGAGATTATAAATGAAGTAACTTTGATGAAAGTATTAATAAACTCTAATGAGATCAAATTTTGAAATAATTTACATCAATACTTTGAGTACCTTCAGGACTATACTATGATAAGGTATCAAAAGTCAAATCCATCTGAACATAATGATGTTTTAGAATGAAGGAATTGTACCATTATGAGTCATGATATAATTATAAATTAATCTAATCTTCTTACATCCTCACAACTATATACCTATCACTAAATAATGTACTACATGAATGATTTTTAAGACATCATATATATGATTTGGGAATATCCCAATAGGTCTAAAGGATTAAAACCTACATTAAGAAAGTTGTTTCTTTAAGAAGGTTTATCCATAAACCACGATCATTGAAGATTACTATTAATCCCAATCCAACAACAAAAGTGTTTTTGTGAAAGGGTAGCAACTTCCAAAAGAATCAGTGAGAGAAAATGTAAAACTCAAAGTGGTTGAAGTCAACAAAGTGGTACAAAGAGAACTAAGAGAATCATAAGATATTGTGGAATCTAATTTTTTTCATACAACATAGAATAAAATAGTTCTAGTGGAACACATCTGAGATTGGAGGATTGTTAATCCAACAATTTAGATGGGTTAGTCATAAAGCATGAGACAACTATTCAACTAGAAATTATTTTTTAGTATTGTGGGGTCCATGTAAGTTGACAAGGTAGGACCTTGATAGTGCTACCTAAAGGGGTAATACCCAAAGGGTGAAATAGGGTCTTGTGGAAAAGACCTATATGGATAACATAAAATGACAAATTGGTTGAATGATTTTTCAAATTAGTACAAGTTGTTGGACATGATAGAAATTCCTTTACCAATTGTCATGCTTGTTGTTGTAGTTAGAATTGTTGAGAAATACAAGAAAAGAGTATAGCAGTGGAAACAAAAATTTTATCTATTCATATTCACAGAACAACAAGATCACGTCAACTACTATGAAATAGTAAAGATGGTTTTAGTGAGTTATACCTGGTGCTAGAGCAAGCCCAATGACAAAACTCACTTCTTTGTAGCTACTGATAAGTTGCTCTTTGATGGTGGTTGTCGAGCTCCTGGTCTTCACCACAAACAATGAACAAGACAACTTCAGTAGCGCTCTCGTGGTTGATCCACATATTGTAGGCTACAGTTCTCCTCCTAGCAGCAATTAATGGACTCCTGCCTCTAGAGTAGTCCACACGGACCAACTAGAACTCTTGTCATTCACCAAGAACAGATAGGAAGGAATTGTCCCTCCTATTGGTGTATTAGTCACCAACCTTCTCTTCCACAACAACAACTTTTAGTTGTTCTCTCCCTTTGGCTACACCTCCCTATTGGGTAGGACTTCCTGGGATCTCTTGGTTAGCACAACTTGAGAAGATGACAATTGTCAGAGGAACTAGTTCTCAGTTGTCTCCATTGTGTCTTGGGTAGCCAAAGTACCCCTCCTTTTATAGGCGAGGTTTGGGCCAGAGTTCCCAATATGTACGGGATTGTGTGGGAGTGGAAAGGACCGGAAGAACATGAACTTTCGCAACCCATGATAGTCAAAAGGGCCATTTTGCATGACCGTCAGCCATTTCACACACCTAGACGGTCATCTGATGTGTGAGACGGTCATCTCACACAGTCAAACGATCGTTTGGCAGTTTCCCCATCGCACACAAACTTGGAAATTTTGGTTCCAATAAATATACATATTAAATTTACTTGCTCTCCAAGTATATGCAATCAAAACATTTTGGGAAACATCTTGAACCTTTGTTCGATCCCAACCGGGCTTTCTCACCCAAGCAAGACACCCGTCGCACTCACCCAGACGGTCGTATGGTGAGTTGAGCGGAGTCGGTCAGTTCAATCATATTGAATTGATTGGTTCAAGGACAAAACTAAGCCAATTCGATCCTTAATCTACCTGACCACCCAAACGACCATCTAGATTTCTTGAGACACCCTTATGGCTACCCAAATGGTTGTCTCACTCAGTGAGATGGTCGTTTGGTAGGCTTAGTCAGCCAATCGAGTGATCAATTGTGTGAATTGAATACCTAAAAACTTTAGTAATCAATCCAATTGTCGTTCAAGATCAAACTCCTCTTCTAGACGAGTTCCTATGTGTGTGACCCTATAGGTCCCATGTCACGTTGGAAGTGAATGTCCATAACCAACTTATGACATTACAAGCAAAGAGTGGTGCCTAGTCACACATCAGTGCTACCCAAGTGAATGGAAAGTTGGAGAATAACTTCAACCTACAATCTGTGGAAGGTGTTGCAGTATTGTATAATTCCTTTGTCACAGATATTTAGGATGAACTTAAGGCATGGGAGGTCATCCTCTCAACGTTCAATCCATGTTCCTTAAACTATGAGAAGATTGTCTGAGATAATGAGACATCAATATCATATAATTATTCACATGTGCATGTGCATGCGTTTCTCAGTCTCACTTATCAAGTGGTCAGGATATCATGCTCATTTAGGAGGGACAAATCCCATATCTATCACTCACAGTCTATCCCCATGTGTCAAATTCACCCGATCATCACTTTTATTTCAACCCATGTTTTAGGACTGCATTTGATGATGTCAAAGTGTATCCAATGACAAGTGACGAGTGCAGTGATTTTAGATCTAAGAATCACAATCATCACCTCCACTATGGGAGTTGACTGTGACCACCACAATCGTGTGTCACTCTTAAGATGGGTCTGTCTGATACACTATTCTCTAACATGTATCTGTGTACTTGGTTTGATATTGCCATATCATGACTTAGTGAGACTCAGTCGTCAACCAACTCATACTCCAATCTTATGTGTTACTAGTGTCTATCTACCTTCCGCGACTAGGTACATAATGAGAATATGCATATGTACTCTTAACATTTGTATGATCTCATTTCCATAAGGCTAATACTTAAAGACGTACGTCATTGAGTATTATCATTCTCTAGACATTCATACCGTGTCCTCATTATCTCATAACTGTGTGAAACAAATGAATTGGAAGTTTAACTTTTATATATGTTAATATCAATCAAATCCTCTTAGGTAGTTATGCCATGTCAATCATCATATGATTGGCTCTATGGGCACACCTCACTAGAAGAATCCCACTTGAACTTAGAGCCAATCACCCATGGATCTCATCCTTAGTGATCTAAACATGTCCAACATACTTTTGTCATGTTGTGCTAACCTACAAAATCAGCACTAGCAAAGCAGAAGCATGTTGGACATGTTTAGATCACTAAGGATGAGATCCATGGGTGATTGTCTCTTAGTGCAAGTAGGAGTATGTTGGTAAGATATTCCCATAGAGCCAATCATATGATGATTGGCATGGTATAATTACCTAAAAGAATTTGATTTATATTTACATATATAAAAGGTAAGCTTCCAATTCATCTGTGTCACTCAGTTATGAGATAGTGAGGATACAGAGTGAATGTCTTGAGAATAATATTATTCAATGACATATGTCTTCAAGTATTAGCCTTGTGGGAATGAGATCATACATACATTAAGAGTACATATACATATTCTCACTTTTTCCCTAGTTGTGGAAGGTAGATAGATACCAGTAACACATAAGACTGAAGTGTGAGTTGGTTGATGACTGAGTCTCACTAAGTCATAATATGGTAATATCAAACCAAGCACGTAGATACATGTTAGAGAACAGTGTATCAGACAGACCCACCTTGAGAGTGACACATGGTTGTGGTGGTCACATTCATCTTAATAGTGAAGGTGGAGATTGTGATTCTTAGACCAGAAATCACTACACTTCTCACGTCATTGGGTACACTTTGACATCGTCAAACACAGTCCTGAAACATGGGTTGTTATAATGGTGATGATTGGGTGACTTTGAGACATGGAGATAAACTGTGAGTGATAAATATTGGATTTGTCCCTCCTACTAGAGCAAGATATCATGGTCACTTGATAAGCGAGACTGAGACATGCATGCGCATGCACATGTGAATCAACATATGATATTGATCTCACATTATCTTAGATAGTCTTCTCTTAGTTCAAGGAACATGGATTGAACATTGAGAGGATGACCTTCTATGCCTCAACTTCATCCTGGATATCAGTGACAAAGGAATTATATAATCACTACAACACCTTGCATAGATTGTAGGTTGAAGTTGTTCTCCAACTTTCCATTCACTTGGGTAGAACTAATGTGAGACTAGGCACCACTCTTTTCTTGTGATGTCATAAGGTGGTTATGGACATTCACTACCAAAGTTACATGGGACCTATAGGGTCACACACATAGGAACTCATCTAGAAGAGGAGTTTGATCTTGAACGACAATTGGATTGATTAGTAAAGTATTTATGTATTCAATTCATGCAATTGATCACTTGATTAATTGACTATGTCTACAAATGACCATCTCATTGAGTGAGATGACCATTTGGGCAGCCAGATAGGCATCTCAAGAAGTTGAGATGGTCGTTTGGGTGGTCAGGAAAATCAAGGATCAAATTAGCTTAGTTCTTCCCTTGAACCAACCAGTTCAATATGATTGAACTGACTCGCTCATCTCAACTGAATAGACAGTTGTCTCGGTGAGTGATACAAGTGTCTCTCTTAGGTGAGATGACCCGGTTGGCGCCAAACAAAGGTTCATGATGTTTTCAAAAAGTTTCGATTACATATACTTGGAGAGCAAGTAAAATTAATATGTATATTAATTGTAATCAAAATTGTCAAGTTTGTGTGCAATTGGAAAACTTCCAAATGATAGTATGGCAGTGTGAGACAACCGTCTCACACAGTAGATGACCATCTGGGTGTGTGAAACCACCGTTTCGACTGTCACAGGTTGCGAAAGTTCAAGTTCTTTTGTTCCTTTCCACTCCAAAACAATTTCGTACAGATTGGGAACCCTGGCCCAAACCTCTCCTATAAAAGGAGGGGTACTGGGGGGTGATCCAACCCTATTCTAGGGCTGTATCTTGTGTCATTTTGTACTTTTATCACATTCAAATGTATTAGAATTACATGTTATTCTCCCCAATATGAATATCATTACAAATATGCTTATGGATGTTATTTGCACTATTTTTCAGGTACTTGGACCATGCTTAGATGGAAGAGAAAGAAGGAGGGACCCAAAGAAGGCCCCAAAGTCTCCCTTAACCTACCCCCTGTGGCCAAGAATCATCCCCACGCAAAGACATCCGAAAATGACAAAGTCAGAAGTGAAATCAAGAAGTCAAGCCTCACCATGGCCGTGGCCACAATGCCACGGTCGTGCGTTCATTGCCAAGATCCAACAGGTTGCAACAGGGAAATTCCATCGAGTCCCATGGCCGTGGACTCCCAGCCACGACCGTGGCCAGTGAAGACACCACGACTGTGTCCATCAGCACGGTCGTGGTCAGGAGAAGAGAACACGGCCGTGGCACCCTGCCACGGTCGTGGGAATTAATTGCAAGAAGTCAGTTGCCAACATGGTTTTTGCCCGGAACGCACGACCGTGGCCAAGTCACCATGACCGTGGCCTAAGACGATCAAGATGCTCGGGGCCCCTCCCCACGGTCAGCTCCTCCCCCTCCAAAATGGTTGTGTTACCCAACACGGCCGTGGCCACCACCATCTCACCACTTCCTTCACACCACGACCGTTTTCACCCCCCACGGATGTTCCCCACTACCCTCACCACGGCCGTGGCACACCCACCATGACTGTGGTGATCACCTGCCCTACACAACTTTGCACTGCTTTTCGTATTTTACCCCCACTTAGCCCTAGCTCCTATATAAGCACTAGTTTCTTCTAGGGCTCGGGAGAGAGCACTTCCTAGCCGCAACCCAGCTGCTCCCTTGCATCCATTACTCCCATCCACCTACTTTCCTTGCATTTAATCCCAATTTGCACACACTTTCCACTCATTTCCACCATAGAAACCTAGTTTCTCTAGGTTTCTATCCACCCATTCCAACATTTCCATGCTCTTGGGCACCATTGGAGGAGGAGGCTTGTGGCTGGTAGCAAGGAGGTGAAGAAGTCAAGCTTCATCAAGCATCCATGGCATTTCCTACTCTCTTTCCCTTCTCCTCTATTTCTATTTTGATCATGTATAGCTAAGCCCCCTTTGGTGGGCTGTTTGGGGCAAAAATGTGACTTTGATACCATGTTGGGGGAATATAATTTGTAATGAACATATTTCACTTCTATGATGATTGCCTTTGTTTGTATCTCATTTCCCATTACTTGTGCATGTGATTGTTGTTTAATTACATTAATTTCTTGCCTTGTGGTGTTTGAAGATATTTGCCTCTAGGATGTTTTGGTTTCTATGTAGCTATCATAGGATTGGCTCCTAGGTCCTTAATTCAGATCCCTAGCTAGCCCCCTATCTTCCTACATAATCACCTTCTTCCTACATGCAAATGTGAGTTCTAAGTGACTAGTATAAGTTTGATTAGTGTAATTTCCTAGGATTTCCTAAAGGCTGAGGTGGCTAGTGGCATGAGGTCAAATATCCTCATCTCTACTCCCATCCTTACCCTTGGTCCTCAATTGACTAATACCACTTATCCTAGAGACCTAGACTTGGTAAGTCCTATGAGAATTACACCTAGCCCTAGTTCCCCAACTAGTAGCATAGGGTACATCCTCATAGCACCCACCTTGTTGTTTGGTTTGGTAGTCTAGAATGAAATATGCTAATTGCTTATTATGGTGACATCCCCAATTAACGTCAAGGTCACATTCCCAAACCACCCACCTCCTTCATCTAATTGCTTAAAACCTTAATTGCTCTGTTTGCTTGTTAATGCTAGTATAGTTCAATTGCTTTAGTTAACTTAGTTAATTGCCTAGTTTTGCTAGCTAAGTGTTAATTTAGGTCTTTGATCTTGATTAGTGGTTAATTTAGGCTCTCAATTGCTAGTTGCTTGCTTAGTATAGTGTAGTTTGTTCTTTCTCTTGTTTAGATAGCTTGTTGACTTAGGTTGCTAATTTAGCCTTTTGATAACTTAGTTTCATATTGCATTTCCTGCTTGCTCACTTAGCTTAACCAACAACCAACCAACCTTTAAACCATAAAAACCTTAATCTCCGTAAAAGTAGCATAGCTTACGCCTTCTAACTCTAGAGCCCCCTCTATCTCTGTGGTTCGACCCCACATCTTGCCTTTCACCTATACTACGACAGTACCCCGTACGCTTGCGGGCGAACTGTTTTAGTTTTAGTGATCGACTCGATTTGGGACCATACAAATTTGGAAAGCAAAGATCCCATCTCCCGTGCCTCCCGATCTCGTGGATTGCACTCGGCCACCCTAGTTGGCCGGTGTTGCAAGCCTCTAGTGGGAGCGCACCAACCTTTGTGGCACCATTGCCGGGGATAGAGGCATTTGGCCTAGTTATATAGTGTAGCTTAGCCTTTCCTTTTACCCTCACCATTGCTATTATTTATTCTTTGTGTTACTCTTGCATATTGGTTCGTTAACTGGTCTCCTTGTTGTTTGTTTGTGAGTTGCACAGGTGATAGTTGTGCATGTGTATCACGCGTTCGACTTGCACTGACTTAGTGGTTTACGACCTCGAGATTGGGAGAAGAAGGCGTCAAGCTCGCCACAAACTACACCGAGAGGCCGAGATGGCTGAGAACAACCCGCCACCAGATGATCCACCTCCACCGCCACATCGCCCGCTTCACGAGTACTTCATGCCAGGGAACTACAACTCCCCCATCGCCACTCTGGTTGACCAGATGCCAGGTCAACAGTTCTCCATCCCTCCGACACTCATGGGGCTTCTCTCTACATACTTCGGTATGGAGAATGAGAACCCCTACCACCACATAGACGCGTTCCTTGAAAAATGCTCTACTTTCCGCACTCCAGCCGCCACCGATGACTCAATCAGGAGGACACTCTTTCCTTTCTCCCTCAACGAGAAAGCCAAGGAGTGGTAAGTTTTGAGGCCAGAGTTGGTCACTTGGAATGAGGTGAAGAACGAGTTTCTCAAGAAGTTCTTCCCCATCCCCAAGTTATCTTATATGAGAAGGTGCATCACGTCGTTCACCCAGAAAGAGAACGAGCCCTTCCACAAGGTGTGGGAGAGGTTCCAGAAGTTGCTTCATGACTGCCCTCATCATGAGGTTCCTCTTTGGTAGCTAGTTCAGGCCTTCTACACTGGGCTTGAGGAGCAAAGCCAAAACAACGTAGATTCTTCTTGCGAGGGCACGTTCATGGCAAAGCCGCCCGAGGAATCATGGCCGTTGTTTGAGCATCTCACCAATAATTCTCGCCACTGAGCTTCCACTAAAGGGGGCATTGCAGCCGGAACTACACTCCACCACCTTCCTCTGTGGCTCCCGCATGCAATGCCACCAACCCCGATATGATGAAGATGATGGCTGATATGATGCGGATGATGAAGAATCAAGTGGGTGGCTCTTCTAGCCAACCCGCAATGGCTGTTGAAACTGTAGATGAGGAAGTCAACGCTTTACATTCCTTTGGTGGCCGCAACAACCAGGGCCCAATGTCCAACTCCTACACTCCCGAGTGGAGGAACCACCCAAACTTCTCTTGGAAACAACAGAATGAGGATGGACAAGGACAGGGGCAGAAAAAGCCACGCTACAGCTCCAAGTTTGAGGATGAGGTACTAGGAAGGCTAAGGAGCATAGATGAAGTAAAAAAAGATGTCAATGCACATGGGAAGTCTATAAACTATCTTGAGTAGAGGTTGGATCAGATTTCTCTCTCTTTGGCTAGAAGGGAAGAAGGTAGACTTCCATCTCAACCAATGCCAAATCCGAACAATGATGGGGCTTTTCTAGGGAACACTTTGAGTGCTTATGTTCCACCATCTTAACAAGCCCCACCAAACCCCTATGCTCCTCCGCCTCCTCAAGCGCCACTCAATTATCAATATGCTCCACCTCCACCTCACACCTACCAACAACCACCTCCACAATACCACCCCCACCAAAACAACAACCGCAACCCCAATTCATTCTTCAAAATCCCAACTCCCCTCACAAAAGGCCTCTACCACCCCAACAGCCACAACCCCCTCCACAAGCTCCCTCTCCTACCACCCATGAGCATGTGAAGGCAGTGACTACATTGAGAAGTGGCAGGACTTTGGAGAGGCCCCATGGTACAGTTGTTGGAAGAGATGACACTGAGGATGAGCATGTTGATACTGAGATGTAGATTGATGATACTGTGATAAGAGGCAGTGTTGATACTGTGATGCCGGACATTTATACTGTGATACCGAGCATTGATACTGTGATACCGAGCAGTGATATTGTGATTCCAGTGATTCTAGTGGATGATACTATTGATTTGGACTGATTGGGGTCCCAACTCCCTCCATATCCTGATGCACTCGAGGAGCCTTCTATTGCAAAGAAAAAGAAGAAACATGCGGAAGATATTTTGGAGATCTTCAAGCAAGTGAAAATCAACGTACCTCTTATAGATGCAGTCAAGCAAATTCCGTCCTATGCAAAGTGCCTTAAAGAATTGTGCACCTTCAAAAGAAAGACAATAGTGAGTACGCCTAAGAAGATCAAGCTCACTGAGCAAGTGAGCTCCATTCTCCAACACACCATTCCCTAAAAAAGAAAAGACCTCGGTGCTCCCATCATCTCATGCTACATCGGGACACATCGCATAGACCAACCTCTTCTTGACTTGGGGTCTAGCGTAAACTTGATGCCATATGATCTGTTTGTTGAGCTCCAAATGGTGGAGTTGAGGCCAGCCCATTGCACTTTATAGTTGGCTGACCGATCTGTTAAGACTCCTAGAGGGCGTGTGGATGATGTTCTGGTCTGTCTTGACGAGGATACTTCTGCCTTCTTTCCAGCCGATTTTATCATTCTTGATATGGAAAAAGAGACTATAAAGGTGCCAATCATCTTGGGGAGACCTTTCCTAGCCACAGCTGATGCCGTGATCCATGTGAGGACTGGGACCATGTAAGTTACATTCATGCACATGAAGATCCGGTTGAATATCTTCAAGTCTTCTACTACAGCTGAAGTGATAGGCGCCACCGAAGAAGATTGTTATTTGGTGGAATGCCTAGAAGAGATTGTTGACGAGTGCCTACCTGCGTGGATTGAGACTGCCACCCAAGGTAGAGGTCTTGAACCAATTGTTGAGTTCCCTGACGATGATAATGAAGAAAGTGAAGTGGATGAGCTAGCCCTAGTGGCTGCAAGTGAGGACCTTCCTTCTATTTCTGCACCATTGAAGAACTTCCTTGAAGCACCCCCCGTTCTTGAGTTGAAGACACTTCCTAAAGGATTGAAGTACGCTTTCCTTAGCTCAAATGACACCCTCCCGGTGATCATTTCCTCCATTCTCTCTCCTGATCAAGAAGATGCCTTGATGGAAGTCTTTAGGAAGAACATCCAAGCCATTGGATGGTCTATTGCTGACTTGAGAGGGATTGACCCCTCTATTTGTGTGCATCAGATATACTTAGAAGAAGATGCGAGGTCGACCCGCCAAATGCAAAGAAGGCTAAATCCAAAGTTGAAGTACGTTGTAACTCAAGATGTTGTAAAGTTGCTTGATGCATGGATCATCTATCCCATTTCTGACAGTACGTGGGTGAGTCTCATCCAAGTTGTGCCCAAGAAGGGCGGGATTACGATTGCAGAAAATGTCGATGGTGAGCTTATGCTGGTGAGAGTGCAATCCAAGTGGAGAATGTGCATTGATTACCGAAAGATCAATGAAAAGACAATGAAGGATCACTACCCACTCCCATTTCTTGATCAGATTCTAGAGAGATTGGCTGGGCAGAGCTTCTACTATTTTATTGATGGATACTCGGGATATTTTCAGATTGCAATGCATCTGGAGGATCAAGAGAAGATGACATTCACTTGTCCAAGTGGTACATTTGCCTACTGGAGAATGCCATTTGGGTTGTACAATGCCCCTTCCACTTTCCAGAGATGTGTAACCTCAATCTTCACTGACATGCTTGATTCGTCACTTGAAGTTTTCATGGATGATTTTTCAGTTTTTGGGAAAACCTTTGATGACTGCTTGCTACATCTAGCTGCTGTTCTGGAAAGATGTGTGAAAATTCACTTAGTTTTATCTTGGGAAAAGAGCCATTTCATGGTACCTGAAGGTATAGTTCTGGGACACCGAGTTTCTAAAGATGGGATTGAAGTTGACAAGGCCAAGGTGGGCCTTATCTCTACACTCGACCTTCCTTCCACCGTAAGACATGTTCGATCTTTCTTGGGACATGCAGGTTTCTACCGCCACTTTATCAAGGACTTTAGCAAAATCTCAAGACCACTCTGTCGATTGCTTGAGAAAGATGTCAAATTTCAGTTTGATGACAAATGTGTTGAAACCTTCAATCATTTGAAAGAAAGGCTTATTTATGCTCCTATCATGTAGCCCCCATATTTCTCTTTGCCATTTGAGATCATGACTGATGCATCCGATATGGCGGTGGGGGTTGTGCCGAGTCAACGCGTTGGTCGAATTCCTCATGCTATCTATTATGTGAGCAAAACCTTAGATGATGCTCAAAGAAACTATACAACTACCGAGAAGGAGTTTTTTGCGGTGATCTTCGTTCTTGACAAGTTCCGGCCATATCTCTTGCAAAACAAAGTGAGAATCTACACGGACCATGATGCGTTGAAGTATCTCATGTCCAAGAAAGACTCAAAACCAAGGTTGATCCGATGGATTTTATTTCTCCAAGAATTTGACATAGAAATTGTGGATAAGAAAGGAGTAGAAAACGGTGCAGCAGATCATCTCTCCCACCTTGATGGACCTTTTGATATGACAAGTCCAATCAAAGAGACAATGCCACATGAACAACTCCTCTTAATTTCATCTGCCCAAAAGCCATGGTACAAACACATAGCAAATTTCCTAGCTAGTGGGAGGATACCTAGCATGTGGACAAGAGAGGAAAGCAAGAGATTGTTTGCTATGGTCAAGAACTACATTTGGGATGACCCTCACCTCTTCAAGTATTGCCCAAACCAACTCATTAGGAGGTGTATTCTGGAGATGGAGCAGTAAGAAGTCTTATCTATGTGCCATTCCGGAGTGTGTGGAGGTCATTTTGGAGGGAAACCCACGACCGCCAAAATTCTTCAATGTGGATTTTACTGGCCAACATTGTTCAAAGATGCTCATGACTTTTGCAAGAGTTGCTTCAAGTGACAAAAAGTGGGCACTATCTCAAAGAGGGACATGATGCCTTTATCACCTATTCTGGTGGTAGAAGTGTTTGATGTTTGGGGGATTGACTTTATGGGTCCTTTCCCCCCTTCTTTCCAGTATGTCTACATCTTGGTCGTCGTAGACTATGTATCAAAATGGATTGAGGCTGTGGCAACAAGGACAAATTATCACAATGTGGTATGTGATTTCGTGAAATCCAACATCTTTAGCAGTTTTGGTGTTCCAAGGGCTATGATTAGTGATGGCGGGAGTCATTTCAATCACCGCACCTTCGAAGGGCTACTAAAGAGACATGGAGTGAACCATCATGTAGCTGCTCCTTACCACCCTCAATCGATTGGTCAAGTTGAGTTGGCAAATCGGGAGATAAAGCTCATTTTGGAGAAGACGGTGCAACCGGACCGCAAGGATTGGTCACTTTGCCTCAATGAAGCTTTATGGGCATATAGGACTGCATACAAAGCCCCGATTGGCACTACACCATTCAAGCTTGTCTATGGTAAGAGTTGCCATTTGCCAGATGAGATGCAACACAAGGCACTTTGGGCCTTGAAGAAGATGGACTTTGATAAAGAGAGTGTCGGAATGAAAATAAAGTTTCAATTGCATGAGCTAGAAGAAATGTGGCATGAAGCGTATGAAATGTCAAAGAGATACAAGGAAAGAACCAAGTTTCTACATGACAAGATCATAAAAAAGAAAGAGTTTGAGCCCGGAAAATGGGTATGGTTATACAATTCAAGAATGAAGTTCTTTCCCAGAAAGCTTCGGTCTAGATGGGAAGGTCCTTACCTTGTCAAGAAGGTGTACCCATCCAGGGCAGTGGTCATTTGTGCAAATGAACGAGCTAAGGAATTTGCCGTCAATGGGCAAAGGTTGAAATCTGTGGTTGAAGTTGGCCTGGACAAGGCCAATCAAGATTTTGATATTGTTATGTTTGTAGAGGAAGAATCTGATGAAGAAGAATGCTTAGATGAGGACGAGAAAGGAATCTACTACAAGGATCTTTTGAAGATTCCAAAAAAGTGAAAAAGTCCAACAATCAATAAGCCTAGCTAAAGGCGTAAAATTTAGTGCTAGTGGGAGGCAACCCACGTGGTTTGAGATTCTTGAACCTTTTCCTTTTCAATACTTTAGTTTTCTTTTACACCAATACACACACGCACATTTGTGCTTGATGTTTTTGTTTGAGTTTTGATGAGGTACATGTATTAGACAATAGAGAGAGGGGTTTTAGAAGTAAATCATGGCCATTAAGTCAAATTTGAGGCAAAAGAACAAATGAAATCGAAAGTTCAAGTTTTAAAGTTTGAAAGCTGAAAGAACAACAACACCACGACCGTGGAGCTCGACCACGACTGTGGCTCATGTGGCCAAGCACGACCGTGGTCTACAGCCACGGCCATGGGAATTATTGCACCAATTTGGCCAAAGTTCTAGGTTGTTTTGAAGTTTGGCCACGACCGTGTTGAAAGAGACAGCCCCCGACCATGGTCCTCACCACGGCCGTGTTGAGGAAAGCGGGCCATGACCGTGGCAAAAGGACACGACTGTGGGAATTAATGTTGCAAATTGGCTGAAGTTACAGGGTTTTTGTAAGATCAGCCACGACCGTGGCGGGAGGACAAGGCCACAACCGTGGCGCGCAGTGAAGACCCTGGCGAGGTCAAGTTGGGATCTCTTCATCGACAACACGACCGTGGCACCCGCCACGGCTGTGCTACCCAACCCTGGCAACGACCGTGGTCACCTGCCACAACCGTGGCCGAACCCGATTCAGAAAAAAATATACTTTTAAACATCCAGACCTGACCCCCTCCTCATTCTATCGTCTTCCACCTCCAGCAACACGATCGTGGTGGCAGAAAATGGTTGTGTGCTCCCCCATTCACCACCTCCAACACCAAATCCACCTCCGTTTGATCCCCAATTCATTCCAAATCGATCCCCAACCATTCCTCTACCATTTCCACCGCCCAATCTCTCCCAATCGCATCTCCATCTCCTCATCCATCTCCACTCCGCCCTACAACCCCCCTACACAAAACCTCCACGAAAACCCTTCCATTCTCGCCCAAATCCACCAAAAATCATATACCTACCATCCATACATCACTATCCTCCCATTCCACCCACAAAACCACATCCACACCACTTTCTCCACCAAAATCTGAAAATCACCACCTTCACCTCCATCTCCACCATGAAAAAAATTGGGAGAGCCATAACCAAGGGGACGAACATCATCACTGGAGGGAAACGGCATTCCAAAAATGCCTCCTCTGATGTATCTATTCCATCCCACACCCCCTTGCCTACCACCTCCGCCCACCATTCCCTCCACCGATCACAATCGGTGAGCGAATCACACTCCCGCTCATCCGATAGCCACCACATCACGGATGCCACCTACGAGGGAGAGGAAAAAGAAGAGGAGGAGTCCATGGGGGTCGACTTGGACAACCTCGTTGATGAAATCGAGTCGGTGGCCGCAAAAAGAAGTCACAAATCTAAAGTGGCACTGTCATCATCCAGGCTGCCGCCAAAGCCCACACCACCCCGCCGCTCGACATCTAGCGTGGCGGCGAGGCGTGATGTGCAGCCGCAACCCTCGCGACAAATACAGCAAGAAGAGGAACAATCGGCACATTGGTATAACCTTGATACCAGTTTGGGGTCACAATCCTATAGAATGGAGGAGGAAGAAGACAACAACGAGGAAGAGGTGGAGCTCGAGCCCAAGGAGGGTGATATGCTGGCACAATTGGAGGCAGACAGGCTGAAATCCTAAGGCAAAGCCCCGATGGGAGTATCTTATGGCCGATGATACAGGAACAAGAAGATTGAGCTCAGATACCCTGAATGTATGACAAGGCGAGTCATCGCCACTCAATATGGGTCTGAGAAGATAATTGAAGACTTAGGGATCAAGCAGGCAGTAGAGCAAAGTTTGAAAACAATAGGGTTGTGGGATGTCCTTTTCACACCGCACCCAACCTATGTAGCTTTGACCCAAGAGTTTTTCTCCACTCTCGAGAAGACTAAAGTGAGGGGGTGTGATGCACTCAAGTTCTCTATGATGGGCAACATACACACCCTCACTTCCATGGAACTGAATGGCATTTTTGCTGCAACTCCTAAGGAAGTAGTGAAATTGGATGAAGGCTTGATAGAGAGGGAAGAAGATATTGAATATGGATATTTCTGGAAGATGATCACGGGAAGCAGTGTGTATGATGTAGGGAAATCCAAAACTACTGCTATAAGCAACCCGATGATCCTCTACGTGCAAAAGGTCTTGGCCAACACTATTGTAGGGAGGTATGATAATCAAGGCTCCATATCCCAAAAGGATATGTTTGTCTTGTCAATGATGGACCTCAAAAATTATATAGACCTGGGAGTTTTACTGATCGATCATATGAAGTCCATACCCTACAAGAGCACAAAGCCATTTGTCATGGGGGGATTTGTGACTTCGATTGCACTAGCGCTGGGATATGATCTCTCCGGGCTACAAGACGCACTTGAGGCAGAGTTTGTTGACCTCAACTACTTGGTGCGCTCACACACTATCAAGGTAAAGAACAAAAGGATGATCTACCTGACAACTAGTGTGCCAGACTTTGAGTTGGAGTTGCCATACCACGTAGTGCCTCTTCTATCTGCGATGGAAATTCTCTTTAGGCTGAAGGAAAAACTTTTGACGTGGCAGCAAGAGAACCCGAGAGAGACATATGCAAGGGGAGCCACTGCCGTACATGAAGACGTTGCCGAATCTAATGTGCAAGGGCAGGAGCAAGAAGATGTAGAACAAAGGCAACCCTGAAGAACAAGAAGGAGGGATGAGGGGACATCCCAGCTGCAGCCACCCTCAGGGAATGCCTATGACATGGCCACAATCCAGGAACACCTTGAGAATATTCAGAAGACCCATGGTGACATGCATCTTGTCTAGCAGTACATGTGGCAAGATCAACAACAGATGCACTATTAGATCAACCACTTGTACCAGTACCAACATGCCCAGGCAGTAAGAAACCCCGAATGGGGTGCAGACTTTTGGGGTGGTATAGCTGGATAGCTACAAGCGTACCCTCCACCCCAGGATGACTACTGGGGGAACTACTACCAGCATCCTCCATCAGGCTCAACTCCAGCCTCAGCTCCTTCTCCAGATCCTCCGCAGATGCTGGACCAGCCACCACAGCCTTGACACTTCCCCTATCACCCCTAAGCTATAGTTCCATGCTGAGGACAACATGTTTTTAAAGTTTGGGGTGGGTAGGGCGGTATGCACCACTCTATCTCTCATTTTGTCATTTTGATATCACCTCTGCCATCTAGTTTAGTTTTATTGTTTTTGTTCTTTGCATTGCATCTTTGCATGGCATGTAGTTTATTTCTGCATTTTCAGTAATTTTTCAAAATTTTTGCTTTTTCAGCCATGCATTGCATCTCATGTAGGTTTTTTATAATTTTTGCATGTTTTAGCTAGGATTTACTTGCTTTTTACCTAAAATTGTGTTTGAATGTGATTTAGTGCAATTTGGCACCTTTTGGGCCAATTTTGCCCAGATTTGATGTTTCTTGTCCAAAAAGCGTGTTTTGACTCAATCTTTACCATATTGAATGAAATTGCTTATCTTTGAAAAATACAAGATGATATGCTGTGATGAAGTGCTATGTGGTATCAATGAGCAACTTCTTACATGCTCGTCGCCTCCCTTGGGAATGTGTTGGTTTGATTGAATTATGATCCAAGCAAGCATAGAACATTTAATGTTTGTGGAGTTACTTAATTGATATATAGATTTCATTTGGTTCATTCATGTGATGTGATATCTATGGTGAAGTGTCAGACTAGTTTTCATGCAGGAGACCTTATGTGGAAGATCATGCCAAGTGACCCCCCTTTGACCCGACTATTCTTCCACCATCATCATACCCCTCCGCCTCATAAAAAGATGCCAAAGTGCACATATTAGCCGTGGCCACCTCCAAAAGTTTGGGGTGGCCACATCTTGATCTCCTTGCTTCACTCTATCCACCATTTGCCCTATCTACACCAAGGCCAAGAAAGAAAAAAATATACAAAATGCAAAAAGAAAATAAAAGGATGCTCCTGTTTAAGAGCATTCAAATAAAGAAAATATGAGTGTGTAATAGCACTCCAAATCTTACCGCAACCCTTTCTTCATTCTTTCATACCCATGGAGCTAGGAAACATTAAACCTATCTCACTTTATCCCTTTTCACAGCCATGTGGGTCATTTGGCATAACTTGAAGCATAAGGTTGAACGCATGAAGGTGAAACAACACTCCTAGTCATCGGCGATTAACATCATCATGAAACGGTCTACCCGGAACCTTATGGATGAGATATTAATAACTTGTACAACCCATGCATTATATGTGAAGTTCATGTGCTTTGTGGTCTCTTCATGATTGGTTTGTGAAAGTAGAAGAGGAGGGAAGTGATTTGCATGTACCTAGTCACCAGTGATCCCATTTAGCATTTGTCGCCCATCATATTGCATTTGTCATACCTTTTGATTGTGGAAAACGGAAAAGAGATTGAGTTGGAGCATACTTGAGGACAAGTATGTTTCAAGTTTGGGGTGGTGATCCAACCCTATTCTAGGGTTGTATCTTATGTCATTTTGTACTTTTATCACATTCAAATGTATTAGAATTACATGTTATTCTTCCCAATATGAATATTGTTGCAAATATTCTTATGGATGTTCTTTGCACTGTTTTTCAGGTACTTGGACCATGCTTAGATGGAAGAGAGAGAAGGAGGGACCCAAAGAAGGCCCCCAAGTCTCCCTCAACCTACCTCCAGTGGCCAAGAATCATCCCCAAGAAAAGACATCTAAAAATGACAAAGTCAGAAGCGAAATCAAGAAGTCAAGCCTCACCACGGTCGTGGCCACAATGCCACAGTCGTGCATTTATTGCCAAGATCCAACAGGTTGCAACAGGGAAATTCCACCGAGTCCCACGGCTGTGGCCTCCCAGCCATGACCGTGGCCAGTGAAAACACCACGACCGTGGCCATCAGCACGGTCGTGGTCAGAAGAAGAGAACACGGTCGTGGCACCTTGCCACGGTCGTGGGAATTAATTGCAAGAAGTCAGTTGCCAACATGGTTTTTTCCCGGAACACCACGACCATGGCCAAGTCGCCATGACCATGGCCGAAGACGATCAAGATGCCTGTGGCCCCTCCCCAGGGTCAGCTCCTCCCCCTCCAAAACGGTCGTGTTACCCAACACGGTCGTGGTGCATGTTACCCACCACGATCGTGGCACTCTGCCACGGCCGTGGCCACCACCATCTCACCACTTCCTTCACACCACGACCGTTTTCACCCCCCACGGCCATTCCCCACTACCCTCGCCATGACCGTGGCACACCCACCACGACCTTGGTGATCACCTGCCCTACACAACTTTGCACTGCTTTTCCTATTTTACCCCCACTTAGCCCTAGCTCCTATATAAGCACTAGTTGCTTCTAGGGCTCGGGAGAGAGCACTTCCTAGCCACCCAGCTGCTCCCTTGCATCCATTACTCCCATCCACCTACTTTCCTTGCATTTAATCCCATTTCCACCCACTTTCCACTCATTTCCACCATAGAAACCTAGTTTCTCTAGGTTTCTATCCATCTATTCCACCATTTCCATGCTCTTGGGCACCATTGGAGGAGGAGGCTCGTCGCTGGCAGCAAGGAGGTGAAGAATTCAAGCTTCATCAAGCATCCATGGCGTTTCCTACTCTCTTTCCCTTCTCCTCTATTTCTATTTTGATCATGTATAGCTAAGCCCCCTTTGGTGGGCTGTTTGGGGCAAAAATGTGACTTTGATACCATGTTGGGGGAATATAATTTGTAATGAACATATTTCAATTCTATCATGATTGCCTTTGCTTATATCTCATTTCCCATTACTTGTGCATGTGATTGTTGTTTAATTACATTAATTGCTTGCCTTGTGGTGTTTGAAGACATTTGCCTCTAGGATGTTTTGGTTCTATGTAGCTATCATAGGATTGGCTCCTAGGTCGTTAATTCGGATCCCTAGCTAGCCCCCTATCTTCCTACATAGTCACCTTATTCCTACATGCAAATGTGAGTTCTAAGTGACTAGTATAAGTGTGATTAGTGCAATTGCCTAGGATTTCCTAAAGGCTGAGGTGGCTAGTGGTATGAGGTCAAATATCCTCATCTCTACTCCCATCCTTACCCTTGGTCCTCAATTGACTAATACCACTTATCCTAGATTCCTAGACTTGGTAAGTCCTATGAGAATTACACCTAGCCCTAGTTCCCCAACTAGTAGCATAGGGTACATCCTCATAGCACCCACCTTGTTGTTTGGTAGTCTAGAATGAAATATGCTAATTGCTTATTATGGTGACATCCCCCAATTAACGGCAAGGTCACATTCCCAAATGGCCCACCTCCTTCATCTAATTGCTTAAAACCTTAATTGCTCTATTTTCTTGTTAATGCTAGTATAGTTCAATTGCTTTAGTTAACTTAGTTAATTGCCTAGTTTTTCTATCTAAGTGTTAATTTAGGTCTTTGATCTTGATTAGTGGTTAATTTAGGCTCTCAATTTCTAGTTTCTTGCTTAGTCTAGTGTAGTTTGTTCTTTCTCTTGTTTAGATAGCTTGTTGACTTAGATTGCTAATTTAGTCTTTTTATAACTTAGTTTCATATTGCATTTCCTACTGGCTCACTTAGCTTAATCAACAACCAACCAACCTTTAAACCCTAAAAACCTTAATCTCCACAAAAGGAGCATAGCTTATGCCTTCTAACTATAGAGCCCCCTCTATCTCTGTGGTTTGACCCTGCTTCTTGCCTTTCGCCTATACTACGACAGTACCCCGTACTCTTGCGGGCGAACAATTTTAGTTTTAGTGATCGACTCGATTTGGGACCATACAAATTTTGAAAGCAAAGATCCCATCTCCCGTGCCTCCCGATCTCGTGGATTGCACTCGGCCACCCTAGTTGTCCGGTGTTGCAAGCCTCTAGCGGGAGTGCACTAGGGGGCTTCTCAAGACACAATACAGGAAATTGAGAATCACTTCCTTTGACAACTATTGTCCTCTCTAGTTGTGGTAACCAAGAGACACCAGGAAAGTCCTACCCAACATAAGGGATAGATAAAGAGACAGAACAAGTGATAGTTGTCATTGTGAGAGAGCAGGTTGGTGACTAGTACACTAAAAGTAGGGACAACTCCTTCCTATCTGTTCTTGGTGAATGATAGGAGTTCTAGTTGGTCCATGTGGACTAATATAGAGATAGGTATCTGTTGGCCTCTACTAGGAGGAAAACTACATCCTGTAGTTTGTGGCCCAACCACAGGAGCGTTACAGAAGCCGTCTTGTTTGTCGTTCATGGTGAAGACTAGGAGTTGCACAACTGTCGTCTAAGAGAAACTTATCAGCAGTTACAAAGAAGTGAGTTTTTTCACTGGACTTGTACCAGGACCAGGTATAACTCGCTAAAACCATCCTTCCTATTTCGTAGTAGTTGACACTATCTTGATGTTATGGGAATACATATAGATAATTTTTTTTCCGTTGTTATACTTTGTGCCTATATTTCCCAACACTCTCTTCATATAATTGTACTAACAATATGAACTAATACATGAACAATCCCTTTTTGAGTAAAGGATGACCTTTTATATTTTAACATGATCTATGTCACCTTCTCCATTTAAGGGGTAGGAAACCTTTTTCTGTCATGATTTTTACATTGTCTTCCATGTAAGGTGCAATGTTAGTTAAACCCCACCATAAATGTTGGGGACCAAATGTGAATGCCATTTATTGAAGCCACGTGCCTAATGTAAGGAGTAGTTTATTTACAATTGTGTTTCTTCCCATTTAAACTCCTTAATACACAAAGAGAAGATGCTTTGCTTCTCTCCCAATCCTAATAATCAATCATTCTACCTTCAATTAAAAGGAGAACATCAGAAAAGTCTCATGCAACATAATTCTTATTGATAGTTTCAAAAGGAGTTTCTTGAGATGGCAAGCACAAAGGAATAGTGCAATAAAGATGAGGTGATGAAGACACTAGTTGAAGACTTTCATGATAAACTAAAGACTTAGACTGACACAAGATCCATCCATTGTTCAAGATGGGTAAAGAACCACAGGTCACAACGTCACTCACGTTTAGAAGCAAGTAGACAATCAAAGATAACATGAGCCATCCAATGCCACAGATACAAATGGTCCTCTTTGCAGATCATGCACAGCATCATCACCATACAATCTATAGGGTGAAAAACTACACCATCATGGAAGACTGCGGTCGAGGGTATACCAATGCAAGAATGTTACATCTAAGAATATACAACACAACGAATTAATAACAAACACATACACACCCCAAAACAACCAAAACAATGAACAAATAAAAGAATCCAATGAAAAATCATTAGTCATTATTTATCAAGGAAGAAGCTAAAAAATAAGACTATAATTCCAACACAAAATATGAGATTTGACACAATCAGTCCCACAACGTACCCTCACCACCACCTCAGAACTAACCTCTATTTCCAAGACCTTATCAGTACCCAGCTCATCTAGGATTAGTGTTACACCCACATCCCACGATTAATACTAATCATGAGATTAGGGAATAAGTTTGAGGATTATAATTAATACAAAGTTCACTCCCAACTTTTTCTTTTTCCTTTATCTCAATCTCTTTTTTTTCTTTTTGCATTCAATCACATAAACAAACTTTACAAGGGAATTAAACCTTGATTACTGTAATATGATCTCAACATTAAAGATACATATATAAACATTCTTTCCATTTCTCACAATTCTGTGTACATATGACATCATAATCATATACATACTCTCTTATTAAGGAAACAAGGATAAACATCATCATTTACAACTCTCTCACTTCTAGAGTGACAGGGACCGACTAAACTTAACTAATATCATACTTAACTCCTGTGGCAGATCTATGCTGATGTAATGGCATCTTTAGTCCACGAGTTATCCCTAAAAATTGTGTAGAGGGGTGAGCCTACTCGCTCAGTGAATGAATATTTCAAAGAAACAACATAAAGAACTGGTATTATTATAGATATACTATTTTGCAACTAATATCAATTATAACAGCAGTAGGCTTTAAAGAGACTAACTAATCATTCACAAACATAAATATGGAAGAATAGTCTAGACATCTATAGGAGTGAATCAATATATGACCATGCTTGATTATCCACAAATAAAACTAATAATCCAAAAACATACAAAGAATAATTGAATAACTGCACAGACTTGGTTAACCTCTCATTCATCTTATCGTGCATCAGTAGTAATATACAAATATATAAACATTTTTCTCATTATTCTCTTTGTAATCTTTCATTGACTTTGACTTGACCTGACTACTGAACTGACTACTACTATGTTGGCCAACTAAACATAACTGACTGATCTGACTACTGTACTCTTTATCTGAACTCAATTACCTTTTCTTTTTACTTTTCCTGTGAACTCACTTGGATTGTACCATCTAAGCAAAATCCACTACTATGTAACTTACTGTACAAGTCTTAAGACAAGCCTGGTACCTTAAGACTGATACTAACTACCTCAGTCTACAGTGAGGTTGCCATGTCTGGTCTAACAGAGGCTAAACAACCCCTTGTCCTGGGTACTCAGGAGGGGTGCCTCTAGGATAAAAAGCATCAACTCTACGTAATGTAGTTCCACTAGGGATGAAACTCAAAATGGAGAAACTACCAGAAGGAGTAGGTCCACAAGGGCTGTATACTTCAACTGGTGGATACCACTAGATCTCCAGTTATTATTGGATATCCCTACTACTAAACTAGTACCACCATGATCTTTGGTTATTGTTGGGTACTATGCTACTCAATTGAAGTACCAATGATATCCAATCAGTTGATGTTAGATACTCAGTTCTGTGCTAATTCTTCCTATATCTAATAGTCCATAGCCTATTTTACCCATCCCGATACTAACCTCCAGGGAGGGTTCTACCGTGTTCATGGCATCTACTATTACAATTGTAGTTTTGCTGACTACTTGAGCTATTAGATTGAATTCACTGATGATACTTAGTTGAATGCATAACATATTGGTTACCATTATCTTAGGGTTCCTCATTTCATAGATGCTTAACATACTGATTACCCTTCTCTCAGGGTTTCTCATTTCTCATGCACATATAAAAATTCTCATATGTTCAAATAGATATCATGTCTAATGATATAAACATTTACATTCAACAATTTCTTGTATTCATGCATGGCATCGATGACATCCCTATCTAGGGAAATGTCTTTTCTATTTTCTTAAATTACCATAACAACTTATGCATTTCATGTCAATTAACTCAGCTAGAGATGTTTTTCATCACAAATCAAAATGTGTATGCATATAAAATGATATTCAAGTAGAAACTCGAATTATCACATAACTCATTTCAATCAATCATGCATGTGAAACCCTGGAGTGAATTTAACTAGGGTTTCCAATTTATTCATTCAAATATCATGCATCAAGAATAACCTTAAATAAATGAATTTATAACAATAAAAAATTACATCATTTGAATTCATGAATCTATTCACAAACTTCCAACTTTCCATTCATTTAGGGTTTCACCCTCTTTACTGATATATCAAGCAAACATTGATATCATCAAATGAAATACAAGATCTTATATGACATATATGTACTACGCATTCAGATAAAAAAATATTTTGTAACCAAGGAGATTCAACTAGAAAAACTTCTTTATTCAATTATACAATGTATTTAGTCATAGCCGAAAACCCTGTATTTTTCTATTTTCATATAAACTCTACAACTACTTTAGGAATTTTTATTTAGATAATTTGTATGCATTTCTAGTATAATTTATCAACTAGAATCCATCACAATAGAGAAATAATCAATTTCATATCATCTTGCAAAAGCTCGGTCAAAAGGGCAGTTTAGGGTTTGTAGTCGCATACAAAACAAGTAAAGATTATTGATCATTTAACTCATTTTCATACAATCTACTATTTAAAGGAAGTACCCACTCACCCTAAGATGTGAAAAAATCTTAAAAGTGTAGCTCATCTATGAAAATATTGAATCCATATCAAAATCCTAGCAAAACATTAATTTCTTCTTCCTTTCAACCCAGAAACCCTAGAAATGGAGGATTATGAAGAAAGACTGAGAAAAGGGGAAGATTTGATAGAATTTCATATCAAATTAGAGGAGGGATAGAATCTTGACATGTTGGAGAAGATTCACCATGATAGTCTATGCAAAGAAGCTAAACTTACTTGATTTCATCATATCTCGAATAGAGAAATCCTAGATAAGCAATTCTGTCACTTTTTTCTCTCAAACCCTAACTCTCCCTCTCTCTCTAGGATTTCATTTCCTTGAATGGATCACGAAATATGATAGCTACTTGGGTGCTAGCTTTCTCATATAGAGAAATTTAGGTGCTTTGGTAATTTACACATTAACCCCTCATTATACTTTTTCTTATTTCAGTAGATTTTTTTGTTATAAAAAGTTATTGTAATTCATTTATTTTAGAGGGCAAACATCCTCCAAAAATTATAAAAATTTAGCATGATGTCTAAAATGTAATTTCATATAACAATACAAATTTTAGATCATTATGAATTACCAATAAATAATTAAAAATCAAACACTACACTATTGAACAACACTCTACAGCATTTTGGTCGAAGTATAGTTCGACTGAGAACCACATTCAAAGAACATCCAAATATTCTGAATTTTTCTAAAACATGCATGATTGATTTGTCCATATCATATCCAAAATTCAATCAAATACAAAGTTTGTAGAAAAATCTGAAAAATCATTTACCACGCTGCTATCTGGATCAAATTCCATATTCATGTACTATCAAAACCATAATTTTTGCTGATTAGGGTTTACATTTCTCAAACCCTAATTCTTCGAACTAAAACCATACTTAAAGTTTCTTATTAGGTATGGAACATCACAATTGAGATACTATCATTAATCAAGTCTAAACGATGTTCAACCTAATCAAGCATGTAATCATTTAGGTAAACCCTAATTTACCAATTAAGTACAAATGTGGTCATTACAATTCTCACCCCCTTAAAAAGTTTCGTCCCCGAAACATAAATATGCAAAAAAAGTATATTCAATGTTTCTTTTAAACTTCTTAAATCTTATGTGTCACTATACTCTTGTATTTCATATTTGAATGTTATTTTCAACATTGAGTCATTTGTTTCTCTTCTAATCACAACATATTTTAAGCCAGACTTCTCAATGATACTTGAAGAATATTTTTTTTGTCACAATTAGTAATAGGATAGAGATAGATAAATAACTATTTTTTATGCCAAACCCTATTGAGATGTTACCTCGGTATTGGTAATTTGATCCCACTATCTTAATTCATACACATCAATCTATACTTATTTTTCTACATCACATCAGAGTTATTAAAAACAATTTACCTTTCTATTTTAAATTTCACTATTTTTCCACTCTAATAGAAAATCACTCATGAACTGCAAGACTAGAAGTAACAACAATTGTATAAAATTGAGTAAGACTACTTATATGAATGATTTAAACCATAAAACTCATTCCAATTTAGTATATTGCTCGCACATGTACAATTGAAGTCATATGTAAAACAAATATTCATCCCTTGATATGTCTTCAAAAACTATACTTCTTTAAAACAAATTCACATATTGCTGAGAGCTATTTATTTTCTCTGATTTCTCTTCTTATGCATTACAACTTCTTCTTACTTATCCTTCTCATTTTGATCATCTATAATAAACATCCCTAATATTCAAACATTTAAGGTAAGAATAGATTATTCATCATTCTTTCTATCACTGCAATAATTTATTTTAGATTACACTTTGCTCATGTTGCACTTCTCCGTTTATTGAAATCACACTTCTTATATTTCAAATCTATTTCTTTTCTTCATTCATACTCATTTCCATATTGTTTATCTATCTTTCACATTTGCAACCTTTAAACCCATGAATACTATAACTTCTATTTTATTCTCATATTGATGATCTTAGGAATTTATTTTATAGAGATTTTCATACTCAAGGTCAAATCACTATTGACATCCCTTTAACTGTTACAACTATAAACTATATAGGGTTCGATCCTTATCAATAACATGATGTTATTGTGACATGATTTTACTCTCTTATTTTGATATGTAAACCTTATCTCTCTTGAGGTTTACTAAAGTATTCCTTATCTTTACCACTTAAATTCCTTTATCATACTTGACCATTTTGATAGATTACTTTCTTGATCTACCCTTCTAGGATTTCATCATCATATTATGTGTCATTAGTATATTCAATAGATGTGTCTCTCATGACAATTGTGTATTGTTTATGATTTATTTCCTTATCACTTCATCCCATGTTACACTCACTAAGGAGGATATAGAAGAGAATCTGATTTTGAGACATAGAATTACAATATTCGAGTATTTACTTAACATGATTATCATATTAGTCATCATCAAGGAGACCAGAGTATTTCACATATTCCTCACATCTCACAATCTCTCTCTTTTATCATCTATATTACTTCCTCATGTTTCAGCCCCTTCTTTATTTTCTATCATTGGCTACCTATTTTCTACTCTTCCCTATGCCATTATTTACTTTTACTTATCTCCTATGATCATGGTTCTCACTCTTGTGTATGATTCCATATTCCATGCCATATAAACTTTCTCATCATCCTTTTACCTTTATCTAGTTGAAATTATAATTCAATATCCTCCCTAATAGCTTCATCTTATGCATAATACATTACATGTCCTTCATTTCGAATCAAACGTCTCATGCAGGGGTCAACCATAGCTTCCTTTTCAATCAATCTTTTATGTTCTGAATACAATTTACCTTTATATGAGTTGTTCATTTATTTAGCCGCACCTTTGTTCTTCTTTTAAGATCTAGTTTCATTTCATCACTAGGAACCTATTGAACACACTTCATGTCAACTAGGTTTCTACTAAATAGAGACATTGGATCAAAAGCTAGTAAGGATGAATACTTTAAACTTTATGATAAAAGTACACATTACATGCTCCTTGTTATATCATGTAACCCTTCTTTCTAAATGAACCTCATCATTTCCATCACTTTCTTTCTTTTTTGTTTCATCTTAGTTTCATATCCTAGTCTTATAATTTACATGTGTATCTAGTTCTCTTCACTTTCATTTTTCTAAACTTCACTTCTATGCATGTATTGCATACTTAACTCTTTTCTCCTATTTTCCTTTTGTTGTAGAGTACATAAGTACATTTTACTCAATTATATGATCCATTCATTCTAATCGATTCTTTCTATCTTGGCTTTCCATGTAGTTTTCTCTTATCTTTCCTTGATTTTAGATTGGATAAAGTGCCACAATTCGTTATACAGTTTAGTTCTCTTTCCAACCTTTCTTTTTCATTTTATATGTTATATACTAATGTATTTCTTGTATCTATATCCCTCTTCCTTCATTCCCAATTTAGGGTTTCTTATTTGAGGCTCCAAAGTTGGATATTAGATATTAGTTCCAATTGATTCTTAGCTATTCTAATCTTTTTCTTATATTTCAACATCTTAGTGTATGTACATTCTCACTATGATGTGGGTCTAATTTATCCAGAGTCTACTCTTATTATATTGTTAATAGGAGTCGTTAGATCCCAGTAACATATCTTGTCAGTCAGACCATGTCAAACCTACAGTCCTGAGGCTAAAAGATACTAAGGATCCACCCAGTCCTATATATATCAAACATATAGAAAGAATATCCACTCAGGGTAAGCTCATTTAAAAACAACTTGTAGTCTAATTGATACAAAGAATGTAAACAATAATTGAATTTACTTCATTGTGTACAATAATATTAAAGGACCACATATATTTCTAAGAATTGAATATTTGAATTCAAATATATAAGAGCATTTCCATTGATATCCAATAAAAAAGACAATATAAAACAAGTGTTACATCACATTCTATTCTTATTCTCAATTCATTCATTTCTTTCTGGTCTTCTAACCCTAATATTGCTAGGGTTTCTCTCTAGCCCATCCTTCCTCTGCATACTTGGCTAGGGCATCCAAAGAAGAATAGACATAGTAGCTTGATATTGGTCAACCTAAGTAGTCAGATATCAGGATAGGGTATCTAAATACTTAGACCTCCCAGAGCTATAGACGCATCACCTCATAACTGCCACATTAATAGCTCTGACTTTCTATCTGAATGGTCCCTAACAACTCATCCCTTGCTATGATACCAAGTTGTTACACCCACATCCTACGGTTACCATTAATCATGAGATTAGGGCATAAGTTTGAGGATTATAATTAATACAAAGTTCACTCCCAACGTATTCTTTTTCCTTTATCTCAAACTCTTTTTTTCTTTTCGCATTCAATCACATAAACAAACTTTATAAGGGAATTAAACGTTGATTACTATAATATGATCTCAACATTAAAGATACATATCTAAGAATTCATTCTGTTTCTCACAATTCTATGTACATATTACATGATAATCATATACATACTCTCTTATTAAGGAAATAAGGTTAAACATCATCATTTACAACTCTCTCACTTCTATACAAGAATCTAGAGTGACAGGGACCGATCGAACTTAATGAATCTCATACTTAACTCATGTGAAAGATCTATGCTGATGCAATGACATCTTTAGTCCATGAGTTATCCCCCAAAAACTTTTGAGTAGAGGGGTGATCCTACTCGCTCAGTGAATGAGTATTTCAAAGAAACAATATAAAGCACTGATATAATTACAAATATACTATTTTGCAACTGATATCAATTATACAATAGTAAGATTTTATAGAGACTAATCATTCACAAACATAAATATGGAATAATACTCTAGACATCTACAAGAGTGAATCAATATATGAATATGCTTGATTAACCAAAAAGAAACTAATAATACAGAAACATACAAAGAATAATTGAATAACTGCACACACTAGGTTAGCCTCTCATTCATCTTATTTTGCATCAATATTAATATACAAATATCTGAACATTTTTCTCATTATTCTCTTTGTAATCTTTCAATAAATTTGACTTGACCTAACTACTGAACTGACTACTACTATGTTGGACCACTAAGCATAACCACCGACTGATCTGACTATTGTACTCTTTATCTGAACTCAATTGAAATCAATTAACTTTTCCTTCTACTTTGCCCCTAAACTCACTTGGATTGTACCATCCAAGAAAAAGACATTATTACGTGACTTGTCATACAAGTCTTCAGGTAATCCTGGGACCTTAAGACTACTACTAAATACATCAGTCTGTAGTGAGGTGACCACGACTGGCCTAACTATGGCTAAACAACATCTGTAAACTGTTTCCCCTTATCCTCGGTACTCAGGAGGGGTGCCTCTAGGATAAAAAGCCTCAACTCTACGTAATGCAGTTCCACTATGGCTGGCATGCAAAATAGAGTAACTGCTAGAAGGAGTAGGTCCACAAGGGATCTTTACTTCAAGTGGTGGGTACCACTAGATCTCTAGTTATTATTGGATACCCCTACTACTAAAATAGTACCACCAGGATCTCTAGTTATTGTTGGGTACTATGCCACTCAAATGAAGTACCACTGATATACAATTAGTTGATGTTAGATACTCAATTCTGGGCTACTTCTTCCTATATCTGATAATCCATAGCCTATTTCACCCATCCCGGTATAGACCTCCAGGGAGGGTTCTATGGTGTTCAAGGCATCTACTATTATTATTGTAGTTTTACTAACTACTTGAGCTATTAGACTGAATTCACTGATGATACTTAGTTGAATGAATAACATAGTGGTTACCCTTATCTTAGGGTATCTCATTTCTAAGATGCTTAACATACTGATCACTCTTCTCTCAGGGTTTCTCATTTCTCAAGGACATAGAAGAATTCTCATATGTTCAAACAGATATCATGTCTAATGATATAAAAATTTACATTCAACACTTGTCGAATTCATGGATGGTATCAACGACATCCCTAACTAGGGAAATGTCTTTTCTATTTTCATAAATTACCATAACAACTTACGCATTTCATGTCAATTAACTCAGCTAGAGATGTTTTGCATCACAAATCAAAATGGGCATGCATATAAAATGATATTTAGGTAGAAACTCGAGTTATCACATAACTCATTTCAATCAGTCATGCATATGAAACCCTGGTATGAATTTAACTAGGGTTTCCAAGCTATTCATTAAAATATCATGCATCAAGAATATCCTTAAATAAATGAGTTTATAACAATAAAGAATCACATCAGTTGAATTCATGAATCTATTCACAAACTGCTAACTTTCCATTCATTTGGGTTTCACCCTCTTTACAGATATATTAAGAAAACATTGATATCAACAAATGAAATAGGATATCTTATCTAACATATATGTACTACAAATTCAGATAAAACAATCTTTTGTAACCAAGGAGATTCAACTAGACACACTTCTTTATTCAATTATACAACAAATTTAGTCATAGCCAAAAACCATAGATTTTGCTATTTTCATATAAACTCTGCAATTACTTTAGGAATTCTCATTTAGATAATTTGTATGCATTTCTAGTATGATTTATCAATTGGAATCCATCACAATAGAGAAATTATCTATTTCATATCATCTTGCAAAAGCTAGGTCAAAAGGACAATTTAAGGTTTGTAGTCAAATACAAAACAAGTAAAGATTATTGATCATTTAACTCATTTTCGTACAATCTATTTTCTAAAGGAATTACCCACTCACACTAAGGTGTGAAAACACCTTAAAAATGTGGCTCATCTCTAAAAATCTCGAATCTATATCAAAACCCTAGCAAATCACCAGTTTCTTCTTCCTTTCAACCTGAAAATCCAAGAAATGGAGGATTACGAAGAAAGAGTGAGAAAAGAGGAAGATTTGATATCATTTCGAATCAAATCATAGGAGGGACGAAATATTTATATGTAATAGAAGATTCACCATGAAAGCCTATGCAAAGAAGCTAAACTTACTTGATTTCATCATATCTCAGATAGAGAAACCCTAGATCAGCAATTCCACCACTTTCTTCTCTCAAACCCTAACTCTCCCTCTCTATATAGGATTTAGTTTATCTGGAATGGATCATGAAATATGAGAGCTACTTGGGTTCTAGCTTGCTCTTATAGATAAGTTTAGGTTCTTGGGTAATTTATACATTAACCCCTCACTATACATTTTCTTATTTCTGTAGTTTTTTCTGTTATAAAAAAAGTTATTGTAATTCATTTATTTTATAGGTCAAACATCCTCCAACAATTATGGAAGTTTAAAATAATGTCTGAAATGTAATTTAATAGATGAATTATAAAATTTATATGATTAATAACTACCAATAAATAACTAAAAATCAAACACTACACTGCTAAACAATACACTGTCAGCATTTTGGTCAAAGTATAGTTTGACCGAGAATCAAATTCAAAGAACATCCAAATATTCTAATTTTTTTCTAAAACATGAATGATTGAGTTATCCAAATCATATCCAAAATTCAATTAAATAAAAATTCTTATAAAATATGAAAAATTATTTACCACACTGCTATCCTGATCAAATTCCATATTCATGTACTATCAAAACCCTAATTTTTGACAATTAGGGTTTACATTTCTCAAACCCTAATTCTTTAAACTAAAATCATAATTAGAGTTTCTTCTTAGGTCTGAAACATCACAATTGATCTATTATAAATAATCAAGTCTAAATGATGTTCAATCTAATCAAGCATGTAATCATTTAGGTAAACCCTAATTTACCAATAAGCACAAATGTGGTCATTACAATTAGTCACAATATTGAAAACCACAGTTCACTTAAATATCCGACACAGTGTTCATCACAATATGAGAGAAATCATATAGAAACTTAGAGACATAGAGGTCAAGATCATAGAAATCGACACCTTCAGAGGTCACTAGTAGAAGATCACAATGCTTGATTGTCAAAGTATGACGAAGGAGATACATTTTCCAAAGAGACTATTGCTCCCACCATCATAAAAAGGAGATATCAACTCAGTACCAAAGAGAAGGTTCACATAATTAGGGGTCTATCTTGTAAAATTCCCAGTCATAAAGGAGCATCCTAATCCTTTTCCAAAGAAATACAATCCCAATGTTCATTGTGATTATCATTGAATCATGGGACATGATATAGACTCATGTCGTCTCTCAAACACAACATTGAAGATCTAAATGATGCAAGGTTGGTCCAATTAGATGCCCAAATAGTTCACTCAAGATTTTTTCACTAAAGTGCCAAATGCATCCACATAATTTATTTAATCTCTACCTGAACCAAACCACATCAAGAACACACCAACCAATGCAGTTGTAGAGTTGGTTGAGTTTGTAGTTGAGATAGAGCTCTACCAAAAAGCACCAAGACACACACTTGTTGCCAGTCCTAAAGAATTTGAGGATCAAGAAGGATCCATCAAATAATTTTTACTTTAAAAAATCAAAATGAAAAAATAAAAAAATGTGAACGAAAAGAAAATAAAAAATACAATGAGAAAAAATATATTAAAAAATCAAAATTAGAATATAAAAAAATGAAAAGAAATTTGAAAGTCACAAAAAACACATCAAAATCTATTAAAAATGCACTTAATTTACTTAAGTGCCAGGATGCATCTCCCCATGCACCCTAAAGTGCAAGGCTCAAAGTAGAACTGTAACACCCCTACTTGTATATTTACTCACATTAGAGTGCAGAAGCATAAAAATTCACATTTTCCAAGGGGAATGTCACAATCATGATATACATTGCAAAAATATAGTTTAAATAAACCATCATAGGATAACATTTAGAATTTCTCAATCTCAAATCCTTAATAAGGTTCACATATACAAATCTAACCAAAGAAAAAAATCTAAACTATAGTTGGCACCCCACCGATGCTTTTCTCCTTAGATGGCCATCTAGCTCCTGAGCTTGCTCCTACCTACGGGCATCACACCCCCAACCATGCAATAAAGCCAATGGTAAGTGGATTGAACATATTATAACATTAATAAAACTTGAAACTGAAATAAACATACATTTGAACATTTAAAGACATGCATTTCCTTTTAGATCAATTTTGTTTATCTTAACCTATATAAGTGTCTTCGGGTTTGCAAAATGTGCCTCTTCTCTTATGCACCGAAGTGCCTCTTACGTTTCACCAAGGTGCCTCTTCTCTTATGCACCGAAGTGCCTCTTCTCTTATGAGGAACTTATATAATTTCATTTTTATCATTCTCTTTCTCTTAATGCTCTTATGTCTACTTTAAACTTTATTGGCAGCACTTATCATTATGGTTCATGAAGGTGATATCATACATCATAAGCAAATCAAAATATATTAATCTTACTGACTTTAACAAATAGAAACAGTAAATAACCTAAACATGGCATTCATTGAAATTCATACATGCATAATAATTTTTTTTTGGTCGGCCAAAACTCCTGTTGCTTTTTTCATTTTTTTCCTTTTGTGTCTGTAAAAAAGATGTTGATTCCAAAAATAGAATCAACTCAAAAAGAAAGAACTATCTATCTTTACATCAAAAGAAGACAAACTATGCTCACAACAGGAGAGGAAACAAAGAGGGAACCATGATCAAAATAAAAGCTAAGCCTTCATGAACCCACAGGCAGAAGAAATCAGAGAAAAAGCAAACGTCCACCACCATCAAGAGAACAGCAAAGGAATAGCCATCACTCCAGCTAGAGCCTGAAGCATAGAAGACCAACTTGAAAGAATTCTGCCACTCCCGCAGGATAAATTCTACCATTCAAGCCAAACCATAGAGCAGCCAAACCAGCTGCATCCAGCAGATACAAAAGAAAACAACAGCTCCAAAAAAAACAGCAACTCATCGTATCAGCAGATAAAAGAAGGAAAGCAGCAGCTCCCAACAACACACTGACACAACAGCAACAACCCATCAGCAAGGCCAACGAAACCTGAGACTCCAGCAGAAAAAAGCCACCAAAAAAGAAGAGAGGCAGCCTTCCAGGAACACCTTTGATAATAGAAAGAATGCCACATAACCTCAACAGAAACTACTGGCTCATCTTTAACAAGCAAAAACGTTCATCATCAGACCTTCGATCATCTTCTCAACAGCAAAACTCTTGCACTGAAGTTCCACATCATCTAAGAAATCCTCAAACAAGAACCCACTGCATCCAGCAGATACAAAGGAAAATAGCAGCTCCAAAGAAAACAGTAGCTCATCATATCAGTAGATAAAAGAAAGAAAGCAGCAACTCCCAACCACACACGTGCACAGCAGCACCAACCCACCAGCAAGGCCCAGCAACAACCAGGCACATCACCTTCAGAGCATAAGGAGGCAGCAGATTCTGAAACAAGACCAGCATAGCACCAGCAAGAACAAACACAAGATGGAGTAGGAGGGGAGCGTCGACATCCACACATGATGGGGACTCAACCCTCACAACAACCATCAACAAAAAAAGGTAAGATGGGAGCGTCGACATCCACGAGGATGGGGACTCGACCATCACCAACAAAAAACAAGGAAGCAACCTGCCATACAAGGAAAAACAGAGCAAAATCACAAGCTTTAACCACCAAAACAGGACCAAGGCAAGCCCTAGCCCACACCAGGACAGCAACCACCAGCATCCTTCACACTAAAGCCAACTACAATAGAACAGAGACCAAAAACACCACTAAATCTCAGGATAGAAGCAACTAACATCTTGATTAATAATCATCCACAACTGAAAAGGATTTCTGTACTTGTCTTCATGGACTCTCAGGTTTCTTTCAACCCAAGAGTGATAGAAAATAAGACTCATAACACATTTCAACCTCAGATCAGTAATATTTTCAGCATGATTCCAAGACTTAATCATAGGAGCACTCACTAGAATCCAAAGCTTCTCAATGTAATCGCAATAAAAAAGAAGGTGATTGGTATCTTCATAACCATTAAGACAAAGATAACATCTAGAAGCGAAAGAAATCCCCCTTCTTCTAGAGTAATCAGAGGTGGGCAGTTTATTGTACATGCATAATAATTCAAAACAAGATAATTATATGTTCAATTGTCAGACCACTTACTTTTTCACTTGGAGAGTGAGTTATCTCTCTTCATAGGTTGGGTAAAACCCTAATCATGTCCTAGGTCAGAGAAACCCTAATTATCCTGTTTGCAACATATCTCACATCAATACACACATTATTTATAATACTAAACCCTAGATTTATTTCTACAAAACCAAGAGATGTCGATTTAGAATAAGACTCTAAAAACCATATATTTGGATTCCTCATGAAAAACCATTTTCAAAACATATTTTTGCTAATTTTTCTGAGCATCGAGCGATTTACTATGAATTAATGAAAATAGAACAATCAGAATTTAGAACAAATGCCACATGGGCCAATGAGAGCCCACCATATAGGCACGAGTCTCGCCCAGGTGGATAAGTTGTTTAAAGAATGTGATTAGGCGGTGAAAGACTCATATGCCCTTAGGGGTATTTACTGACTGTAGCGTGACACAGGGATATCTTCATCATTTAGGGGTCCAGATTGTCCCTGCTCAAGGTCTTGCTTTGTGAGCAGCAACCGCAGGTGATCCCCGCAGGCGATCTCACGGGGCAAGCCACCTTCGACCAAAAGAATAGGAGAATTAACTCTGTCTAGTTGTCACGAAGCGAAAGAACCTTTACTGGGGTCAAAATGTGGCCGGTGCGGTGAGCTCGGCTCACCGGAAAGGCCAACAGACCTTGGCATTGGCGAAGGAAAATGAGGCGAGAGGAAAGGGGGAACTCGAGTCCCTAACGCTCATGAGGACAACATGAAGGAGGAGGTATGCTCGGGTGGGAGAGGGGAGTCGTTGGAGGCACTTCTCCACTTGTACCACCGAAAATAGGGGACACGGTCGGAGACCAAGAGCTGAGGTACCAAAGGCGGAAAGGTACCTAAAAGCGTCCGAAAATAACCTCCAAGGCATGACAAGGCGAGAGGTGAAGATATCATAGCCAGAGGTACACTGAAGTGGTGAGACATGGAGATGTCGGTGAGGGCCTTGTAGAGGTCCTATAGGGTACAACGTTTGGAGACAACCTGAGCCAAAACGACGATGCGAAGACAAAGTACGAAGGTCAAGGATGCTCACCGCGCTTTCTATTGAGATGAGGTGGACCGAGGAGGCCGGGTGAAGCTGGGGTCACCAGAGATGAAGGAGGAGTAGGTCGAGGGTTTCAATAGTACTATGAATTAAATTGACGGTGGAGGAGTAACCCCTTAGGGTAGAGGGTGCTTTTAGGGGCTTGATCGGGCAGTAGGGAAGGATGAGGTGTTGGCTACATAAACTGGCAAAGAGGGCAGCACAAGCCCTAAAGGGTATTTCCTTAACTGAGCACGAGAGGAAGAGTTAAAGGGATCGGTGGATGCATAGGAGAGAGAAAAATCTAGAGGAACGATAATCTCATGAAACAGGTGACTGAGGAGTAAGAAATCTTACGGGGAACAAAACGTTGGGCCAGCGTCTCTGTTGCCTAAATGAGCAGGAGGTAGGGGATGACCTGAGTCCCCTCCAATCAAAATCGAATGGGCATGCGTGTTGCGCTTGAAACAGAATTAAAAATGGAAAGGCATGACAGGGAAATAAATCCCAGAACCATAGGGAAATCGGGTGCATTGAAAGCAAATCTAATCAAATTAAATACAAAACTTTCCTATTTTAATTGGAGGGTCAAACAAAGTCCAAATGAGTCCAAATTTGGACCATTGACTAATTAAAGGGTCTAGAACATTTCTAGCCAATTAGATTTAAGTTTTCTCAACGTTTGGTTCATATTTCTATTTTCGTTTCTTATCTTAATTTAAGTGTACAAACTAATTAAATAAAAGATGGGGAACTTTCCTTTGTGGGATTTTACTCCAAAATTCGAGTTTATAACTATTCATCTTATTTAAAGTCATGGCCTACTCATTTATTTCCTTTTTATGTACTTTTCTTGGAGGAGAGAGAAAATAGGGGGAATATTACTTCCCTCTTATGTATTTACAAAATAAAAAGAGAAGGTGGCCAAAAGATGCCAAGAGAGCACTCATAATCTCATATTTTCGAATTAAAAATGTAAGGGGCACATTATTATGTCTTTTTAGCAATTTTGAGAATAGGAGAGAGAAAATGAACATTAGGGGTTTTATTTTGAAATATATAAAAAGGAAAAGCATACTTATTGCCCAAGTCTCTTATATTTCGAATTTCTTACTTCTTTTCTTCCTCTTTCTCTTTCTCTTTCTCTCCCATTACTTTTAGATTTATTTGATAAAGAAAATGGGGAGAATATTACCAAGATTAAATATTTGCAACACATTAATATAAAGGAAAACATTATTTCGAGCCCTTTCTTATTTCTCTTTGCATTGAAACCCTATAAGAAAAACTATTTTGGACAAATTGCATTAAGGCCCTTAACAAAATATTATTTGAAGAAAACTACACAAAAGGTTTTATTTTACTCTTAAAAATAGGGATGTTACATTACAACCCACCTTAATTAAATTTCATCCTCGAAATTTTGTTAGGCTACCCACCTTAGAAATTTTCATATCTTTAACATAAAACATTGATATACTCTCAATACCATGTAAAACCATTGTTCCATACATTGCATGAAAGATGAAGTTATGAAAAGAAAAGAAGTATACTACTAGACTCTACTCGGTCTTATCATCCTCACTATCATCTACCATAGAAAACACTCTAGCATGTCTCTTCTCTTTATGTGGTTGATTGCCATTGGGCTCCTTCTTCTGGAACTTGGGGCAGTTAGGCCTTATGTGGCCCATTTCACCACATGCATAGCAAACATCTGTTCCAAACCTGCATTCACCTAGGTGATATTTGGAACATTTAGCGCATTGGGTCTTTGCATTCTAGTTTTCCTACTGGTTTGGAACAGCTTCAGTCGGTGCCTTCCTTTTCTTGTCATTGTGGTGGTTGGAGTTGTAGTTGTTGTGGTGACTCTCCTTCTTCCAAGCTCTTCCTGGATGATCCTCTAACTCTAGGGCAGCATCTAGGGCACTCTAGAGTGTATGGTGCCCACGTCCCGACAAGGCAAAGCTAAGGTCTGGCTTGAGACCGCGAATGAACTTCTTGGTTTTGCGACTTTCATCATAGTCGTAGCTGTACTTCTGTAGGATCTGGAACTTCATCGCATATTGGGTGACCGTCATGTCACCATGCTGATGTAGGTTCTGAAATTCTTCCTCCTTCTTCTCGATCATGGCCTCAGATATGTAGTGGTTTTTTAAGGCTTCAAAAATTTCCTCCCATGTGAATGGAGGAACATCAGCTTCACGAGAACCTAGTAGGTTCTCCCACCAAGTCCTAGCAGCACCCTTCAGCATATGCGTCCCAAAATGGACCTTGGAGTGGTTGGCACAGTCTAAGTCACGGAAGCAATGTTCCATGTGCTGCATCCAACTCTCAGCTTTTCCCACCACATCCACCTCTTCATCCCCAACAAAGGAGTCAGGCTTGATCTTCAAAAAGTCGACTAGGGAAAGCTTGGGGTTGACCCTAGGGTTGCCCACTTGACCTTCTCCTCTCCCCATGGCAGTGGATAGCGCTCTAACAAGGACATTAAAGGGAACCATGGGGGTTTATTGACATGGAGATCCTCATTGTTCTCCCATGCTAACAGATTCACCTTCATCCCCCTCCATGGCTACCTTTCCATTCTCACCTTTCTTCTTAGGAGCCATCACTGTGAAAAAGACATAAACTACATGAGATCATGAGAAAAGCCTAGTGGCCAACCATATTTTGGCTCTGACACCATTATTGTAACACCCTCACTTGTATATTTATTCACATTAGAGTGCGAAAGCATAAAAATTCACATTTTCCAAGGGGAATGTCACAATCATGATATACATTGCAAAAATATAGTTTAAATAAACCATCACAGGATAACAATTACAATTTCTAAATCTCAAATCCTTAATAAGGTTCACATATAAAAATATAACCAAAGAAAAAATCTAAACTATAGTTGGCACCCCACCGATGCTTTTCTCCTTCTATTGCCTTCTAGCTCCTGAGCTTGCTCCTACCTGCGGGCATCATGCCCCCAGCCATGCAATAAAGCCAATGGTAAGTGGTTTGAACATATTATAACATTAATGAAACTTGAAACTGAAATAAACATACATTTGAACATTTAAATGACATGCATTTCCTTTTAGATCAATTTCATTTATCTTAACCTATATAAGTGTCCTCAGGTTTGCACAGATGTGCCGCTTCTCTTATGCACTGAAGTGCCTCTTAGGTTGCACCAAGGTGCCTCTTCTCTTATGAGGAACTTATATAAGTTTCATTTTTATCATTCTCTTTCTCTTAATGTTCTTATCTCTACTTTAAACTTTATTGGTAGAAATTATCATTATGGTTCATGAAGGTGATATCACACATCATAAGCAACTCAAAATATATTAATCTTACTGACTTTAACAATTAGAAACAGTAAATACCCCAAACATGGCATTCATTGAAATTCATACATGCATAATAATTCAAAACAAGATAAGTATATGTTCAATTGCATGGACCACTTACTTTTTCACTTAGAGAGTGGATTCTCTCTCTTCCTAGGTTGGGTAAAACCCTAATCACGTCCTGGGTCATAGAAACACAAATTTTCCTATGTGCAACATATCTCACATCAATACACACATTATTTATAATACTAAACCCTAGATTTATTTCTACAAAACCAAGAGATGTCGATTCAGAATAAGACTCTAAATATTTGGATTCCACATGAAAAACCATTTTCAAAAAATATTTTTTCTCATTTTTCTGAGCATCGAGTGATTTACTATGAATTAATGAAAATAGACCAATCAGAATTTAGAAAAAATGCCACATGGGCCAATGAGAGCCTGCCATATAGGCATGGGTCTTGCCCTGGTGGATAAGTTGTTTAAAGAACATAGTCAGGAGGTGAAAGACTAATATGCCCTTAGGGCCATTTACTGACTGTAGCGTGACACGGGGATATCTTCATCATTTCAGGGTCCAGACTGTCCCTGCTTGAGGTCCTACATTGCGAGAAGCAACTGCAGGTGATCCCTGTAGACGATCTCACGGGGCAAGCCACCTCTGACCAAAAGAAGAGGAGAATTAACTCTGTCTGGTTGTCACGAAGACAAAGAACCTTGACTGGGGTCGAACTGTGGCCGGTGCGGCGAGCTCGGCTCACCAGAAAGGCCAACAGACCTTGGCATTGGCGAAGGAAAATGAGGCGAGAGAAAATGGGGAACTCGGGTCCCTGACGCTCGTGAGGCCAACATGAAGGAGGAGGTCCAGTCGGGTGGGAGAGGGGAGACGTTGGAGGCACTGCTCCACCTGTACCATCGAAAACAGGGGATACGGTCGGAGACCAAGAGCTGAGGTAACAAAGGCGGAAAGGTACATAAAAGAGTCTAAAAATAACCTCCAAGGTGCGACAAGGTGAGAGGTGAAGATATTATGGCTAGAGGTACAATGAAGTGGTGAGACACGGAGATGCCGGTGAGGGCCTTGCATACGTCCTATAGGGTACAATGTTTGGAGACAACCTGAGCCAAAACGACGATGCGAAGACAAAGTACGGAGGTCAAGGATGCTCACCGCGCTTTCTATTGAGTTGAGGTGGACCGAGGAGGTCGGGTGAAGTCGAGGTCGCCGGAGATGAAGGAGGAGTAGGTCGGGGGTTTCGGGAGCACTATGAATTAAATTGACAATGGAGGAGTAACCCCTTAGGGTAGACGGTGCTTTTGGGGGCTTGATCGGGAAGTATGGAAGGAGGATGTGGTTGCTACATAAATCGATAGAGAGGGCAGCACAAGCCCTAAAGGGCATTTCCTTAAATGAGCATGAGAGGGAGACTTCAAGGGATCGGTGGATGCATAGGAGAGAGAAAAATATAGAGGAATGATAATCTCGTGAAATAGGTGACTGAGGAGCAAGAAATCTTACGGGGAACAAAATGTTTGGTCGGCGTCTCTGTTGCCTAAATGAGCGGGAGGTAGGGGATGACCCGGGTCCCCTTCGATCAAAATCGAAAGGACACAAATGGTACACTTGAAATAGAAATAAAAAGGGAAAGGCGTGATAGGAAATAAATCCCAGAACCATAGGGAAATTGGGTGCATTGAAAGCAAATCTAATGAAATTAAATATAAAACTTTCCTATTTTAATTGGAGGGTCAAACAAAGTCCAAATGAGTCCAAATTTGGATCACTGACTAATTAAAGGGTCTAGAACATTCCTAGCCAATTAGATTTAACTTTCATCAGCGTTTGGTCCACGTTTTCTATTTTTGTTTCTTATCTTAATTTAAGTGTACAAACTAATTAAATAAAAGATGGGAAACTTTCCTTTGTGGGATTTTACTCCAAAATTCGATTTTATAACTATTCATCTTATTTAAAGTCATGGCCTACTCATTTATTGCCTTTTTATGTACTTTTCTTAGAGGAGAGAGAAAATAAGAGGAATTTTACTTCCCACTTATGTATTTACAAAATAGAAAGGGAAGGTGGCCAAAAGATGCCAAGAGAGCACTCATAATCTCATATTTTTGAATTAAAAGAGTAAGGGGCACATTATTATGTATTTTTGGAAATTTTAAGAACATGAGAGAGAAAATGAACATTAGGGGTTTTATTTTGAAATATATAAAAAGGAAAATCATACTTAATGCCCAAGTCTCTTATATTTCGAATTTATTACTTCTTTTCTTCCTATTTCTCTTTCTCTTTTTCTCCCATTACTTTAAATTTATTTGATAAAAGAAAAAGGGGAGCATATTACCAATATTAAATATTTGCAACACATTAATATAAAGGAAAAACTTGTTTCGAACCATTTCTTATTTCTCTTTGCATTGAAACCCTATAAGAAAAACTATTTTGGACAAATTACATTAAGGCCCTTAACAAAATATTATTTGAAGAAAACTGCACAAAAGGTTTTATTTTACTCCTGAAAACAGGGATGTTACATTACTACCCACCTTAATTAAATTTCATCCTCAAAATTTTTTAGGCTACCCACCTTAGAAATTTTCATATCTTTCACATAAAACATTGATATACTCTCATTACCATGTAAAACCATAGTTCCATACATTGCATGAAAGATAAAGTTCTAAAAAGAAAAGAACTATACTACTAGACTCTACTTGGTCTTATCATCCTCACTATCATCTACCATAGCAAAGACTCTAGCATGTCTCTTCTCTTTATGTGGTTGATAGGCATTGGGATCCTTCTTCTGGAACTTGGGGTAGTTAGGCCCTATGTGGCCCATTTCACCACATGCATAGCAAACACCCGTTCCAAATCTGCATTCACCTAGGTGATATTTGGAACATTTAGCACATTGGGTCTTTGCATTCTGGTTTGCCTGCTGGTTTGGAACAGCTTCAGTCGGTGCCTTCCTTTTCTTATCATTGTGGTGGTTGGAGTTGTGGTTGTTGTGGTGACTCTCCTTCTTCCAAGCCCTACGTGGATGATCCTCTAACTCTAGGGAAGCATCTAGGGAACTTTGGAGTGTACGGTGCCCACGTCCAGACAAGGCGAAGCTAAGGTCTGGCTTGAGACCACGAATGAACTTCTTAATTTTGTGACTTTCATCATAGTTGTAGCCGTACTTCTGTAGGATCTAGAACTTCATCGCATATTGGATGACTGTCATGTCACCATGTTGACGTAGGTTCTGAAATTCTTCCTCCTTCTTCTTGCTCATGACCTCGTATATGTAGTGGTTTTTGAAGGCTTTAGAAAATTCCTCCCATGTGAATGGAGGAGCATCAGCTTTACGAGAACCTAGTAGGTTCTCCCACCAAGTCCTAGCAGCACCCTTCAACATATACACCCCAAAATGGACATTGGAGTGGTTGGGGCAGTCTAAGTCATGGAAGCAAAGTTGACTAGGGAAAGCTCAGGGTTGACCCTAGGGTTTCCCACTTGACCTTATCCTCTCCCCATGGTAGTGGCTAGCACTCTAACAAGGACATAAAAGGGAACCATGGGGGTTTCTTGACATGGAGATCCTCATTGTTCTCCCATGCTAACAGATTCACCTTCATCCCCCTCCATGGCTACCTTTCCATTCTCACCTTTCTTCTAAGGAGCCATCACTGTGAAAAAGACATAAACTACATGAGATCATGAGAAAATCCTAGTGGCTAACCATATTTTGGCTCTGATACCATTATTATAACACCCCCACTTGTATATATATTCACATTAGAGTGCGGAAGCATAGAAATTCACATTTTCCAAGGGGAATGTCACAATCATGATATACATTGCAAAAATATAGTTTAAATAAACCATCACAGGATAACCTTTACAATTTCTCAATCTCAAATCCTTAATAAGGTTCACATATACAAATCTAACCAAAGAAAAAATATAAACTATAGTTGGCACCCCACCGATGATTTTCTCCTTAGATGGCCTTCTAGCTCCTAAGCTTACTCCTACCTATGGTCATCACACCCCCAACCATGCAATAAAGCCAACGGTAAGTGGATTGAACATAATTTAACATTAATAAAACTTGAAACTGAAATAAACATACATTTGAACATTTAAAAGACATGCATTTCCTTTTAGATCAATTTCGTTTATCTTAACCTATATAAGTGTCGTTGGGTTTGCACAAATGTGCCTCTTCTTATATACACCGAAGTGCCTCTTAGGTTGCATCGAGGTGCCTCTTCTATTATGAGGAACTTATATAAGTTTCATTTTTATCATTCTCTTTCTCTTAATGCTCTTATCTCTACTTTAAACTTTATTGGTAGAAATTATTATTATGGTTCATGAAGGTGATATCATACATCATAAGCAACTCAACATATATTAATCTTATTGACTTTAACAATTAGAAATAGTAAATAACCTAAACATGACATTCATTGCAATTCATACATGCATAATAATTCAAAACAAGATAATTATATGTTCAATTGCATGTACCACTTAGTTTTTCACTTGGAGAGTGAATTCTCTCTCTTCCTAGGTTGGGTAAAACCCTAATCACGTCCTAGGTCAGAGAAACCCTAATTATCCTATTTATAACATATCTCACATCAATACACACATTATTTATAATACTAAACCCTAGATTTATTTCTATAAAACCAAGAGATGTTGATTCAGAATAAAACTCTAAAAATCATATATTTGGATTCCTTGTGAAAAACCATTTTCAAAACATATTTTTTCTCATTTTTCTGAGCATCGAGTGATTTACTATGAATTGATGAAAATAGACCAATCAGAATTTAGAAAAAATGCCACATGGGCCAATGAGAGCCCGCCATATAGGCGTAGGTCTTGCCCAGGTGGATAAGTTGTTTAAAGAATGTGGTCAGGCGGTGAAAGACTCATATGCCCTTAGGGGCATTTACTGACTATAGTGTGACACGGGGATATCTTCATCATTTCGGGGTCCGAATTGTCCCTGCTCGAGGTCCTGCGTTGCGAGCAGCAACCACAGGTGTTCCCTGCAGACGATCTCATAGGGCAAGCTTCCTCCGACCAAAAGAAGAGGAGAATTAACTCGGCCTGGTTGTCACGAAGCCAAAGAACCTTTACTGGGGTCGAACTGTGGCCAGTGCGGTGAGCTCGGCTCACCGGAAAGGCCAACAGACCTTGGCATTGGCGAAGGAAAATGAGGTGAGAGGAAAGGGGGAACTCGGGTCCCTGATGCTTGTGAGGCCAACATGAAGTAGGAGGTCTGGTCTGATGGGAGAGGGGAGTTGTTGGAGGCACTTCTCCACCTGTACCCCCGAAAATAGGGGACACAGTCAGAGACCAACAACTGAGGTACCAAAGGCAGAAAGGTACCTAAAAGCGTCTAAAAATAACCTCCAAGGAGCGACAAGGTGAGAGGCAAAGATATCACAACCAGAGGTACACTAAAGTGGTGAGACACGGAGATGCCGGTGAGGGCCTTGAGGAGGTCCTATAGGGTACAACATTTGGAGACAACCTGAGCCAAAACAACGATGCGAAGATAAAGTATGGAGGTCAAGGATGCTCACCGCACTTTCTATTGAGCCGAGGTGGACCGTGGAGGCCGGGCGAAGCCGGGGTCACCAGAGATGAATGAGTAGGTCGGGGGTTTTGGCATCACTATGAATTAAATTGACGGTGGAGGAGTAACCCCTTAGGGTAGACGGTTCTTTTAGAGGCTTGATCGGGCAGTAGGGAAGGAGGAGGTGGTGGCTACATAAACTGGCAGAGAGGGCAGCACAAGCCCTAAATGGCATTTCCTTAAATGAGCATGAGAGGGAGAGTTCAAGGGATTGGTGGATGCATAGGAGAGATAAAAATCTGGAGGAATGATAATCTCATGAAACATGTGACTAAGGAGTAAGAAATCTTATTGGGAACAAAACGTTGGGTCGGCGTCTCTGTGCCTAAAGGAGCGGGAGGTAGGGGATGACCCGGGTCCCCTCCGATGAAAATTGAACGGCCACACGCGACACACTTGAAATATAAATAAAAAGGGAAAGGCGTGACAGGGAAATAAATCCTGGAACCATAGGGAAATGGGGTGCATTGAAAGCAAATCTAATACAATTAAATACAAAACTTTCCTATTTTAATTGGAGGGTCAAACAAAGTCCAAATGAGTACAAATTTGGACCATTGACTAATTAAAGGGTCTAGAACATTCCTAGATAATTAGATTTAAGTTTCCTCAACGTTTGGTACATGTTTTCTATTTTCATTTCTTATCTTAATTTAAGTGTACAAACTAATTAAATAAAAGATGGGGAACTTTCCTTTGTGGGATTTTACTCCAAAATTCGAGTTTATAACTATTCATCTTATTTAAAGTCATGGCCTACTCATTTATTGCCTTTTTATGTACTTTTCTTGGAGGAGATAGAAAACAAGGACAATATTACTTCCCTCATATGTATTTACAAAATAAAAAGGGAAGGTGGCCAAAAGATGTCAAGAGAGCACTCATAATCTCATATTTTTGAATTAAAAGAGTAAGGGGCACATTATTATGTCTTTTTGGCAATTTTGAGAACATGAGAGAGAAAATGAACATTAGGGGTTTTATTTTGAAATATATAAAAAGGAAAAGCATACTTATTGCCCAAGTCTCTTATATTTCGAATTTCTTACTTCTTTTCTTCCTCTTTCTCTTTCTCTTTCTCTCCCATTACTTTTAGATTTATTTGATAAAAGAAAAAAGGGGAGCATATTACCAAGATTAAATATTTGCAACACATTAACATAAAGGAAAAACTTATTTCAAGCCCTTTCTTATTTTTCTTTGCATTGAAATCCTATAAGAAAAACTATTTTGGGCAAATTGCGTTAAGGCCCTTAAGAAAATATTATTTGAAGAAAACTACAAAAAAGGTTTTATTTTACTCTTGAAAATAGGGATGTTACAAGAACCATAAACCTAAGATGAAATGAGGACAATTGTTATCTCGGGGCCACAATGGTTCATAAATTTAATAGCACTGATAAAAAATACTCAAATAAATGAAATCATAAGGATAAAAATGTAAATTGAAACCACATCCCAAAATCAACAATTATACTCTTCTAGGTCTTCTCAAACTGAGCATCCTAGAGGTGAGTTGGAACAGGCCCACAAAGTAAGGACATCTTGGAAACAAATTTAAGGGTCACTCACTACACAAACTTCAATGTTTAAATACGACAACAACCTTTCTCATGGGAAATGAAAAAGACAGGTGGACTAGAGGATAGAAAGATTTGGATCTCTAATGGTATTGTTCACATCTCACCATCTTCCATGATGAACTACCCTAGGGACAATAAATGGGTAACCTTCTCTAAGAAACACCCACTAATACACAATTCAAGTTTCTGTCCAAAGTCTCTAAAGCATCAATGTCCACAACATCAAAGTATTAATAAAATATACATTAATTGTGAAGTTCAAAGGGCACCCAAACTTGGACATATGCTTGTGGTGAATTACTTATTGTGAGTGACATCCTAGACTAGTGGAGAAGATAAACTCCCATCCTAAGGTTCCAGGCATCAATTTCTAATGACTTAAATGCAAAATGACCAAAAAATGAATAATTAAGTCAAAAGGACACCTGGCAATATGGATACATGCATGGACAAATTCCATACACCAAGGAGTGTTGAGAACATGGCCCATATGAGTGTCTCTGATGTCTGGTGTCTTAACCAAACTTGATAGGGAATTGTTGCTCAAATAATCACTATGTGGCATAGCTTGAACCGTACGAGCATGAAATCAAGAGCCAATGGAGCATGAAATCCACCCTTAATGAATCTTCTCCTAGTAATACATCTAGCTATGATAATTTGAAGAGAAAAATCAACCAATTTATAAGATATATTGATAAATCATAAACATGCTTGGAATCTCAAATCAACTTAGACTCCAATACTAGAAAGTGGAAATAGGATGAGTAGGTTAGTTTTCATTCACACACACAGAGAGAGACACACAAGCGCACACACATATATACACATATGTATATATATACATATCTATACTTATATATATATATATATATATTTATATTTATATATAACATATCTATACTATATATATATATATATAATATAGTCAGGCTAGTGTACACTCGAGTGTACCGGAGGCACCGTACACCTCAGTCATTTTTAAAGACGCATTAACTTTTTAAAAAAACTAAACTGTTGATCTTAGTAAATATCTTAAGAACATACTATATAATAAATTCCATCTCATTTGGACACGTATAGGACGTGTATCTAACAGGAGGCAAAAATTATGCATTTCAAATTAGTTTTGTGTGTCGATTTTGTTGTCCTGGGATGAGTGGCTTACACTCATCCAAATGAGCTCAAATTTTGTATGTGGCCTATTATTATTGTAACCATGAAGATCAATGGATTAGATTTTAAAAAAGTATGGTCTAGATAGGCAAACACCATTGGGGTGTACAACATGATTTGTACACTCGAGTGTATGACTAATATATATATATATATATATATACATATATATATATGTATATATATATGGCTCATATTTAATACCCGCGTGGGTAGCTACCCGCCCCCTATTTTGGTTACTTTTTTTCAAGTTTCTTACTTTCAACATGTACATGGTTACTTTACCGTACAAACTGTTACTTTTCATGCATAGATAGTTCCATTTGCAACATCAGATTTCAAAATACAATTACATATATATTTCTTGTGTATTCTTCCCAGTTTTACTTTTTTTGTCATATACTTACTTTGTTATCAACATAGTTACTTTTTGGTCCTTCCAGTTACTTTGATTGTCATATGGTTACATTCAAGACTGACAGGTAGCGAAAATCCAGGCTACCCATGTGGGTATTCAATGAACGCCCATATATATATATATATATATATATATATATATATATATATATATACATATACATACATATATATACATATACATATATATATATATATACAATGGTAAAATTACTTGCCTCCTGGTCGCTCGTACCCTAGGGCTTCTCTAGGCGACGACGCAATCTAGGATTTCTCACCACTGCGTCGTCGTCACTCTTGCATTTTGCAGGTCTTCTCCGCACCATGGCGGACGAACTCGTGAACAGATACATGACACTGAGGGTGCAGGAGGAGGAGGAGAATGATTTTCTAGATCTTCAGGGGACGGCGGAGGGGGAGGGTAGCGAGCATATCGCTTTGGCACTGGTCGGGAGGTTGATGACGAACAGATTGTATAACTTCCCAGCCTTCAAACGAATGATGACCAATGCTTGGGCATCGAGGAAGGATGTTAGCTTCAGGCAGATATCCAACAACTTCTTCATGATCCAGTTTCTCCATTGGAAGGACAAGGAGAAGGTCGTCGTTGATGGTCTGTGGAACTTCAAAAATCACCTTCTCGTCATGAGGGATATTGATCTGGAGGACACACTATCGGAGATGGTTTCAAACCTATGCTTATTTTGCATCCGGATGTACAACATGCCATTAGGCTACAGATCGGAGGAAGCCATAAGGGTAGTTGCAAGAAAGATCGGCAGGGTCGTCTCCGTTGACAGGTGCGATCTCGGATGGGGGGCGTCGTGCAGGGCTCGTGTGGAGAACGACATCACAAAGCCCATTCATCAACTGCAGAAGATAAGGGATAAGAGCGGCAAGATAGTGTTAGTGGAGATCAGGTATGAGCGGCTTCCGACGTTCTGTTATCTCTGCGGCGTCATGGGCCATATCGAGAAGGATTGCAGAGAGGAGGAGGAGGGGGATGAGGACGGCGCGACACCTAGGCGATGGGGTCCATGGATAAAAGCTTCTCCAACGAAGCGCTGGAATGTTCCGATTAAGGAGGAGCTTCTGGGCAGCGAGTGCTCGTCCAAGGAGCTGAGGTTCTTCTCCAAACCTTCTGCTACACGAACCAGGTCGGGGGAGCATAAACCACACGAGGAAGAAGGTAGTTCTCATCCAGGCGCCAGGGCGTGCCCGTAGGTGGTGGAGGTGACGAACAAGTCCACTGCTTCGGTGGAGATGTGACACGAATTTACCGTGTGTAGAAACGCAAGTGTACGCGTCAATGTAATATAGGCCTTTGTGAGGCCCGAGTCGAACTCAGGGATACGTAAATTGTCGGAGACTCCTACTAACTACTGACAATCAGCTAGACCGATTAAATAATTGAGAGTTGTTGTTAAAATTAAAAGAAAACAAAAATAAAACAAAACAAAGCAATCGATTAAATGTTTGGTTTAATCAATTCAAAATGAAATCTTTAGGATTGCGGTTTCACCGCGGGTTTTCATTGTATTAAATTCTATGTAGTCACTCAATTTTATCTCTCTATCCGGGTAGTGGCCTAAAATCAGAATTGCCCACTGTTGTGGTACAATTCACTACCTACGTCTAGGTTGGTTCCACCGTCGTAGTAACCTATACCCTAAACTAGGTGCATTAAAAATGATCTCTCGGTATCCACCATTAACCTTACACCACCTTGTTCAAGGGATTTGTCAATTAATGTAAATTATGTCTCTTTTCAACCATTAATTCTTCTTTCAAAGCAATTAAGGGCATTAGATTATTATTATGGTGATCAAGCATAACAATATAATTGAGAAAATGAAGTTATACCACAGATTTAAGAGATAAGATATGAATTACTATGATAAAATAGTCATACAATGAATTCCCGGGCTACTCCCGGTCCTAAAGACAAAGGGGATTAGCCCCGCATGCTCATCTCAAATCAAAACATGGTAGAGAAAAGGGGAAGCTTGGAGAAAAACGTGATTGAGTGGTGAAACCCCTGAACGGAGAAGATCCAAGCGATCCTTGGCGTAGAATACACGTTCTCCTGCCTTTCAGTGGTGGAAATCGTCTTCTTCGGTGTCCGGATCGGCTGGGGCGTGCTTCTAGGCTCCGTTCTTCTCTCCACACTTTCTCAGGATGTGTGCAACGGCTAATGACGTGATGATTCCCTCTTGGGCGCTGTCATTAGGTATAATTCCTGAGTTAGGTCGCCAATTAATCACAACCGTCGGATTAAGATCAATCTCAAGCAAACTCATATCTGACGGTGTCGATACTATTGACGCGGGTCGATAGTATCGACCTTGCACTATATCGGCTGATTTTCTTTTCTTTTCTATGTCGCGACTGATGCTATCTCGATACCATCAACGCGGGTCGATGGTATCGACATTCTTAGGCGTCGCTTTTGTCTTTTTCCGTCACTGAAACTCTACCTTGTCGATACTATCGACTGATGTGTCGATAGTATCGACCCACTTCTCGCCAGCAACCTGATGGTATCTCGATACCATCGACATCCCTATCGATAGTATCAACTTTCTTCTGGTCCTTGTGGCTGGCACCCTGTGGTCTGGTCGATGGTATCGACCAATGTCGATGGTATCGACAGTAGCAGATACTTGTTTTTCCTGAAATTATAACACGAGACCACATAAGTTTACACAAAATGTATTCTTTTGACAAATTATACTAAAAATGCTGAAATAAGGGAAATTTGACATAGAGAAGTAGCATAGACCAAAGTGATGAATTATGCAACATTAACCATGAAAATGACTAATAAATGCATAAAACACATATCAAACAAGTCTATAAATGCGACTCAAAATCATCGCATCAAACTCCCCTAAGCTTGAACATTGCTCGCCCTCGAGCAACTAAACCTTAGAATAGAATTGCCAGAGTCAACTAAAGAACAAAGCATCACAACTAACGTCTGATATTACTCCCACCGGACATCCTCATACCGGCCCTCGCTAACCACAGAATGATAATTACCCTAAAGGCGACAGTAATCATCCATAAACGATATCTACCCCAAAACTGATGAACACTATCACACAAGGCAGTTAACATAATAGAATTCGCCGATCCAGACTTAGTGCATCTTGTGATCTCCTATACTACGTTTCTCACCCTAACTACCATCTACATGGAAGTAGTTCTCCTAATATTCACAAGTGAGGAGAAAATCATGGTGGCCTACCAATTCGAGCAACGGGTGGATGGAATGGGTGGCTAATGGAAGAAGTGGAAGCATTATACGGTTTCAACATGCATAAAACAAAAATCCCCTAAATGATGCAAATGCACATGAAAAATGCCCTAATGCCTAAGATTGGGTGGAATGATGCATGCACTAACATCCCATCTCAAAATGAGATGGATATCTAATTGAGCTACATCATGTACTTACTCATCTTAAAATGTAGGTGAGATTATGCTCCTTCCTCCTTCTTATTCTACTTGCTTCTTAATGACTTTCTCCTTTTTTTCAGTTTCATTTTTTTTTCAGATTTTTTTTCTTCAAGCCCTTATATCCATAATTAACAAGGAATACTTTATTGGGCTTACTTTTTCTGCATAACTCGAATATTTGAACTATTTAGAAGGTATGGAACAATTTAATTCACCATTAAAGAAGAAATGAGGTACACGATGTACTCTATGCATAAAAGTTATGAATGCAACTAAATGACATGCAACTAAAGATAATGTGCATGTATAACTTTTCTATTTTTTTATTTTCATGCAAAACATATGAAAGTGGTTGCAATGCAAGTCCTATCTACATGCCATGCAATCAAAAAGGTTAAAACCGTACTTTACTTCCAAATCTTGTGGTGGATTGTGAAAAGAAATGAGGTGGAAAGATCACAAGACTAATTGACGGAACCTTTGAAAAGTGTTATGTGTCCCTCCTTACTGACCTGTGTAGTAGTTAAGAGGTTTCTCTCTCTTACTTCAAATTAGAGTCTCATTATCATTTGGTCAATTTAGGCTCAAACAACCAATTCTGTCCACTTTCATGAATCATTAGGAATGTACAGTTGTGATTTTCTATTTTAAAGTTGACAAAACCAATCATTTTCTTAAGTTAAGTGCTCAAAGTTGAACAGCACTCAAGGTTGCAAACACTCAAAATTTTTTTAATTTTCCCTTAATTCCCATGTACACACAACTGAGATGACACAAGACTTAAGACATCCACGATTACACTAGATAGAATGTGGATCCTATAAACAAGCTAAGATTGCAAGAAATAAATGACAAGAACAAAAGCAATAAAACTAAAAATAGAGAAAATAAAAGATAGAGTTGTTCCAACTCCCCCCCAAGCTTGAATTCGACTATGGCCTCATAGTCAAAAACAATCTTAAAGGTTGGAACAGAGATACCAATTTACTCTTCAGGTGGAGGCGGGTACTGTGTAGCCGTGGGGTCCCAAGATGGGTACTCCCCCTGGAAGCTCGGATCAAACTGGGCCCTAGGTGGAGGTTGTGGATAGCCTCCAAAGTAGTTCTGGCTCCAGTAGTGATCATAAAAGGGTTGCTGATGCATCTCCATCCTATGCAACCGGTCATGAATCTATTGTTGGTTGTCGAGGAGGAGGCGCTCATTCTCGAAGATATGCCTTTGATTGTCAAGTAACCAATTCTTCGTCTCATGAATACCGGTGTACACTGCGGTGTGGTACTGCTGCGTCTGCTGTATGTCTTGTAGCATAGGATACATGCCTTGCATCGAATAGACATCCTCGCTTTGCTGCAAGGGCGGTGGTGGTGGCGGAGGCTGCGAAGATGAAGATGCACCCAGTTGCATGCGAGGACGCTTCTGTGGTGTCACTCATGCCCGAAGAGGAGTGTAGGTCTCCTCTTCCTCTTCAACCTCATCGTCATTGTTGTTGTCGTCGTCGTCGCCGTCTTCATCGGAGTCAACAATGGCTATGATAGGCCATAAGAAATGTTGCACCCCTTCGATATTGAAGACAGGATCGGGAAGCGAGCATTCTTGGTATGCATGGTTGACGTGGCAGTGTGCATACGCCAAGCCATCTCAAAGAAGGATGAGGTTGGAGTGGTGCAGATGTTGCAGGTTCATCTTGCTCCTATTGGAGAGAGGAGTAAGCTGCTGGAAATTCAACCAAAGGTAGGAGGCCAACTTTGTGATAAGCCCTCCAAAGTGAATTGGAGCTTTCCGTGTACTCCTCTTTACCACCAAAACACACATTAAGAAAAATGCGCCCCAATTGCATTCTTGGCGCTTCAAAAGTTTGTTCAAGAAAAACAAGTCCGTCTCCTGGAACTTGATGAGAGGCAGATCACCACGGTCGAATAAAGTGGTGCAAATCATGCAGTGTAAAACCCGCATGAACGGGTTCTCAAAATCTGCTACCACCGCATAATGGTAGCTCACAGATTTGCCTGGCGGCATCGTCACAAGCTCAGCGAAGATTGTGTCGTAGTCGGTGCGGTTGTCCGGCCGCCGGTAGTCAGACCGCGAATGATTCCAGTTGAAGATCTTGTTGAACTGCCGGAGTGTAAGGGTGTAGTCGATGTTGTACATCCGGAAAGACACCCGACCCTTGATCCACTCACGGTCGGTGGCTATGACGTCATTGGGTACGACGCAGACGTCCAGCGATGCCATAAACTCAGCCACCAGCTCCTTGTACGTAGGCCACTCGCCGAAGAACGGTTGGCCATCGACATGAAACTCCAGCTCGTCAGGCCTTCTTCCCGTGTGTCGGGCCTACCCCTTCAGAACGTAGTCAAGGTTGGCTTCGAACCCCAAGTTGCGGATTGTCTCCCGTTCAACATAACGGGTCAGCTCGATCTTTCTCTTCAAGATCTCCTCGTAGATCTTCTTGACCTCCGCGGATGGATGAATAAGCCGCGGGTGTGAAATCGAAGCGGTAGGTGGTGGCACCAACTCCGGGATTTCCATCGGGTCGGCACGTGAAGAAGATGCACCAGCAACATGCACCATGGTCACGACAAAAGGAGGAATAGAGAGAGATCTCGGTGAAGATCAGAGAAAGAAATATCCGCTTGATGAAGAACGTGCTCCTTGTTGCTCGTCGTCGGGCTTGGATCGCTCTGGAATACGCTCGGCACACATGGACGAGGATTTCTCTGGAGTTGTGATGTCATATGACGACAATCCTACTCATATATAGTCGTGGCCGACGCTACTGTATGCCCGTCGATACCATCGACGCAGGTCGATGGTATCGACATGGGTAGCACAATCCGTACTGCCGCTAGTATCGACGGTCGTCGATGGCTGGATCGGCATGGCTCGGATTGCTGACGTGTCAATACTATCGACGCGAGTCGATGGTATCGACCCGTCCCCTAGATCGACTTTCTGGTTGTTGCGATCGCCGTAGATCTTTCCTCGTGGATTGTTGATGTGGCGCATCGATACTATCGACATGAGTCAATAGTGTCGACTCTCTGATTAGGGCAAACCCTCGCGAGGCCCTGTCGTCGCCTTCTGTGTGTGAATGTGTCAATACCATCGACAGGCCTGTCGATGGTATCGACTTCACTGAGACAATTCTTTCTGAAAATCTCCAGAGATCTCGCGAGTATCGACACCCATGTCGATACCATCGACCTCTGCTTGCGATCGGCCTATTGGTATGTCGATACCATCGACGAGGCCGTTGATAGTATCGACACAATGCGATTTCTGTAGTCACCAACCTGTACCACGGTCGATACCATCGACACAAGGGTCGATGGTATCGACTCTGCCTCAGTCCTGCACATGTAGCAAACGATCATGGTATCTTTTTTACACTAAAAACAAAGTAAAAACAAATCAAACTACGAATGTGAAAGAACTAAACTAAGGTACCGATGGTTGGGTTGCCTCCCAACAAGCGCCCTTATTTAACATCTTAGGCTAGACGACATGAAGCTCGTCATCAACTTGGAACTTTGGAGAAGGTGCCCAAGGGATCGTGTGGCAGCTTGAACTCCACTCGATCTTAACCAATCCCCAAGGTCAATGTACCTCTCCCAATGGCAGTGACTACATCGGCCGTTGCTTGAAACAACCTACCCAATAGCATCTCGCACTTTGAAGCTGAGGCATATCCATGATGACAAAATCCACCGAAAAGATGAACCTGTCCACCTTGACGAGTACATCTTCGCAAACTCTGTATGGCCTTACAATGGACCCATCCGCCAACTCAATAGTTGCCGCCGATTTCTTCATTTCTTTCAACCCAAGCTTTTGAAATGTGGCTAGTGGCATAAGATTAATGCTCGCGCCCGAATCACACTGAGCTCGTAGAAAGTGTTGATCACCTATAGAACAAGGAATATAAAAGCTTCCTGGGTCTTTCTTCTTCTGTGGCAAACTCCCATGGATGATTGAGCTCACCATCTCATTTACCCGACAAATATCTGTGTCTTTAATCTGCCTCTTCTTGTTGATGATTTCTTTGATAAACCTCCCGTAGGCGGGAATCTTCTCAATTATTTCCATTAACGGAATATTGATATGAAGTTTTCTGAACATCTCCAAGAACTTTCTGTAATGTCTGTGCTCTTTCTTCGGCCTAGGGCTTTCCAGACTAGACACAACTGCCTCATTCAAACGCTTATGAGGTGGCACATATGAGCTTTTCGGGGCAAGCTCCCTAATCTTGCTTCAATGACTCCCTCTGGCGTAGACTTTGTCGGATCATCTTCAACAGGTATAACTTGTAGTGGCTCCTCTCTCGCAGTGGATGTATCCACACCTTGATGAAGGGCCTTCACCTGCTCTTCTTGGGGCGCGACCATCATGGGCTCTTGGCGGGATTTTCTGAAAAGAGTATATCCGCCTGGTAGTCCATAATGACTGCAGGATATGGTATTTCTGGTATAGCCTCCGTATCAAACACCATTTTGCTGTTGTCCTTGATCTCTGCCACTGAGGGTTCTTCCTCATTAATCACAGACATATATTTTACTTGATGATGTGCTTGAACCACATCTGCATTCCCAGCCTGTCTCTGCTGATTGGCATGCTTTATGGCCGCCACTTCATTTGAAATTTGGGTCACGGTGGTTTCGAGAGCCCTCATTTGTGCTCTGTGACTTTGCAGTGTTTGCCCAAACTTGGTCAAGATGTCACCCTGGGACTGCAGTTGTTTACTGAACATACTCATCATCTCCTGATTCTGCTGCACCATTTGACTGAGCGACTCAGTGCTTTCAGATCTTGTAGGAAGTTGTTGGGATCCATCTATGAGAACTTCTTGTCCCTCCTCCAAGCATAATCATTGTTTCTATAGCCCTGTTGTTGCATGAATTTGACTTGGGCTTCCTCATCAGATGATGCATCTTCCTTGGCAAGCAATTTCTTGGCTAGCAGATCTAGCTTGTCATTCATCTCCTTGATCGCCCTGGACTCACCTATAGCTTTGACTTGTTCCGGTGCATCCCTATCGCCCCAAGATTATTTTTTGCCATATTCTTCAGAATCTCCCAGCACCTGGTATCTGTGTTGTTCAAGAAAAATCCTGAACCTACTGAATAAAGGTTACTTCTATCATGCTCGGAGAGAGAAAAATAGAAGATTTTAACTTGCTTCTCCTTATCCAGACCATGGTGTGGGCACCTCCTCAACATAATCTGAAAACGTTCCCACGTCTCTGAGTAGGTTTCACCTGCCTTCTGAGTGAAATTGTGAATTTTTCTGATCAAATCGTTGGTCTTCTCGGGCGGGAAGAACCTTTCAAAGAAAACCTCGAGCATATGGTTCCATGATTCCACATATTCTTCGTCGAGATTATGCAACCACTCTCGTGCCACTCCTGCTAGAGAACTCGGAAACAACTTCAAGTAGAGCACATCTTGTGGAAATCTGTCTATTTTTATCATATCACAATTCTCCACAAATTGACTTATATGCGCGACGGGGTCTTCATTTTTGAGCCCATGGAAAGCATTCAACTTCACCAAGTTGATTAATGCCGGATCAATCTTATATGTCGGAATATTAATCGCTTGCTTCTTGATCGGCCCCTTGGAAGCGGATGAGGAAGAAGCATTGATCTTCTCCCATATTGTTTGTGGCTCTGCCATCTCTTCTTGTTCGGGTTCAGAAATGATATCCTCTAGATGGTCTTGATTATAATCATCCTCGTCTTCCGGTCCCAGCAGCGGAACCTCTGGTGCGTGCTTCGTGTAGTCGGTACTACGTGTCTGTACCATGCACAGTACCTGCAAATAGAAAAGTTTAATTTCAGTACAGTGCTTGACGATTGCAAATATTTAGAAAATAGATTGTAAATTTTTGAAATGATAATAAAAAAAAATGTGACCTAGAGTGGCCTCTTGCAGCACTCGTAGTGCCCACAATTTGTCGTATCCCCAGCAACGGCGCCAAAAACTTGACACGAATTTACCGTGCGTAGAAACGCAAGTGTACGCGTCAATGTAATATAGGCCTTTGTGAGGCCCGAGTCAAACTCAGGGATACGTAAATTGTCGGAGACTCCTACTAACTACTCACGATCAGCTAGACCGATTAAATAATTGAGAGTTGTTGTTAAAATTAAAAGAAAACAAAAATAAAACAAAACAAAGCAATCAATTAAATGTTTGGTTTAATCAATTCAAAATGAAATCTTTAGGATTGCGGTTTCACCGCGGGTTTTCATTATATTAAATTCTATGTAGTCACTCAATTTTATCTCTCTATCCGGGTAGTGGCCTGAAATCAGAATTGCCCACTGTCGTGGTACAATTCACTACCTATGTCTAGGTCGGTTCCACCGTCGTAGTAACCTATACCCTAAACTAGGTGCATTAAAAATGATCTCTCGGTATCCACCATTAACCTTACACCACCTTGTTCAAGGGATTTGTCAATTAATGTAAATTCCATCTCTTTTCAACCATTAATTCTTCTTTCAAAGCAATTAAGGGCATTAGATTATTATTATGGTGATCAAGCATAACAATATAATTGAAAAAATGAAGTTATACCACGGATTTAAGAGATAAGATATGAATTACTATGATAAAATAGTCATACAATGAATTCTCGGGCTACTCCCGGTCCTAAAGACAAAGGGGATTAGCCCCGCATGTTCATCTCAAAGCAAAACATGGTAGAGAAAAGGGGAAACATGGAGAAAATTGTGATTGAGTGGTGAAACCCCTAAACGGAAAAGATCCAAGCGATCCTTGGCGTAGAATACGCGTTCTCCCACCTTTCAGTGGTGGAAATTGTCTTCTTCGGCGTCCGAATCGGCTGGGGTGTGCTTCTGGGCTCCGTTCTTCTCTCCACACTTTCTCGAGATGTGTGCAGTGGCTAATGACGTGATGATTCCCTCTTGGGCGCCGTCATTAGGTATAATTCCTGAGTTAGGTCACCAATTAATCACAGCCGTCGGATTAAGATCAATCTGAAGCAAACTCATATCTGACGGTGTCGATACTATCGACGCGGGTCGATAGTATCGACCTTGCGTTGTATCGGCTGATTTTCTTTTCTTTTCTCTATTGCGACTGATGCTATCTCGATACCATCGACGCGGGTTGATGGTATCGACATTCTTAGGCATTGCTTTTGTCTTTTTCCGTCACTGAAACTCCGCCTCGTCGATACTATCGACTGATGTATCAATAGTATCGACCCACTTCTCGCCAGCAACCTGATGGTCTCTCGATACCATCGACATCCCTGTCGATAGTATCGACTTTCTTCTGGTCCTTGCGGCTGGCACCTTGTGGTCTGGTCGATGGTATCGACCACTGTCGATGGTATCGACAGTATAAGATACTTGTTTTTCCTGAAATTATAACACGAGACCACATAAGTTTACACAAAACGTATTCTTTTGACAAATTATACTAAAAATGTTGAAATAAGGGAAATTTGACATAGAGAAGTAGCATAGACCAAAGTAGATGAATTATGCAACATTAACCACGAAAATGACTAATAAATGCATAAAACACATATCAAACAAGTCTATAAATGTGACTAGATGATAGACTTACAAGATATTTTTGTCCAGCGTGTGGGCGGTACAGCAACTGAGCCAGGGCTACAAGCAAGCGGCGCCACGAGGAAGACGACGGTTGTCGACCAGGGCCATGGGAGCCGAGATGAAGTGGAACCGGGGGCGCCAAGGAATGAAGCTGCAACAACACAAACAGAGATGCACGGTGTGAGGGGGATTCCAAAAATGAGGAAACCTAATGATATGCCATCCAACGATGCAGGACATATGATAGGAGACACCGACGCTCAAGCTTCCAGAAGGGACGTCGACACCTGTGTGCCGCAGTTTTTCCAAGTCTACTAGGGTGCAAAGGAGATTGAAGGGTGTTTGGGGGAAGGAGGGGTGGGGGACAAAGGGGAGGGGGTTCTTGTTATGAGGAAGACACACCATGGTAGGAATGGTGGTGAGGGAAGGGATAAGGGTGGTAAAAGTCGAAGGTTTACAAGGCTAGGGTCGCGCCAGGTAGGCGTGGTTGGGGAAGATAGGTCGAAGCAGAGAATACATGAAGGGGGTAAGAGGAGGAGAGGGGGAGAGGAGGATATTTTGGGGGTCAAGGAAGGTGAGATGGTTTTGGCAGGAAAATGAATGTGAGTGGTGTAGTGTGAACCAAATCACACAACAGTAGCGGGCGCTGGCGAGGTCCAGGCCCGTGAAGAGCCATGAAAACTCTATGTTGGAACGTCCAGGGTCTAGGCAGCCCTAGGACTGTTGACTCTCTCAGGAGGCGGTGTTGGAGAGAGATGCCTGATATAGTCTTTGTGATGGAGACTATGTGTAGAGGAAGGGACCAGGAGGAGGTAAGGAGGAGATGTGGGTACAATGCAGGGTTTGGTGTGGACAATAGGGGAAGGGCCATAGGGTTGGGGTTGTGGTGGAGAAGGAAGGATGTGTCAATGAAATCTTTCTCAGACCATCACATCAATGTGTTGGTGGGAAGGGAGGACAGCCAGGAGTGTTTTTGTTTTGTGGGGATCTATGGATGGGCAGTCACACATGAGCGTCACAACACATGGAGACTGATGGAGGAACTTTGTGCTCAGACAAATTTTCCTATTGTTCTCAGCGGGGACTTCAACGAGATCCTTCTTCACTCTGAAAAGCAGGGAGGACAACCAAGAAACGAGTGGCAGATGAGAAACTTTAGAGAGGCCATTGATAGATGCCAGCTGAATGATTTGGGCTGCACCGGTAATAAATTCATGTGGAAGAGAGGGCAACAGGAGAACACGATGATACTGGAAAGACTTGATAGGTTTTTGGCAGATAGGAAATGGTGTGATTTTTACAATATAAGAAATGTCAAAAATTTCCCTATTCTCAACTCGAACCATGGGAAGATCCTTTTATGGGCATAGAGAGGGAATCAGGAAGGGGGACAGTCGAAGAAGAGGTTCAGATTTGAAACTTTTTGGCTATTGTCACCGGAATGCAAGGAGGTCGTCACACAGGCATGGGACAACAGCCACGCTTTGGGCCTTAAAGGGCAGACGGACAATTGTGCAGTGAAGCTTGTTGGGTGGGCGGTGGATAAATTTGGGAACATTAGGAGGAGACTACAACAGCTGGAAAAGAGGCTTGGTCGTGCTCAGGATAGGCCATCATCTCATGACATGTTGCAAGAATGTGAGTCTTTAGCGAGAGAACTACAGGGTCTGCAAAGGCTGAAAGAGAGCTATTGGTTGGCTAGAGCTAGGACCAATGAGATGAGAGACAGATACAGGAACACAAAGTACTTTCATCATAAAGCTAACCAGAGGAAGCAACGCAATACCATAGAAGGTCTCTTCAAGGAGGATGGGAGTTGGCATACGGAGGCGGATTCCATTGCTGAAATTATCTCTTCATATTTTAACTCTCTCTTTTCCATCTCAAACCCATATGGGATGGATGAGTTCCTTGAAGGCATGCCAAGGCTGGTTGATGAGTCTTTTATTTCAGATCTGGAAAAGGTTCCCACGGAGACAGAAGTTTGGAAAGCACTCCAACAAATGCATCCGAATAAAGCGCCCGGACCGGATGGGATGAAGGCAATTTTCTACCCAAAATTTTGGGAGGTTATTAAAAGTAGCTTGCTGGTTTTTATTTCTAAATGGTGGAAAGGGGAGATTGACCTTGCAGATATCAATGATACTGATATAGTCCTCATCCCAAAGACAAGCAGCCCGGTCCGCCTGTCTGAATATAGACCTATTAGCTTGTGCAATGTCTCATATAAGATTATTACGAAGGTCTTGGCCAATAGAATCAAACTGCTGATGAATGGGATTATCTCAGAGAATCAAAGTGCTTTTATAGAAGGGAGGATGATCATAGACAATGCATTGGTGGCATATGAATTGTTTAACACCATGAAACACCGAAAGAAGGGAAGAGAGGGGCTTATGGCACTTAAGCTGGATATGAGCAAGGCGTATGATAGGGTCGAGTGGTCTTTTCTAGAGAGGGTCATGGGGAGGCTGGGGCTGCCGGTTACATGGAGGATGAAGGTTATGGAGTGTGTGACTAGCGTATCCCACAAGTTCATCATCAATGGCAATAGGAGAGGGTCTGCAAAACCATCCATAGGACTTCGCCAAGGTGATCATATATCCCCATATCTTTTTCTTTTTTGCACTGAAGCACTTTCTTTTTCTCTGTCCAAAGCCGCACATGTTAATGAAATACATGGGACAAGAATTTGCATAAGAGCGCCATGGGTCACTCACCTTTTTTTCGTAGATGATAGCATTGTTTTTACAAGGGCTACCTCAGAAGAATGCTCCGCTTTAGCTGAAATTGTCAGCCAATATGAGAGGGCATTCGGGCAGAAAATCAATTATGAGAAGACGGAGGTTTCCTTTAGTACAAACATGACGAGTGAAAGAAGGGAGTTGATAAAGAACCAGTTGTAGGTGAGAGAGGTCGATAGGCATGAGAAGTACCTTGGCCTTCCCACGGTGGTAGGGTGATGGAGCTAGAACTTACACCAAAAGATTACTCTTCCAATGGAAGTCCTAATATGCACCAAAAACCCTAGGGAGTTGATGTTCTCTCTAGGTTTACCTACAACTGGTGCTAGATAAATGCTCCAACCCCACAAGAGTGTGGAAACCTTATCATAGTACAGATTTAGGATCGAACCCAAAGGACAACATTAAGAATCTGAGTGTCTTTTTCTTGTTTCATATCGATCTAAGTTAATCATCTAAGACCAGAAGTTTGATTTGAGTTATTTAACCTAAAACATGCAAAAGTAAAGGCAAGAATAAAAACTAGTTTAAGGATTAAAAACTAAGATTAGCAGATGATGATGGATCACCGGGGTGATGCGGGTATTCACCACCACTACACATGAATTGTACTTGTACCAAACGTAGCAAGACTTGTAAGCAGGATACATGGATGATGTACAATACCGATGTCTTATAGGACAAGAGTAATGCATACATCCTTCACGGGTTGAGTAACTCTCATCCGGTACGTATCTACGTGTCAATGAAGATATGTAGTCTCCGAAGAGAAAATCTTACTCAACCTCGTGAAACGTGCATCGGGAAACTAACAAGCGAGCGAAAATTACCAAATCGATTAGTATCCTTATAGACTATCCCTCTTTCGAGGATATAGCTACGAGAAACGTGAGAGTGTTGCAACGTCAGCCATTCCCGAACGAATGGTCAAGTACTTTGCACCACTCTCTCCTCAGAGTGTGTTCCTCGACCTGTCAAGGTCGCACTTTTGTACGTCAACTGATTCCATTTCATAGTACAAAAGTACAACGATGGAGGTGAGTTTACTCCACTCCTTAGAAAGCGTTCCTAGATACCGAAATGGGTGCGCGGTGGATACACGCACCAGAAACCAAAACTAAATCGGTATTCGAGTCTCAAGAGCGGTCGTAGACAAACCACAATGAAAGACAATAGATGCATACAAGAACGCGGCCAACATTCAAGCATGTATGAAACGATTTAGTATTGAAACGGAATGATAACATCTTTTCAGTACAAGATACAAAACACGGGCAGCGGGGCTAGTCCCCGCACCCCAGTGGATGGAACTACTCGCTCCTCATAGAGGGAGCAACAAAGAAAGAGAAGAGAGAGAAAGAAAGCATCGTCAGAGCAGAAGAGTAGATCTGTGACAGCCCGGTGTAGATCGTCGCAGTCTCCGGGACTGCTCCGTCGTGGTCGATGCCGTCTGTTTCTCTGCCTCGATCTTCGGGTCAACCTCTGGAATAGCAAGAGTAGGATGAGGTGGAGCTATGGTGTGAGCAATGGTGAGATGGTGATGGAACAGCCTACTAGATCTGTGCCCGGACTGGCTACTCACCGGATCTGGACTCAGGATGGGATTCTGAGGCTGTGGGTGAAGTTTGGTCGGAAACGGTGCTCGGGCAATCTGGCAGCGTTCCGGCCTGGTCCCAGTCCGGCAGACTTGGGCCGTAGTGAGATCCCCCCTCAAATAAGGACCCTTGGGGTCCTATTTATAGGCACAGATCTGTCCCTCATGCATTTGGTGTGAGTCCAAACGGTTTACTAAAAGATCTTCTTCATACGGTTTGCTTTGCTCATACGGTCTTGCTTTGCCATTCGGTCTCATATGCAATTGCTCCATTCGGTTTCTAGTTCATTCGGTCTGCTTTTTCAGTGTGCATGCATGCACTCTTCACGGTCTCGACACTCCTCTCAGCCTTCGCGGTCTCGACACTCACCTCAGCCTCGCGGTCTTAATCACTTCAGCCCTCGTGGTCTCGCTCTCACGGTCTCGCGGTCTTAATCACTTCAGCCCTCGCGGTCTCGCTTTCGCAGTCTCGGCTTTGACAAAGTGTTGCATGCACTTCGCGGTCTCGGCTGCATGCGTAGTCATGCATTCCTCGCGGTCTCGCCAAAGTCATTCACACGTTCTTTTTTTGGTTATTCACGTGAATCGCAAAACCAGCTCATTCAATCTTCCCTCCTTGCTATCATGCACGTGGGAATAACTCTAAAAGCCATGCATGCACGTGGGAATAACTCTAAAAGCCATGCATGCGAGGAGCGCTGGCCTTTGAAAGTCCAATCTTGCATGTGTGATCAGCATACATGTTTGATCTTTACTTCAAGAGAAAGAAGGCGAACAGTCCCTTCATGCATTCACGTGAACTATTCAATGGATTCTTCTCCATTCGATTTGCACAATCTCCGCAACCCAGCAAACGGTCTTCGGTTATTGTATCATACGATCTTCGAGTGCATGCATACGTACAGCTCAAACGGTCTTCGGCTATTGGTCGCTAGGTTCACGTGGACTTCTACTTGTCTTCATGATCTTATACATGCATGCAAATTAACATGCATTCCTCATAGTTTGGAGCATTCACGTGGACAACTACTGGTCTTGTTGCTTACTCATCCTGTGCTCACGATTTTTGGTGTAGGTGATGAAGACGACGTTGTTGATGACGTATAGCTCAAACGGTGTTGCATGCCCTCATGCTCAAACGGTCTTGGGACCGTATGGGCTCATACGGTCTTGAGACTGAGAGGATCCAAACGGTCTTGAGACCGCGAGGGTCCAAACGGTCTTGAGACCGTGAGGGCCCAAACGATCTTGAGACTGCGAGGGCCCAAAAGGTCTTGAGACCGCGAGGGTCCAAACGGTCTTGAGACCGTATGGGCTCATACGGTCTTGAGACCGCATGGGTGAAACTGAATGGTGGTCAAGACCTTAGTGGTTGGATGAAAAGGAACCGTTGGATCTCGATCGGATGGTTGCGAGTGATCTGCAGAGGGAAAGGAGAATGTGTAATAGATAATATCATCGAATATACTAGTAATTAGAACTATTTAGGCAATATTTGCAAGGAATTAGTGAAACACTCAAAGTGAACCAAAGCGAGGGTAAATCAGTCAATATGAGGAATAAAATCCCTAGAACTGGCGACTGTGCAGATGAATCTGGAGGATTCATCATAGGGAGGTCCAAAAAGAAGGTGTTTGCGTCTATAAAGGACAGAGTGTGGAAAAAATTACAGGGGTGGAAGGAGCAACTCTTATCCAGACTGGGGAAGGATGTTCTGATCAAGGCAGTAATCCAATCAATCCCCACGTATCTCATGAGCATCTTCAAGCTTCCAGAGGGACTTATTGATGATATTCACTCCATGATGGCACGCTTCTGGTGGGGTTCAAAGGAGGGGGAGAGGAAAATCCATTGGATGAGCTGGGATAGGTTGTGCAAGCCCAAGGAGAGTGGGGGCATGGGGTTTAGGGATTCGAAAGATTTCAACCAATCACTTCTCGCTAAACAAGGACGGAGGTTGGCAGTTTATGGGGGGTCTCTTGCTGCTCGGATACTTAAGGCGAAATACTACAACTTATCATCTATTCTACATGTGGAGTTAGGGGGGAATCCCAGTTATACATGGAGGGGTATTTGGGGGGCGTTGCAAGTAGTGAAGAGTGGCTTCAGGTGGAGGGTGGGGGATGGGAAAGATATACACATCTATAAGGAGAGATGGATACCACACTTGGGGGCACAACAAATAGATATTTGATTCATGGGCCAGTGGAGTACAAATGGGTGAGTGACTTGATGTATGGGGGGGCCAAAGACGTGGAATAGAGAGGCGATGGAGACTTACTTCCCTACACATATAGCCAGGAGAGTCCTTAACATTCCACTATCACAGCGGCATGAGGAGGACACTCTATATTGGGAGAGGGAGAGCAACAGGAGGTTTACAGTCCGGAGTGCATATTTCTTTATTCGGGCAGGAGAGGAATTAGTAGATGGAGCGGATATGGAGTTGTGGAAGAGGGTTTGGAAGCAGGGATGGCCACCGAAACTGAAGCACTTCATACGGAGAGCACTCAAGAATATCCTTCCCCCCATGTCAGAATTGCAAAGGAAGCACATGACACCTGATGACAGCTGCCATCGTTGCAGTCAGCGGGAGGATTCTTCTCATGCATTGTTGCACTGTGACGTAGCTAGATAGGTTTGGGCAGCGGGTGAGTTTGATTGGGGTGGTCGACTGGCTAATCATGAAGTGGGGACCTTTGTAAGGGGTCTACTCGAGGATGAGGACATTAGGCGAAAAGATGAGGGCGCTACTCTTCTGTGGGTTTCATGGACAGTGAGGAATAAAACTCTTTTTGATGACCACCCTCCCTATCTTCCGGGGTTTGAGGCTTCTTATATCAGTCTGGTTGCCGATCATGCACGTCACCACGGGGCTGTGGGACGAGCTGCTCCCTCTTCCATATCATCATGACAGGTCTCATGGCACTGCCCGCCGAGTGGTAGCGTAAAGATCAACACTGATGCGTCGCTTACCACAGCGGAGGAGAACGGATGTGGGGCAGTTATTCGGGATGACAACGGTCATCTTTTGTGGACCTTCCAATGCCGTTTAGAACAGCCGTACTCAGTGCTTAGTGCGGAGGGTATGGCTGTCCTACACGATATGCGACTGGCTCTTAGGGAAGGTTATACATATATTATGGTGGAGACTGACTGTTTGCTGTTGGTGGAGGCTGTTAAGAAGGACTACGGTGGACGTGGTTGTAAAGACTTTATTACCGAGGATATTGTTGATCTTTCTTATAGTTTCTTGTCTTTTAATTTTTCCTTTATTAAATGGCAAGGCAATAGAGTAGCACATGCCTTGGCCATCACTGCCTGTCATTTTGTTAATCCTCACTTTGTGGGTGAGGATTTTGAGGATCGGATCCTTGTACTTGCTGCAAACGATTTGATTACTTAATAAAATGACAGGCACCCTTTCTCAAAAATATATATATACATATATGTATATATATATTTATAGTTATAGTTATAGTTATATATGGACGTATATATGTGCATGTATGTGTGTGTATGGGATTAAGAGAGAAAGATTTCTCCCCCCTCTCACATATATATGGACGTATATATGTGTATGTATGTGTGTGTATGTATGTATGTATGCATGTAGTATGTATATCTGTATACACAGACACACACAAACACACATGTACATACACACACACATCACATATACATGTCTATATATACATAGGTCAGTATATATACATATATATGTATATATATGTATATATATCATATTTATATTCATATATGTGTATATATATATACACACACACACACACACACACACATATATATATATATATATATATATATATATATATATATATATATATATATATATATATATATATATATATATATATATATATATATATATATGACAATGGTCCAGTGAGAAACATATCTGGTGAGACCATGAGAGGCATTTGAATAACTCTCCACATAGATCAATTTTTCATAATCCAACGGTACAGATTACAAGTATACCTTAATATCTACCTTCCTATAAAATTTTATCACCATCCAATTCGTAGATCATCACAACGACCACATATTTTTTGATGTTATATATTGAATTTCAGGCTGACCTTTGGATGTAAAAAGTGTATATTGTACATATGGACATGTAAACAATGTCTGATTGTAACGATTTTTTTGCGACAAGGTAAATGAAATGATGTGTTTTCCATCTATACGGTTGGATTTTAAAAAACAGATACTAATTTGTAGTTATTCAAATGTCTCTCATGCTCTCACCGTAGGATGTTTCTCACTGGATCACTATATATATATATATATATATATATATAGAGAGAGAGAGAGAGAGAGAGAGAGTCAGGCTAGAATAAACTCGAGTGTACGGATCACACTCTACACTCAAGTTGTGTTTGCATATCAAGACTATTTTTTTAAATGTAAACCATTGATCTTCATTGTTATACTATAATTAGGCTACATATGAATTTTGAGCCCATTTGAATGAGGGTAAGTCACTCATTTGACAACAACAAAATCGACGAATGAAACTAATTTGAAATGCATAATTTTTGTAGTCTTCATAACGTAACCTATAAATTTCCAAATGGGCTAAAATTTTATATATGAGCTATTCACAAGATGTTTAAGAAGATCAATAGATTATATTTCTAAAAAATTTGCATCATGAAAATCAACTTGAGTGTATTCTGCTCCAGATACACTCGAGTGTAATCTAGCCTGACTATATATATATATATATATATATATATATATATATATATATATATGCATACACACATACATACATATACATATATATACATATACATGTACACACACACACACAAATACACACACACACACACACACACAGATATATATATATACATATATATGATGGAGCTTCCACTCACGTGGAATTGCGTGCACCACTAAAAATCCTAAAGATGGTAAATCTTTAAGTTTAGCCTTGCTTATACTAGATCGAGAACTCCACCCACATATGCTAAGATAAGTGGAAGTCTTATCGTAGTATAGTAACGGGTCGAATCCATGGGACAACGGTCTTGTTGGGAACAACAAGATGGAAAACGTTAGAGTTTCACTTAATCTCTTAATAGCTGGTATTTGAATCAAAAGGTTGGTTTGGTTTGTTTTTAAACTAAGAGCAAGTAAAGTAAAGAAAGAGAGTAAATTTAAGGATGTTAAACAATGATAAGGAACCACTAGGATGTGATCGTCTTTCACCACCACTACACATGGATCAAAACATGCAGCATAAAACACAATCTGCAAAAAGAGTCTAAACAGTTAGTATCTTTGTAGATTTAGCTTCCTTTCGGAGAAGGAACTATGAGAAGTGTGGTAATGTTGCAATGCCAGCCATTCCCAAACGAATGGTCACCTACTTTGCATCATTCCCTTCGCAAAGTGTGTTCCTCGACTTATCAAGGTTGTACTTTCATACGTCAACTGATTCCATTTCATAGTATGAAAGTACAACGATGGAAGTGAGTTTACTCCACTTCTTGAAAACACTCCTAGATACCGAAATATATGCCTGGTGGATACATGCATCAAGAACCAACATTCAATCGAGTTACGAATCTAGTAGTACAAACATAGACAATTCATACTAAAAGATAAAAGATAACACAAGTTGGTGATCAAGCAACAAGCATTCATTAAACGATTGATGTTGAACTGAAAAGAAAGTATTTCTATATTGCAAACTATGGATTACATTACATGAAATGAAAACATGGGTAGCGGGGCTAGTCCCCTCACCCTAGTGAAAGAGACTACTCACTCATATCTAGGATAAAGAAGGAGGTGAGAAGAGAGAGAGAGAGAACGTCATCCCCACAAAGGAGAGAGGAAAGTCAACCCCTTGGAAAGAGAGAGAGAGTGACGATCTTCAAACTTCATAGGTTGCTCGATGATGAGGTCTCCTCTTCCCACATTCTTTGATGAAGAGAGAGAAAGTAGCTTCAGGATGGAGCATGGATCTCAGACCGGTAGCCTTCTGGCAGAGGATGGAGGTTGGAATACCTCTAGACCGGTAGAGGCAGCCTTTGGGCGTCTGAAACTTCATGATTTTGGGAGGACCCCTTGGGTCTTATTTATAGGCCTTAAGTGAAGTCCAGACAGTTTGGTCAGTTTTGGGTCCAAACGGTCTTGAAGACCGTTTGGACCCTGAGACCGTTTGGACCCTGAGACCGTTTGGACTCTGAGACTGTTTGGACCCTGAGACCGTTTGGACTCTGAGACCGTTTGGAGATCGGTTGGCTTCATGCGGTCTTGGGACTGTGTGAGTCCATGTGGTCTTGGGACCGTTCGACTTCATGCGGTCTTGGGACCGTGTGAGTCCATGCAGTCTTGGGACCGTTCGGCTTCATACGGTCTTTGGACCGTGTGAGTCCATGCGGTCTTGGGACCATTCGGCTTCAGGCGGTCTTGGGACCGTGTGAGTCCATGCTGTCTTGGGACCATTTGGCTTCATGCGGTCTTGGGACCGTGTGAGTCCATGCGGTCTTGGGACCGTTTGGCTTCATGCGGTCTTGGGACCATGTGAGTCCATGCGGTCTTGGGACTGTTTGGCTTCATGCGGTCTTGGGACCGTGTGAGTCCGTGCGGTCTTGGGACCGTTTGGGTCTTTTGTGATTTTTTTGTGTCTTTTTCTGTAAGTAAAAAGGAAAAAGTTAATCTAACAATATGTTTGCAATAAAAGAGAATAGTTAGATATTCTATCTAATATATCTGAGGAAGAGTGTGGAAAACTAAAGAAAATTACTAAGATAACATCACAAAATTGGAGGTTATCACCCCCCCTAACTTAGAGTCTAGCTTGTCCTCAAGTTAGATAGAGCTGAGGCATGTAATGACGAGGCGATTTTATTTAGTTAAGATTTCCATACTCTTGCTTCAATTCTAAACCTGAGATCTCCTAAGGTTGTATCGGAGCTTTTTGCCTTAACTCTTTCAGGTATTGAGAGTTTCTTGGACATCGGGTTTCTTCCATATCTTAGCCTGCATTGGGACCACTTTTTATTCGGTGCATGTCGTTGACTCTAATCAGTTTTATACTTCCTTGAAAATCATGTTGGAAGCTAGAGTGGGTATGGGGGTTGGCTAAAGGCTTAGTTGTGTAACTCCCCCTTCAAGTGGGGGAGGGGTTGTTTATGCTTTTTAGGATTTGACTACCGAGCACGATACATCTGCCTTCTTGAGGGCAGTTGAATGTACTGGCCGGGCGAGTCCTTTATCAGCCTTTCATATATTTAGATACCTTAGGGTTTCACTACCAGGCACGACACATCTGCCTTTTTGAGGGCAGCTGGATGTACCGGCCGGGTGAGACCTTTGTTGGTTCTTCATATAGATCCTTATTTGTATCACAACTCTCATGGTTTTATTCAACACTCTGGCTTTTATTCGTAAACTCACAGGCTTAGGATTTGGATGTTTAGGAATTTTGCTTTGGGAGGCCAAGCCTCTTTTATTTGAAGAGAAGAAAATTGTTCTTAGAGTTGTTCGACATGCACTTATTTGGTTTCTACTAGTGGTCCACTTGCAAGGCTTCATGATTTGGATGTCACTTGATGTCCCTCTCGTCCTTGAGATTGTTTTGGCTTATTGTGGCCCTGATGTTGTCCTATGGAGGGTCAGATGTAGAATTGAAACAAAAGAATGTAAAATGAGTGAAGATGATTTATTCAATCGCCCTTACATGTCTATGTGCTATTCTTTTTATTACTTGAGGGTTACTGGATTCTAAAGTTAGCTGGGGATGACTTTGTTCCAAGTAGGTTTTATTATCAGCAAAAACTAAATATGTGCAAAGAGAACTATGAAAAAGTTTATACGGAATTGAAAAAGAAGATAGAGAGGGAAGGATTTAGAATTGATACCTCTCCCTTATCCAGTGTACTCCCCCCCTAACTTATCACTCACTCTGTCCTCAGAGTGTCAAAGTGATAGGTTGAGAAGTACAAGGACAAGGGCATCAGGCGTCCGTTATTCCTTTATTTGCGCCATGTGTGCGAAGGAGATTAGCAGTAAACTTTCTACGTCACACGTGGTAATCCACATCTGTCATGTCCTCTACTGGTCTTCTAAGGACTATGATGGTGTATCTCCAATAGAGGATGTGGAAACCACAATCGTTCGACTCACGGAGCTACTGTAGGCACTTGTGGCTGAAAGTAGGGCAATGAAAGTGTTCTTTGCCATATGCCCATGTGTACTCGCTGAGAAGGGCGTGAAGTTGACCGACACACTCTTTCACCACCTCCTCCGTAGGTGTTCTTGGTGTTGTAGTGTAGTGTTGTGGATCTGGATTGTATTGGCTATCGGAACTGTTGTATATGATTGTTGTTCCTTCATGAAGATTTGTTGCCAACAACATCTAGTGTTCTGAATGAAGGAAAGGGAGCATGATGAACTTCGGGGTCGTATGTTGTAAGAAGGAGATGAGTGCCTCAGTTGTTCCGAAGTTCTTCAGCTTTAAAAGATCATCCTTCATGTAGGGGGATGCCATATTGGTGGTAGGGTGATTCTGTCCGAGAAGAAATTGATAAGAGGCCATTAAGCTTACGGATAGAGATCCTTTTGTTTGTACGGTTTCTCGTAACGTGTCTGCCATGACCAAAATGTCACTGGACATGAAAATGAGGTCATCTTTCTTGGCGTAAAGCCTTGACATGATGAGACGAAGTTGATTGTCGGAGAGACTTTTGCAAGCACTGAGGTCAAAATTGGAGAAAGTTGGTGTAATTGCAGACACAGGGTCTATTTGTGAAGGTGATCTGTTGATGGTAGTGATCCAACCCTATTCTAGGGTTGTATCTTGTGTCATTTTGTACCTTTATCACATTCAAATGCATTAGAATTACATGTTATTCTCCCCAATATGATTATACTTGCAAATATGCTTATGGATGTTCTTTGCACTGTTTTTCAGGTACTTGGACCATGCTTAGATGGAAGAGAGAGAGAGAGAGGGAGTTCTAGGGTTCCCCCACTCAAGGAGGAACCCAGCCCCAAAGTCTCCCTCAACCTACCTCCAGTGACCAAGAATCATCCTCGAGCAAAGACATCCGAAATTGACAAAGTAAGAAGCAAAATCAAGAAGTCAAGACTCACCACGGCCGTGGCCCCAATGCCACAGTCGTGGGTTTATTGACAAGTTCCAATAGGTTGTAACAGGGAAGAGAACACGACTGTGGCCATCGGCACGGTCGTGGTCAGGAGAAGAGAACACGGTCGTGGCACCCCGCCACGGTCGTGGGAATTAATTGCGAAAAGTCAGTTGCCAACAGGGAATTTGCCCGAAAAGCCACGACCGTGGACAAGTCACCATGATCGTGGCTGAAGCTGATCAAGACTCCCATGGCCCCTCCCCACGGTCACCTCCAAATCATCCAAAATGACCGTGTTACCCAACACGACCGTGGTGCATGCTACCCACCACGACCGTGGCACTCCGCCACGGCCGTGGCCACCACCATCTCACCATTTCCTTCACCCCACGACTGTGTTCACCCCCACAGCCGTTCCCCACTACCCTCACCACGGACGTGGCGCACCCACCACGACCGTGGTGATCACCTACCCTATACAACTTTTCACTGTTTTTCCTATTTTACCCCCACTTAACCCTAGCTCCTATGTAAGCACTAGTTGCTTCTAGGGCTCAAAAAAAGAGCACTCCCTAGCCGCAACCTAGCTGCTCCCTTGCATCCATTACTCCCATCCACCTACTTCCCTTGCATTTAATCCCATTTCCACCCACTTTCCACTCATTTCCACCATAGAAACTTAGTTTCTCTAGGTTTCTATCCATCCATTCCACCATTTCCATGCTCTTGGGCACCATTGGAGGAGGAGGATCGTGGCTGGCAGCAAGGAGGTGAAGAAGTCTAGCTTCATCAAGCATCCATGGCATTTCCTACTCTCTTTCCCTTCTCCTTTGTTTCTGTTTTGATCATGTATAGCTAAGCCCCCCTTGGGTGGGCTGTTTGGGGCAAAAATGTGACTTTGATACTGTGTTGGGGAATATAATTTGTAATGAACATATTTCACTTCTATGATGATTGAATTTTCTTGTATCTCATTTCCCATTACTTGTGCATGTGATTGTTGTTTAATTACATTAATTGCTTGCCTTGTGGTGCTTGAAGACATTTGCCTCTAGGGTGTTGGTTTCTATGTAGCTATCATGGGATTGGCTCCTAGGTCCTTAATTCGGATCCCTAGCTAGCCCCCTATCTTCCTACATAATCACCTTCTTCCTACATGTAAATGTGAGTTCTAAGTGACTAGTATAAGTGTGATTAGTGCAATTGCCTAGGATTTCCTAAAGGCTGAGGTGGCTAGTGGCATGAGGTCAAATATCCTCATCTCTACTCCCATCCTTACCCTTGGTCCTCAATTGACTAATACCACTTATCTTAGAGACCTAGACTTGGTAAGTCCTATGAGAATTACACCTAGCCCTAGTTCTCCAACTAGTAGCATAGGGTACATTCTCATAGCACCCACCTTGTTGTTTGGTTTGGTAGTCTAGAATGAATTATGCTTATTGCTTATTATGGTGACATCCCCCAATTAATGTCAAGGTCACATTCCCAAATGGCCCACCTCCTTCATCTAATTGCTTAAAACCTTAATTTCTCTGTTTGCTTGTTAATTCTAGTGTAGTTCAATTGCTTTAGTTAACTTAGTTAATTGCCTAGTTTCGCTAGCTAAGTGCTAATTTAGGTCTTTTGTCTTGTTTAGTGGTTAACTTAGGCTCTCAATTGCTAGTTGCTTACTTAGTCTAGTATAGTTTGTTCTTGCTGTTGTTTAGATAGCTTGTTAACTTAGATTTCTAATTTAGCCTTTTGATAACTTAGTTTCATATTGCTTTTTATACTTGCTCTCTTAGCTTAATCAACAACCAACCAACCTTAAAACCCTAAAAACCTTACTCTCCGCAATAGGAACGTAGCTCATCACTTCTAACTCTAATGCCCCCTCTATCTCCGTGGTTCGACCCCCCATCTTGCCCTTGATCTATACTACAACAGTACCCCATATGCTTGCGGGAGAATTGTTTTAGTTTTAGTGATAGAATCGATGTGGGACCATACAGATTTTGAAAGCAAAGATCCCATCATCTCGTGCCTCGTGACCTCGTGGATTGCACTCGGCCACCCTAGTTGGCCGGTGTGGTAAGCCTTTAGCAGAAGCGCACCAGGCTTTCTGGCACCGTTGTCGGGGATAGAGGCGTTCGGCCTAGTTAGATAGTGTAGCTTGCCCTTTCCTTTTGCCCTCACCATTGCTATTATTTATTCTTTCTGTTATTCTTTCATATTGGTTCGCTAACTTGGCTCCTTGTTGTTTGTTTGTGACTTGCGCAGGTGCAGCTGTGCATGTGTAGGACGCGTTCAATTTGCACCGACTTGGTGGTATACGACCCCAAGATTGGTAGAAGGAGGCATCAAGCTCACCGCAATCGACACCGAGAGGCCGAGATGGCTGAGAACAACCCACCACCGGATGCTCAACCTCCACCACATCGCCCGCTTCATGAGTACTTCACACCGGGGAACTACAACTCCCCCATTGCCACACTGGTTGACCAAATGCCCGGTCAGCAGTTCTCCATATCGCCGACACTCTTGGGACTTCTCCCCACATACTTCGGTATGGAGAACGAGAACCCCTACCACCATATAGACGTGTTCCTTGAAACGTGCTCTACCTTCCGCACACCTGCCGCCACTGACGACTCAATCAGGAGGACGCTCTTCCCTTTCTCCCTCAAGGAGAAAGCCAAGGAGTGGTACGTTTTGAGGCCAGAGTTGGTCACTTGGAATGAGGTGAAGAACGAGTTTCTCAAGAAGTTCTTCCCCATCTCCAAGTTATCCTACATGAGAAGGTGCATCACATCGTTCACCCAGAAAGAGAACGAACCCTTCCACGAGGCATGGGAGAGGTTCCAGAAGTTGCTTCGTGACTGCCCTCATCATGAGGTTCCTCTTTGGTAGCTAATTCAGGCCTTCTACACTGGGCTTGAGGAGCAAATCCAAAACAATGTCGATTCTTCTTGCGGGGCCACGTTCATGGCAAAGCCACCTGAGGAATCATGGCCGTTGTTTGAGCATCTCGCTGAAAATTCTCGCCACCGAGCTTCCACTAAAGGGGGGCATTGCGGCTGGAACTACACTCCTCCACCTTCCTCCGTGGCTCCCGCACGCAATGCCACTGACCCCGACATGATGCAAATGATGGCCGATATGATGCGAATGATGAAGAATAAAGTGGGTGGCTCTTCTAGCCAACTCACAATGGTTGTACACCTTCAAAAGAAAGACAACAGGGAGGATGCCTAAGAAGATCAAGCTCACTGAGCAAGTGAGCTCCATTCTCCAACACACCATTCCTCAGAAACGAAAAGACCCCAGTGCTCCCATCATCTCATGTTACATCGGGGCACATCGCATAGACCAGGCTCTTCTTGACTTAGGGTCTAGCGTAAACTTGATGTCGTATGATCTATTTGCTGAGCTCCAAATGGGGGAGTTGAGGCCAGCCCATTGCACTCTACAGTTGGCTAACTGATCTGTCAAGACACCTAGAGGGCGTGTGGATGATGTGTTGGTCCTTCTTGATGAGGATACTTATGCCTTCTTCCCAGCCGATTTTATCATTTTTGATATGGAAAAAGAGGCTAGAAAGGTATCAATCATTTTGGGGAGACCTTTCTTAGCCACAGCTGATGTCGTGATCCATGTGATGACAGGGACCATGTACGTTACATTCATGCACATGAAGATCAGGTTGAACATCTTCAAGTCTTCTACTACAGCCGAAGTGATAGGGGCCATCGAGGAAGATTGTTATTTGGTGGAATGCCTAAATGAGATTGTTGAAGAGTTCCTACATGCGTGGATTGAGATTGCCACCCAAGGTAGAGGTCTTGAACCAATTGTTGATTTCCCTGATGATGATGATGAAGATCATGAAGAGTGTGAGCTAGCCTTAGTGGCTGCAAGTCAGGACCTTCCTTCTATTTCTGCACCATTGAAGAACTTCCTTGAAGCACCTCCATTCTTGTGTTGAAGAAACTTCCTGAAGGATTGAAGTACTCTTTCCTGGGCTCAAATGACACCCTCCCAGTGATCATTTCTCCATTCTCTCTCCTGAGAAAGAATATGCCTTGATGGAAGTCTTGAGGAAGAACATCCAAGCCATTGGATGGTATATTTCTGACTTGAGAGGGATTGACACCTCTATTTGTGTGCATCGGATATACTTAGAAGAAGATGTGAGTCCGACCTGCCAAATGCAAAGAAGGCTAAATCCAAAGTTGAAGGACGTTGTAACTCAAGAGGTTGTAAAGTTGCTTGATGCAGGGATCATCTATCCCATTTCTGACAGTACGTGGGTGAGTCCCATCCAAGTTGTGCCCAAGAAGGGCGGGATTACGGTTGCAGAAAATGTCGATGGTGAGCTTATGCCGGTGAGAGAGCAGTCCAAGTGGAGAATGTGCGGTGATTATCGAAAGCTCAATGAAAAGACAAAGAAGGATCACTACCCACTCCCATTTCTTGATCATATTTTAGAGAGATTGGCTGGGCAGAGCTTCTACTATTTTCTTGACGGATACTCAGGATATTTCCATATTGTTGTGCATCCGGTGGATCAAGAGAAGACGACATTCACTTATCCAAGTGGTACATTTGCCTACCGGAGAATGCCATTTGGGTTGTGCAATGCCCCTTCCACTTTCCAGAGATGTGTAACCTCAATCTTTGCTGACATGCTTGATTCGTCACTTGAAGTTTTCATGTATGATTTTTCAGTTTTCGGGAAAACCTTTGATGAGTGCTTGCTACATCTGGCTGCTGTTCTGGAAAGAAGTGTGAAAGTTCGCCTGTTTTATCTTGGGAAAAGAGCCATTTCATGGTACCTGAGGGTATAGTTCTAGGACACCGAGTTTCTAAAGATGGGATTAAAGTTGACAAGGCCAAGGTGGGCCTTATTTCTACACTCGACACTTCTTCGACCGTAAGACATGTTCGATCTTTCTTGGGATATGCAGGTTTCTACTGGAGCTTTATTAAGGACTTTAGCAAAATATCAAGACCACTCTGTCGATTACTTGAGAAAGATGTTGATTTCAGTTTGATGACAAATGTGTTGAACCCTTCAATCATTTAAAAGAAAGGCTTATCTCTGCTCCTATCATGCAGCCCCCGGATATCTCTCTACCATTAGAGATCATGATGGATGCATCCGATATGGTGGTGGGGCTGTGCTGGGTCAACGCATTGGCCGAATTCCTCATGTTATGTATTATGCAAGCAAAACATTAGACGATGCTCAAAGAAACTATACGACTACCGAGAAGGAGTTGCTTGCGGTGATCTTCACTCTTGACAAGTTCCGGTTGTATCTCTTGCAAAACAAAGTGACAATCTACACGGGCCATGCTGTGTTGAAATATCTCATGTCCAAGAAAGACTCATAACCAAGGTTGATCCGATGGATTTTGTTGCTCCAAGAATTTGACATAGAAATTGTGGATAAGAAAGGAGTAGAAAATGGTGCAGCAGATCATCTCTCCCGCCTTGATGGACCTTTTGATATGACAAGTCCAATCAAAGAGACAATGCCACATGAACAACTCATCTTAATCTCATCTGCCCAAAAGCCATGGTACAAGCACATAGCAAATTTCCTAGCCAGTGGGAGGATACCGAGCATGTGGACAAGAGAGGAAAGCAAGAGATTGTTTGCTATGGTAAAGAACTATATTTGGGATGACCCTCACCTCTTTAAGTATTGCCCGGACCAACTCATTAGGAGATGCATTCCGGAGATGGAGCAGCAAGAAGTCTTATCTATGTGCCATTCCGGAGTGTGTGGAGGCCATTTTGGAGGGAAACACACGGCCGCCAAAGTTCTTCAATGTGTATTCTTCTGGCCGACATTGTTCAAAGATGCTCATGACTTTTGCAAGAGTTGCTTCAAGTGCCAAAAAGTGGGCACTATCTTAAAGAGGGACATGATGCCTCTATCACCTATTCTTGTGGTAGAAGTGTTTGATGTTTGGGGGATTGACTTTATGGGTCCTTTCCCTTCTTCTTTCGGGTATGTATAAATCTTGGTCACCGTAGACTATGTATCAAAATGGATTGAGGCTGTGGCAACAAGGACAAATGATCACAAGGTGGTGTGTGATTTCGTGAAATCCAACATCTTTAGCCGTTTTGGTATTCCAAGGGCTATGATTAGCGATGGCGGGAGTCATTTCATCCACTGCACTTTTGAAGGGTTGCTAAAGAGACATGGAGTGAACCATCGTGTATCTACTCCTTACCACCCTCAAACGAGTGGTCAAGTTGAGTTGGCAAATCGAGAGATAAAGCTCATTTTGGAGAAGACGGTGCGATCGGACCGCAAAGATTGGTCACTTCGCCGCAATGAAGCTTTATGGGCATATAGGACTGCATACAAAGCCCCGATTGGCACTACACCGTTCAAGCTTGTCTATGGTAAGAGTTGCCATTTGCCGGTTGAGATGCAGCACAAGGCATTGTGGGCCTTGAAGACGATGGACTTCGATGAAGAGAAAGTTGGAATGAAAAGAAAGTTTCAATTGCATGATCTAGAAGAAATGCGGCATGAGGCATATGAAATGTCAAAGAGCTACAAGGAAAAACCAAGCTTCTACATGACAAGATCATCAAGAAGAAAGAGTTTGAGCCCGGCAGATGGGTATGGCTATACAATTCAAGAATGAAGTTCTTTCCCGGAAAGCTTCGGTCTAGATGGGAAGGTCCTTACCTTGTCAAGCAGGTGTACCCATCTGGGGCAGTGGTGATTTGTGCAAAAGAAGGAGCTAAGGAATTTGTCGTTAATGGGAAAAGGGTGAAATCTATTGTTGAAGTCGGCCCGGACAAGGCCAATCAAGATTTTGATATCGTTATGCTTATAGAAGAAGAATCTGAGGAAGAAGAATGCTTGGACGAGGATGAGAAAGGGATTTACTACAAGGATCTTTTGAAGATTCCAAAAAAGTGAAAATGTCCAACAATCAATAAGCCTGGCTGAAGGTGTTAAATTTAGCGCTAGTGGGAGGCAACCCACGTGGTTTGAGATTCTCAAACCTTCTACTTTTCTATACTTTAGTTTTCTTTTACACCAATACACACACACACTTGTGCTTTACAATTTTTGTTTGAGTTTTGATGATGGCAGGTGATAGACATTAAAGAGAGAGGATCTAGAAGTTAATCGTGGTCATTCAGGCATATTTGTGGCAAAAGAACAAATAAAATCGAAAATTCAAGTTTTAAAGTTCGAAAGGTGAAAGAACAACAACACCACGGCCGTGGAGCTCGACCACGACCGTGGTTCATGTGGCCAAACATGACCGTGGCACATGGCCACGGCCATGGGAATTATTGCACAAAGTTGGCCAAAGTTACAGGTTGTTTTGAAGAACAGCCACGATTGTGGCAAGATGCCACGACCGTGGTGAAAGAGACTGCCCACGATCGTGGTCCCCACCACGGTCGTGTTGAAGAAGGCGGGCCACGACCGTGGCAGGCAACCATGACTGTGGTGAAGTCAAACTGGGGAGTTCTTCATCGACAACACGACCGTGGCACCCGCTACAGCCGTGCTACCCAACCCTGGCTATGACCATGGCCACCTGCCACGACCGTGGCCAAACTCGGTTCAGAAAAAAATATATATATACTTTTAAACATCCAAACCCGACCCCCCCCTCCTCATTCTATCGTCTTCCACCTCCAGAAAACAACGGTGGCGCCGACAACCACCGTCGTGCTCCCCCATTCTCCACTTCCAACCCCCAAAACCACCTCTGTTTGATCCCCAATCCATTACAAATCGATCCCCAGCCATTCCTCTACCATTTCCACCGTCCAATCTCTCCCAATCGCCTCTCCATCTCCATTTCCATCTCCATTCCGCCCAGCAACTCCCCTACACAAAACCTCCACAAAAAACCCTTCCATTCTCGCCCAAATCCACCACTAATCATATACCCAACATCCATACATCACTATCCTTCCATTCCACCCATAAAACCACATCCACACCACCTTCTCCACCCAAATCCAAAAATCACCACCTTCACCTCCTTATCCACCATGAAAAAAATTGGGAAAGCCATCACAAAGGGGACGAACATCCTCACCGGAGGGAAGAGGCATTCCAAGAATGCTTCCTCTGATGTGTCCATTCCATCCCACACCCCTTCACCTACCACCTCCGTCTACCATTCCCTCCGCCGGTCGCAATCGGTGAGCGGATCACACTCCCGCTAATCCGACAGCCACCACATTACATATGCCACTTACGAGGGAGAAGATGAAGAAGAGGAGGAGTCCATGGGGGTCGACTTGGACAATCTCATAGATGAAATCGAGCCGGAGTCCGCAAGAAGAACTCAAAAATATAAAGAGGCACCGTCATCATCCAGGATGCCTCCAAAGCCCACACCACCCTGCCACTCGACATCTAGCGCGGCGGCGAGACGTGATGTGCAGCCGCAACCCTCGCGGCAACTGCAGCAAGAAGAGGAACAGTCGGCACATTGGTATAACCTCGATACCAGTTCGGGGTCACAATCCTATAGAATGGAGGAGGAAGAAGATAACAGTAAGGAAGAGGTGGAGCTTGAGTCGGAAGGAGAAGATGTTTTGGCACATTTGGAGGCTGACAGAGAAAGAACCCTGGGCAAAGCACCAGTGGGGGTGTCCTATGGTAGATGACACAGGCAAAGGAAAGTCGAGCTCATTTACCCCGAGTGCATGACAAGGTGAGTCGTCGCCACCAGGTACAGTTGTGAGAAGACAATTGAAGATCTTGCAATCAAAGAGATAGTGGAAATGGGCTTGAAGAGGATTGGGTTGTGGAATATTCTTTTCACACCCCAACCTACATATCCCACTTTGACCCAAGAATTCTTTGCCACTCTGGAGAAGACAAAAGTGAGGGGTTGTGATGCACTCAAATTTGCCATGATGGGCAACATGCACACCCTCACTTCCACTGAGTTGAATGCTATCTTCGCCTCTAGTCCTGAAGAAGCTGTGAAATTGGATGACGGCTTGTTAAAGAGAGACGACACTCTGGACTATTCTTATTACTGGAAGAGATTCACAGGCAAAGAGGACTACTATGCGAGTAGATCAAAAATTGTTGCTATATGTAACACGCTAACGCGCTACGTGCAGAAGGTCTTGGCTAACACGATTGTGGGCAGATACAACAACCAAGGCAGCATTTCCCAAAAGGATATGATTGTCTTGATCGGTATGCACTAGAAGAGGTACATTGACCTTGGAGTTATTTTGATCGATCATATGAAGTCCATACCCTACAAGAGCACAAAGCCATTTGTCATGGGGGGATTTGTGACTTCGATTGCACTAGCATTGGGATATGATCTCTCGGGGGCACAAGACGTGATTGAGGCAGAACGTGTTGACCTCAACTATCTGACGCGCTCGCACACCATAAAAAATGAAGGATAAAAGAATGATTTACTTAACTACAAGTGTGCAGGATTTTGAACTAGAGCTGCCATATCACGCGGAACCCTTAATATTTGTGTTGGGACCTGGCAACAGGTTAAGGGAAAAATTGATGGCATGGCAGCTAGACCACTCGAGAGAGACGTATACTAGGGGAGCCACTGTCGTACAGGAAGACGTTGCTGAATCAAATGTACAAGGACAGGAGAAAGAACATGCACAACAAAGGCAACCCCGAAGAACAAGGAGGGATGAGGAGACATCCCAGCTACAGCCACCCTCAGGGAATGCCTATGACATGGCCGCAATCCAGGCACACCTTGAGAACATTCAGAAGATCCAAAGTGACATGCAGCTTTCCCAGCAGCAAATGTGGTATGATCAGCAGCAGATGCACTTCAGATCAACCACTCGTATCAATATCACCACGCCCAAGCAGAAAGAAACCCCGAATGGGGCGCAGATTTTTGGGGTGGTTTAGCTGGGTATCCACAGACTTACCCTCCACCCCAGGACGACTACTGGGGGCACTTTTACCAGCATCCTCCGTCAAGCTCAGCTCCAGACTCAGCTTCTCCTCCATATCCTCCGAACATGCCAGACCAGCCACCACAGCCATGACACTTCCCCTATCTCCCCTAAGCTATAGTTTCATGCTGAGGACAACATGATTCTAAAGTTTGGGGTGGGTAGGGCGGTATGCACCCTCTATCTCTCTATTATTGTCATTTTGATATCACCCTGCCATCTAGTTTAGTTTTACTCTTTTTGTTCTTTTCATTGCATCTTTGCATGACATCTAGTTGATTTCTGCATTTTTGAGTAATTTTTCAAAAATTTTGCATTTTCAGCCATGCATTGCATCTCATGTAGTTTTTTTTTTGCTAATTTTTGCATGTTTTAGCTAGGATTTACTTGTGACGTGTATTTTACTACGCGCTAAAACGCAAGTATACGCATCGAGTAGTACAGGCCTTTGTGAGGCCCGAGTCGAACACAGGGATACGTTGAATTATTGGAGACTCCTACTAACTATTTGCGATCAGCTAATCCGGATAACAAATTGAGGGTTGTTGTTAAAATTAAAAGAAAATAAAAACAAAAATGAAACAAACGATCGATTAAATGTTAGTTTAATCAATTCAAAAGGATATCTTTAGGATTACGGTTTCACCGCGGGTTAACATTGTATTAGGTTTCATATAATTCCTCAATCTTCTCTCTCTATCCGGGTAGTGGCCTGAAAACAGAATTACCCACTGTCGTGGTGTAATTCACTACTTAGGTTTAGGTTGATTCCACCGTCGTAGTAATCTATCCCCTAAACTAAGTGCATTACGAACGATCTCTCAGTTTCCACCATTAATTTTACACCTCCTTTGTCAAGGGATTTATCGATTAATGTAGGTTTCGTCTCTTTTCAACCGTTAATCCTTCTGTCGAAGTGATTAAGGGCATTAGGTTATTATTATGGTGATCAAGCATAACAATATATGGAGAAAACGAAATCATACCACGGATTTAAGAGAGAAAATATGAATTATTAATATAAAACTGTCATACAATGCATTCCCGGGCTACTCCCGGTCCTAAAGATGGAGGGGATTAGCCCCGCATGTTCATCTTGCACAAGTACATGGTATAAATAGGGGAAATCATATGAAAAACGTGAATTAAATGGGAAAACCCCTGAACGGAGGAGAACCGGTTGATCCTTTGCGTAGAACACGAGCTTTCCCACCTCTCGGTGGTGAAATCCATCTTTGGCAACGTCCAAATCGGCAAGTATGAACTTCTGGCCTCCGTTCTCCTTTCTCTCCCTCCTCGGCACTTGTGCAATGGCCAATTCGATGATGATCTCGTCTGGGCGACCGTCATTAGGTATAAGTCCCTAATTAGGTCGTCAATTAACTCCAGCCGTCCGATTGAAATCAATCTAAATCCAACGCATATCTACCGGTGTCGATACCAGTGTAGTAGCGACAGCCTTCTTGTCTTTTTTTCCGAGTGCCTGTGGCCATCTCGATACCATCGACTGGGGTCGATGGTATCGACCTCTCTATAGCGTCGGTTTTGTTGTTTAGCGACGTTGTAGCCTCCATGCATTGATGGTATCGACTTGGGTGTCGATACTATAGACCACTTCCTCGCCAGCAACCTGAAGGGATCTCGATACCATCGACTTGGGTGTCGATGGTATCGACTCTTTTCTGCTCCTTTCGGCTGGCAACCTGTGGCCTTGTCGATGGTATCGACTTCCGTCGATGGTATCGACGGAAGCAGATACTTGTTTTTCCTGAAATTCCAAGACAAGTTCGAATAAATCCACACGAATTATAATAAAGTGATGATTAATGCTCAAAATGATAAAACTAAGGGGATTTGACATAAAATAATGGCAAAGACCAAAATAGGTGAATTATGCAATATTAACCATAAAAATGACTAATAAAAGCACAAAATACATATCAAAAAGGTCTATAAATGCGACTCAAAATCATCGCATCAAACTCCCCTAAGCTTGAACATTGCTCGCCCTCGAGCAACTAATCCTTAGAATAGAATTGCAAATGTCAACTGAAAAACAACACACCAACCCAACATCCCATGTGACTCCCACTGAACGTTCTCAAACCGGCCTTCTCTAACCACAGAACGATAATTACCCTAAAGGCGACAGTAATCATCAATAAAAGAAATTAACCTCCAAACCGATGAACACTATCACATAAGGCAGTTAACATAATAAAATTCGCCGATTTCAGCATTGGTGCATCTTGTGATCGCCTATACTACGTTGCTCTCCCTAACTACCATCTACATGGAAGCAGTTCTCCTGATAATCATTAGTGAGGAGAATTTCACAGTGGCCTACCAATCCAAGCAACGGGTGGATGAAAATGGGTGGCTCATGGAAGAACTTGGAAGTATTGTACAGTTTCAACATGCATAATACAAAAATGTCCTAAATGATGCCAATGCACATTTAAATTCCCTAATGCCTAAAATTGGGTGAAAATGATGTGTGCACTAACCTTCCACCTCAAAATGAGATGGATATCTAGTCTAACTACATCATGTACTCAATTTTCCTGAAATGTGAGTGATATCATGTTCCTTTCTCCTTCTTATTTCACTTTCTTCTAAATTCTCTTTTTTTTATATATATTGCAGATTTTTAGAATTTTTTTCTTCAGCCCACATATCCATAATTGCTTAAAGATAAGTTTATTGGGCTATTTTCTTCATGCTCAGAATTGTTTTTCAATATTTAGAAGGTATGGAACAGTTTAATTCACCATTGGGGAAAAATTGAGATACATGATGTACTTTATGCATGAAAAATCATGAGTGCAACTACATGGCATGCACCTAAAGGTAATGTGCATGAATCCCTATATTTTTTTTCTTTTTATGCAAAAGTATGGAAAATATCAATGCAAGTCCTATCTACATGCTATGCACACAAGAAGGAATTAAAACTGCACTTTACTTCCAACTCTTAGGTGGATTATGGAAAAATGAAGTGGAATGATCACAAGATTAGATGACTGAACCTTAGAAAGATATTATGTGTCCCTCCTTACTGACCTATGTAGTAGTTTAAAGGGTTTTCTCTCTTACATCCAATTAAGGTCTCATTACCATTTGGTTAGGTTAGGCTCAAACAACCATTACTGTCCACTTTTCATGAATCATTAGGAGTACAGGTGTGAAATGTTGTTTTAAAGTTGACATAATCAATCATTTTCGTAGGATGTGTTCCCCAAGGTCAACCAAAGCAAGCTATCCAAGACACAAAATTTTTTAAATTTCCCTTAGATTTCCCATGAACTAACAGCCAGATGACAAACTTGTACGACATCCACAGTTACACTAGATAGCACGTGGATCCTACAAAAACTAAAGATGCAAGAAACAAATAACAATGCTAAAAACTAAAAACAATAAAAGATAGAGTTGTTCCAACTACCCCCCTAAGCTTGAATCTGACTATGGCCTCATAGTCAAAAACAAACCTAAGAGTGGAACAGAGATACCCGATCACTCTTGTGGAGGTGGAGGTGGCTGCGGAGAAGTGGGGTCCCAAGACGGGAACTGCCCTTGGAAGTTCGGCTCATACGGGGGCATTGGTGGAGTCTGTGGATACCCATCAAAATAACCCTGACTCCAGTAGTGGTCGTAGAATGGCTGCTGCTGCTGCTCCATCCTATGCAGCCGATCATGGATGCTTTCTTGATTGGCGAAAAGAAGGTGCTCATTCTCGAATATCGCCTGTTGGTTTACGAAAAGCCGGTCGGTGGTGTCTTGGATACCGGCATATGCAGCGGTGTGGCTGTGCTACGTCTGCTGAATGTCTTGGAGCATGATGTACATGCCCTGCATAGAATAAACATCATCGCTCTGCTGCGAGGACAGCGGCGGTGGAGGCGTATGCGGAGAAGATGATGAAGCACCTGGATGCATCCGAGGACGCTTCCGGGGTGCTACGCGTGCTCGAAGAGGTGTGAATGCCTCTTCCTCCTCTTCTGCCGCCTCGTCGTCATTGCCACCGTCGTTGTCGCCTTCTTCTTCATCGGAGTCGATGGCTATGATTGGCCATCTGAAATGTTGTGCGCCCTCGATGTTGAAGACGGGATCTGGCAGTGCGCACTCCTGGTACACTTGATTCATGTGGCAATGCGCAAATACCACGCCATCTCGGAGAAGAATTAGGTTGGCCCGGTGAAGATGTTGCAAGTTGACCTTGCTTCTCGTAGTAAGAGGAGTCAGTTGATCGAGATTCAAGCCCAAGTAAAGGGCTATCCTAGTGACTAGCCCGCAGAAATGAATCGGGGCTCTCCTCGTACTCCTCTTCACCGCCAACACTCGGTGTAGAAAGAATGCACCCCAGTTGCATTCTTGTCTCGTCAGGAGCTTGTATAGGAAGAAAAGATCAGACTCCTGGAATTTGCTCAAAGCAAGATCGCTTCGAGCAAAGATGGTAGATCTCAGCATCCTGTGCAAGACCCGTGCAAACGGGTGCTCAAAGTCGGCTACCGCGGCGTTATGGTAGCTCACCGACCTCCCATGCGGAACCGTCACCAACTCGGCGAAGATGGCGGCGTAATCGGTGTGGTTATTTGGCCGGCGGTAGTCGTACTTGGAACTGTTCCAGTTGAAGATGTCGTTGAACTGCTCCAGAGTGATGGTGTAGTCGTGGTTGTAGAGCCGGAAAGACACCCGGCCCTTCTCCCACTCACGATCGCTGGCGGATATCTCGTTTGGCACGACATTGACGTCGAGGGACGCCATGAATTCTGCCACCAGTTCCTTATATGTCGGCCACTCGCCGAAGAAAGGTTGACCGTCCTCGTGGCACTCCAGCTCGTTGTGGCCACGGCCCGTTTGGTGTGCTTGTCCTTTGAGCACGTAGTCCAAGTTTGCCTTGAAGCCAAGATCACAGAGCATCTCGTGATCCACATACCGGGTTGGCTCGATCTTGCGCTTCATGATTTCGTCGAAGATCTTTTTCACCTCCGCAGAAGGGTGGACAAGGCGAGGACATGCCACTGATGATGGCGGTGGTGGCACGAACTCGGGAATGTCGTCCAGATGAGCACGCGAGGAAGAAGCTCCAGCGGTACGCACCATGATGGCGAAGAGACAAGGATTAGAAGGAGAGCTCAGAGAAGAATGGAGATATGAATCTCCGCTCGGGGAAGATCGTCGCTCGGTGTTGGTGCTCTTCGCTCTTGGATAGCTCGGGGGAGTGCTCGGCGCCAAGGGAGGAGATCACTTTGAAGGTGTGACGTCAAATGACGTATTGCTTCTCCTTATATAGACTTGGTCGGCGCCACTGTTGACCCATCGATACCATCGACGCGGGTCGATGGTATCGACACGTCTCGATGCTATCTGGCCCCCTCGCGAGTATCGACGGCTGACGATTGCTTGATCTTGAAATCCGGATTGCTGACGTGTCGATACCATCGACATAGGTCGATAGTATCGACGCTGCACCTGGATCGATGACGTGGACGCCACGATCGCTGTCGATTTCTTTGTGCGGATCGGTGACATGGATGGTCGATACCATCGACAGGAGTCGATGGTATCGACTTGGATTCATTGCGACACTGCCACTTTTTCACTTCAACCTGTGACCATGTCGATACCATCGACGAGGCCGTCGATGGTATCGAGTTGACTGAGACAAATCGCTCTGAACTTCTCCAGAGATCTCGATGGTATCGACTGATGTGTCGATACTATCGAATGTTGTTGGGTGACCTGCCTGTAGGTGTGTCGATACCATCGATGTGACCGTCGATAGTATCGACTCAGAATGAACCTTGCAGTTGTCAACCTAAACCTATGTCGATACCATCAACCAGTGTGTCGATGGTATCGACTCTGCCTCAGCCTGCACAATGAACAAACGGATCAAGGTATCTTCTTTACACTAAAATTTTAACGAAATTAAAGCAACCTATGATTATAATTAAACTATCCCAATGTACCGATGGTTGGGTTGCCTCCCAACAAGCGCCCTTATTTAACGTCTTAGGCTAGACGGCTTCCGAGCGTCTCATTCGTCCGCAAGTGTAATGAGTTTGACCTCATTCACTTTTCTCTTGTAATTCTCACCAAAATACAGCTTTAGCCTCTGTCCATTCACCAAGAACTTGGCATCTCCATCACGCACCAGAATCGCACCGTCCGGTTTTACCTCTTCCACCATGAACGGTCCACTCCACCGGGCCTTCAGCTTCCCGGGATGCAACTTGAGTCGGGAATTAAACAACAAAACACTATCTCCCTTCTTGAACGTGCGCAGCTCGATATGGCGATCGTGGATCAGTTTTGTGCGCTCCTTGTATATTCGGGCATTCTCATATGTCGTCATGCAACTCATCCAGCTCATTCAACTCAAACATCCTCTTTCTCCCAGCTTCATCATAACTCAAATTTAGCCTTCTAAGCGCTCAATGGGCCTTGTGCTCCAACTCCACCGGAAGGTGACAAGCCCGGCCATACGCCAACCTAAAAGGCGTAGTGCATATAGGTGTTTTGTAAGCCGTTCTATATGCCCAAAGTGTGTCCGGTAGTAGGGCACTCCAATTCTTCCTTGTGGATGCCACCATTCGCTCTAGAATCTTCTTGATTTCACGGTTTGAGACCTCCACTTGGCCTTGAGTCTGTGGATGATATGGGGTGCCAATGTTGTGCTTGACCCCATATTTCTTCAATAGTGTCGAGAATTTCTGATTCCGGAAGTGTGTACCCCCATCGCTTATTATCATTCGGGGTATCCCAAACCTGCAGAAAATATTTTCCTTCACAAACCTGCACACTACAGTAGAATCATTAGTCCTTGTGGGGATTGCTTCAACCCACTTCGACACATAATCAACAGCTAGCAAGATATACAAATTGGAGTTCGAGGACACAAAGGGTCCCATGAAGTCTATTCCCCACAAATCAAATACTTCAACTTCCTGAAATACATTTTGGGGCATTTCTTGTCGCTTTGAAATGTTACCTGCTCGCTGACACGGGTCACATTGCCTTACAAAATCGTAGGCATCCCGAAACAAAGTTGGCCAATAAAGGCCGCTTTCCAACACCTTAGCTACTGTTCGCGAACTGGCATGGTGTCCTCCCATAGGCGATGCATGGCAATGGTGGAGAACACTCTCGTACTCCACCTCAGGCACACACCTACGTAAGATACCGTCCCTGCATTGCTTCAAAAGAATTGGATCATCCCAAAAGTAGTATCTTAAAGAATGAAAGAATCTCTTTTTCTCTTGATATGACCAGTCTTCCGGGATGATCCCGCAAGCCAAATAATTAACAATTTCAGCAAACCATGGTTCTTTAGAATTAATTTTCAAAAGTTGTTCATCGGGAAACGTCTCGGTTATGGGTATGTGCAAATCTTTTTCATTCACCCTCTCTAACCTAGACAAATGATCAGCCACTACATTCTCAATTCCAGACTTATCCTTGATTTCAATGTCAAATTCTTGTAAGAGCAAAATCCACCTAATGAGTCTAGGCTTTGCGTCCTTTTTCTCCATCAAGTATTTTATCGCAGCATGGTCGGTCCATACAACTACTTTAGATCCAACTAAATACTGCCGAAATTTTACAAACGCAAACACGATGGCAAGTAATTCTTTTTCAGTAGTTGTATAATTCAATTGAGCATCATTCAGAGTTTTGGAAGCATAGAAAATCACAGCGGGCTTATTATCTACCTGTTGCCCCAAAATGGCTCCTACTGCAAAATCCGAAGCGTCACACATCAATTCGAAAGGTTTTGTCCAATCCGGCGTTTGAACAACCGGGGCAGAAATCAATTTTTCTTTCAAAACATTGAATGCATGAAGAGACTTATCGTTGAAATAAAAAACCGCATCTTTCTCTAAGAGTTCGGATAAAGGTTTTGCAATTCTAGAAAAATCCTTAATGAATCACCGATAGAACCCGGCGTGTCCCAGAAAGCTTCTCACCCCTTTTACAGAATTGGGTGGGGGCAACTTGGAAATCACCTCAATTTTCACAGGGTCTACCTCAAGACCTTTGCTAGACACCTTGTGTCCTAGCACTCACCATCATGTGACATTTCTCCCAGTTAAGGACCAAGTGTGTGTCCTCACAACGCTGCAGCACCTTGTCTAGGTTATAGAGACATTCATCAAATGATGCACCATAAACCGAGAAGTCATCCATAAAAACCTCAAGACAGCGCTCTACCATGTCAGAAAATATGGGGAGCATGCAGCGTTGAAACATCACCGGTGCATTACATAAACCAAACGGCATTCGTCGGTAAGCAAAAGTCCCATAGGGACATGTGAATGTAGACTTCTCTTGATCCAAAGGATCAATCGAGATCTGGTTATACCCCGAATACCCATCCAGAAAACAAAAATGCGACCGACCGGCAAGACGTTCTAAAATTTGATCAATAAACGGTAAGGGAAAATGATCCTTAAGTGTGGCGGCATTCAGACGATGGTAGTCAATACAAACTCGCCACCCGGTTACCAATCGGGTGGTGATAGGTTCATTCAACAAATTTTTAGTGACAGTAATTCCCCCCTTCTTAGGGACTACCTGTGTGGGACTCACCCACGTCGAGTCTGATATGGCATAGATAATTCCTGCAGCAAGAAGTTTGATGACCTCCTTCTTCACAACCTCCATCATGCTCGGATTTAAACGTCTTTGAGGCTGAATAACAGGCTTGGCTCACTCTTCGAGCCGAATCTTATGCTGGCAAAGAGTAGGGGAGATCCCCTTGATGTCTGCAACAGACCACCCAAAAGCTCCACGGTGGTTCTTGAGCACTATCAGCAATTGCTCCTCCTCATCCACACTCAAGTAAGCAGATACGATCACCGGTAACTTGTCCTTCTTAGCTAGAAAGACGTACTTGAGATGCGGGGGCAGCGGCTTCAATTCTAAATCTGGCGGGCTGATAAGAGATGAATGCAGCGGTGGGGGAAGTGCAACTAAATCTTCATAGTACCTCGCATAGAAGCATGGAAGCATCTGAAGCATTTTAGCGCACTCCTTGAGTGATTTACTCCGCATCCAATCATAGGTAACATTCAATAAACAAGCCTCCAGCGGCAATTCCGGATATGCATCAACAACAGAAATAGCAATCGCATCATCCTCCCAAGAGAGCGGAATGTCCTCATTCTCATCATTCAGAAATCCAACAGCTTTACACAAAGAGACAACCTTAGTTTGCTCCATGATATCCACAGCTAAGTTTCCATTATCCATCTTGCTCATCACATGAGCCATGTCCAAAAATGGTTTTCCAAGGCAGAGTGAGATGTTGTGATCCATGTGTTTCACCATATTACATTGTTATTTTGCTTTCGAAGACGCAATGCTAGAGGGCATGACCATCTCAAAGCGGTCATCTGCTATGCCTAAGGTCAAGCGACCTCTCCCCATCTCTAAGATCATGTCGTCTGTAGCTTGGAATGGACGTCCAAGTAACATCTCATTACCATGCTCGTCCTGCATCTCCATAACCACAAAATCAGCCGGAAAGACAAATCGATCCACCTTCACTAAGACATCTTCACAGATTCCATAAGGCTTCACCACAGAGTTGTCGGCCAATTGGATAGTCATATTGCTCGGCCATGACTCCTTTAATCCCAGCTTTTTAAATGTCGAAAGGGGCATCAAATTGATGCTTGCCCCTGAATCAAATAATGCCTCTCCAAATTTAAACTTCCCGATATAGCAAGAAATGTTGAAACACCCGGGATCCTGTCTCTTTGGCGGTAGAGTGCCCATAATGAAGGCACTCACTTGCTCCTTTAGTACAACGACCTCAGTATCTGGTATCTTCCTCTTCTTGGTGATGACATCTTTTAGAAACTTCCCGTATGAAGGGATTTGCTCAATAGCTTCCAATAACGGAATATTGACCGAAAGCTTCCTAAAGCTGTCCAAGAATTTCTTGAATTGTGCATCTACCTTCCTTGCCTTTGCACTATTCGGATAGGGGACCGGAACGGCTTGTGCCCTTTGATGAGGTGGCACATAAGGCGTCATTTTCTGCAGTTCCTCCTCAGCAACCTGTTCATCATTACCATCCACGGCTATGTCTTCAACCTGCCCTGTGACTGGTGTGGGCTGCTCCATAGTGGTTTCACCTTCAACTTTATCTTGCGGTATGTTTGTTTCATCCATTCTTGGATTCAACACCTTCTTTCCGCTTCTCAGTAAAATGGCCTTGGCTTGCTGGTTTCCCCCGGGAACATTGGTGTTCCCCGGAAAACCTGGATGTGCTGGCTTCTTCAAACTAGCAATTTTAGCTGCCATATGTGCCATGGAGGTCTCTATGGTCCTCATTTGAGCCCCATGGCTCTGCAATGTCTGCCCAAATTGATTCATAAATTCACCTTGTTGCTTGATTCGCTCCCCGAATGTGTTCATTAACTCTTGATTTTGCTTGATGACCTAATTGAGCAACTCCGTGCTCTTGTCCTCTACAGCTGGTGCGGGCTTGGCTTCCGGATCCTACAGAAAATTATTCGGATCCTTCCATGAGAACTTTTTGTCCTTTCTCCATGAGTAGTCATTGTTCCTGTACCCTTGTTGTTGTCTCATGTACTTGACTTGAGCCTCATCCTCAGACTCATTTTCTTCTTTTTGCAGTAACTTCTTTGCGAGAAGATCCATCTTCTCATTCAGCTCTCTCATTGCCTTTCATTCACTGGAGACTCGTGCTTGCTCAACTGGGCCTCTCTCTCTTTCTCCCCAGGACTGCTTTCTCGCCATGTTCTTGAGTATTTCCCAGCATCTAATGTCAGTGTTATTCAGAAAAAATCCCGACCCGACTGAATCCAGATTACTCCTATCATGCTCGGAGAGAGCAAAATAGAAGATTTTCACCTGTGTCTCTTTGTCCAGCCCGTGATGCGGACATCTCCTCAACATAACCTGAAATCTCTCCCAGGTCTCAGAATATGTTTCACCCGCCTGTTGGGTGAAATTGTGAATCTTCCGGATCATGTCGTTAGTCTTCTCAGGAGGGAAGAACCTCTCAAAGAAGACTTCCACCATATGGTCCCAAGACTCAACGAACTCATCATCTAGATTATGTAGCCACTCTCTTGCTGCTCCTGCCAAGGAACTTGGGAACAGCTTGAGGTACAAAGCATCTTGTGGAAACCTGTCTATCTTTACCATGTCACAGTTTTCAACGAACTGGCTGATGTGTGCAATAGGATCCTCATTCTTCAGCCCATGAAACGCATTTGATTTTACCAAATTAATCAACGCTGGATCGATCTTATATGTCGGTATGTTGATCACCTGCTTTTTTATAGGCCCCTTTGAAGCTGATGAGGAAGAAGCCTTGATCTTCTCCCATATGGGTTGTGGCTCGGCCATGTCTTCTGGTTCAGATTCAGAATCTATCTCTTCTTGGTACTCGTGCTCAGAATGATCCTCATCCTCAGGTCCCGAATATGGAACCTCGGGTGCATGTTCCACGTAGTCAGTACTACGTGTCTGCACCATACACAGTACCTGAAATAAGAAAATTCGAATTCAGTACTAAGCTTAGATGAGTATAAACAATTAAAGCGCAATGTAAAAATATTTGAATTTGAATGAAAATTAAAAAGAAATTTGTGGCCTAGAGTGGCCGCTCGTAGCACTCAAAGTGCCAACAATTCCGCCGTATCCCCGGCAACGACACCAAAAACTTGACGTGTATTTTACTACGCGCTAAAACGCAAGTATACGCGTCGAGTAGTACAGGCCTTTGTAAGGCCCGAGTCTAACACAGGGATACGCTGAATTATTGGAGACTCCTACTAACTATTTGCGATCAGCTAGGCTGGATAACAAATTGAGGGTTGTTGTTAAAATTAAAAGAAAATAAAAACAAAAATTAAACAAACGATCGATTAAATGTTAGTTTAATGAATTCAAAAGGATATCTTTAGGATTACGGTTTCACCGCGGGTTAACATTGTATTAGGTTTCATATAATTCCTCAATCTTCTCTCTCTATCCGGGTAGTGGCCTGAAAACAGAATTACCCACTGTCGTGGTGTAATTCACTACTTAGGTTTAGGTTGATTCCACCGTCGTAGTAATCTATCCCCTAAACTAAGTGCATTACGAACGATCTCTCAGTTTCCACCATTAATTTTACACCTCCTTTGTCAAGGGATTTATCGATTAATGTAGGTTTCGTCTCTTTTCAACCGTTAATCCTTCTGTCGAAGTGATTAAGGGCATTAGGTTATTATTATGGTGATCAAGCATAACAATATATGGAGAAAACGAAATCATACCACGGATTTAAGAGAGAAAATATGAATTATTAATATGAAACTGTCATACAATGCATTCCCGGGCTACTCCCGGTCCTAAAGATGGAGGGGATTAGCCCCGCATGTTCATATTGCACAAGTACATGGTAGAAATAGGGGAAATCATATGAAAAATGTGAATTAAATGGGAAAACCCCTGAACGGAGGAGAACCGGTTGATCCTTTGCGTAGAAAACGAGCTTTCCCGCCTATCGGTGGTGAAATCCATCTTCGGCAGCGTCCGAATCGGCAAGTATGAACTTCTGGCCTCCGTTCTCCTTTCTCTCCCTCCTCGGCACTTGTGCAATGGCCAATTCGATGATGATCTCGTCTGGGCGGCCGTCATTAGGTATAAGTCCCTAATTAGGTCGTCAATTAACTCCAGTCGTCCGATTGAAATCAATCTGAATCCAACGCATATCTGCCGGTGTCGATACCATCGACGCGGGTCGATGGTATCGACCCAGTGTAGTAGCGACAGCCTTCTTGTCTTTTCGTCCGAGTGCCTGTGGCCATCCTGATACCATCGACTGGGGTCGAGGTATCGACCTCTCTATAGCGTCGGTTTGTCGTTTAGCGACGATGTAGCCTCCATGCGTCGATGGTATCGACTTGGGTGTCGATACTATCGACCACTTCCTCGCCAGCAACCTGAAGGGATCTCGATGCCATCGACTTGGGTGTCGATGGTATCGACTCTTTGCTGCTCCTTTCGGTTGGCAACCTGTGGCCTTGTCGATGGTATCGACTTCCGTCGATGGTATCGACAGAAGGAGATACTTGTTTTTCCTGAAATTCCAAGACAAGATCGAATAAATCCACACGAATTATAATAAAGTGATGATTAATGCTCAAAATGATAAAACTAAGGGGATTTGACATAAAATGATGGCAAAGACCAAAATAGGTGAATTATGCAATATTAACCATAAAAATGACTAATAAAAGCACAAAATACATATCAAAAAGGTCTATAAATGCGACTCAAAATCATCGCATCAACTTGCTTTTTACCTAAAATTGTGTTTGAATGTGATTTAGTGCAATTTGACACCTTTTTGGCCAATTTTGCCCAGATTTGATGTTTCTTGTCCAAAAAGCGTGTTTTGACTCAATCTTTACCATATTGAATGAAATTGCTTATCTTTGACAAATACAAGATGATATGCTATGATGAAGTGCTATGTGGTATCAAGGAGTGACTTCTTACATGCTCGTCACCTCCCTTGGGAATGTGTTGGTTTGATTGAATTATGATCCGAGCAAGCATAGAACGTTTAATGTTTGTGGAGTTACTTGATTGATATATGGATTTCATTTGGTTCATTCATGTGATGTGATATCTATGGTGAAGTGTCAGACTAGTTTTCATGCAGGAGACCTTATGTGGAAGATTATGCCAAGTGACCCCTCTTTGACCCGACCACTCTTTCATCATCTTCATACCTCCCCGCCTCATGAAAAGATGTCAAAGTGCACATATTAGCCGTGGCCACCTCCAAAAGTTTGGGGTGGCCACATCTCTATCTCCTCACTTCACTCTAGCCATCATATGCCCTACCTACACCAAGGGCAAAGAAAAATGAAAAGAGAAGCAAAAATAAAATAAAAGGATGCTCCTATTTAAGAGCATTCAAATAAAGAAAAGAAGAGTGTGTAATAGCACTCTGAATCTTACTACAACCCTTTCTTCATTCTTTCACACCCATGGAGCTAGGAAACATTAAACCTAGCTCACTTTATGTTACGACCCGCGTCGAGCTTAACCTGTAAGTATGTTGTTGAGCATGTGTTTTAGCTGCTTTGCGAAGCTGTAAGCTTGTTTTTGTTAATAATGTTTATAACTGATATGATATGTGCTTAGTGTGAATCCTAGCCCTTAAAATGTGTAGGATCTTACGCTTGAAGCGTTGACAGAGAAATCGTTCGAATCCGACCTTCGAGTCAAAAGTTGCATGTTTTTGGGCTTGTAGGGACCCGTTTGTAGTTTTTGGAAGTTCTTGGACTTTTCGTTTTGGCCCCTAGGTTTTCCTCCTTATCTATTCTTTCTCACTTATCTCGTTTCATTTTTCCAGAAATGAGAGAACTCAGAAGCGTTCTTCTTCTTCCTTCGCGTGAGAGAGAGAGAGAGAGGGAGCTGAGAAGGGAAAAGCGTCTTGGAGCCCTGGAGTTGCTCCGGCCTGCAGCTGCGGCCTTCCTTCTTCCCTCCTTCCATCTTCTTCTCCATCAAATCGATCCAGCTAGTAGTAGGAGCTGTGGTTGCAAGGAGATAGCATGAAGATTAGGGTGCAAGAGCAGCCCTAGCTCGTCTTTCTTTCCCCCTCCAGCTAGTCCCTGGTGGTGTGCACCTTTTTCAAGTGATTTGCAACGCAAATCGAGGGTTTTGTCCGTCGATTCGAGTGAAATCGACATCTGCAGATCCGTTTTTATTTTCTGTCTGTGCGCGGTTCGGCCGAGTTCGTGTTTTGGTCGGCCGAGTTCCTTGCTTAGGATTTCGAACAGCGTTTTGGTCGGCCGAGTTTGGTCTTGAATCGGCCGAGTTTCTTTTGTAGGTAAGCGAGCTGTGTTTCGATCGGCCGAGTTTCCCAGTGGATCGGCCGAGTTTCCTGCTGATCGGCCGAAGTTGGTCGGCCGAGTTTCAGAAACTGTGAAGTGATCGGCCGAGTTCCAGAGTGATCGGCCGAGTTTCAGAGTGTGAGTGGCAGTTCATTCAGAAATCATTATTTAACTCATTTTAAATGCTTATTTGCTTCAGTATCAGTTGGTATGACTCTTAAGCAGTGTAGCACGTACAATAGTGTATGATTGATTCAGTGGAAACTTGAAATATGCATGAAATGTGATATTCCTATTTAAATGGTTATATGTTAATCAGTTAATAGACTTAAGTGCCCTAACACCGTAGAACCCCTTTGACAGATCTGCTTCTTAGGGGTGAAACTCGTGTTGCAACATTATCCGTGCTTGTGTCATGGAGACACGAGGATAGAGAGGCAGTGTCCAACAACAACGCGTGCTTGTGTCACGGTGGCACTGGAGAAAAATGGGGGTTATTGCAACATTATCCGTGCTTGTGTCATGGAGGTAACCCCGTGAGACTCTCCGCCTGTGTACTCAGGTTAGAGGAGGAGTCTAGAGCACTCAGAGTAGTGCCTTGAGGCCGTAGAGCCTATGAGTCAGGCCGGAGAGCCTGGGGTCCTGTGGCAGAGCAGGGCTGGTGTTAGACTTAGCATTTCCCGGGTGTGTCGCTAAGTCTTGTACGGTGGGATCGTAGTTCGCTACGGATCTTTATATGCAGGGTACACTGCATATTATTAGGGCATAATAATAATGTAAATTGGTAATCATATAGGATCACAGTAAATTAGTATATTTGAACTTCTGTGTCAATTCTCTATAACTGTTTAATTGTTCAAAATATCTGATGTTGCGTAGAAATGATATTGTTATTTATAAATCTGCTAAGTCATTAGAACTGCCCTGCTCAATACTGCAATTATGTTTTTTTTCAATTTTATAAACCTGACGAGTTGTTTAGTGATAGCTAAATGAAAAGCTATTCATTGAGCGAGTAGGCTCATACCTCTACTCAAACATTTTCAGGTCATCATCAGCAGCAGGAATCTGAAGGATCCTTTCATCCTAACGCTTAGTCTGTAGAAGGTATATGTAGTTAGTAGTTAGAGGTCTCTTAGTCCTTTCCCCTCAATCTTTGGGACAAGGTGTGGGTGAGAGAGAACGTGTATAAAGATGTAAATTAACTGTTATGCTTTATTTTATGTCGAACAATGTAATATTCTGTAGACACTCTTTATATCGCTAGTCAGATTAATAAAAATGCTTCCGCAGTTTGTTGAGTTTTATTTTACAACATAAATCAGATTACCTTTTTATGCCTTCTAAATGTTCTTAAAAAGTTATGAATGGTTTGTCTTGTGTATAATCCCTCCGTCGCGCCCTACTCTCGTGATTTCGAGGTTAGTGTGAGATCGGGGCGTGACACTTTATCCCTTTTCCGCAGCCATGTGGGTCATTTGGCATAACTTGAAGCATAAGGTTGAACGCATGAAGGTGAAACAACACTCCTACTCATCGGCGATTAACATCATCATGAAACGGTCTACCCGGAACCTTATGGATGAGATATTGATAACTTGTGCAATCCATGCATTATATGCAAAGTTCATGTTCTTTGTGCTCTCTTCATGGTTGGTTTGTGAAAGTAGAAGAGGAGGGAAGTTATTTGCATGTACCTAGTCACCTTTGATCCCATTTAGCATTTGTCGCCCATCATATTGCAGTTGTCATATCTTTTGATTGTGGAAAATGGAAAAGAGATTGAGTTGGAGCATACTTGAGGACAAGTATGTTTCAAGTTTGGGGTGGTGATCCAACCCTATTCTAGGGATGTAACTTGTGTCATTTTGTACCTTTATCACATTCAAATGCATTAGAATTACATGTTATTCTCCCCAATATGATTATCCTTGCAAATATGCTTATGGATGTTCTTTGCACTATTTTTCAGGTACTTGGACCATGCTTAGATGGAAGAGAGAGAGAGAGAGAGAGGGATTTATAGGGTTCCCCCACTCAAGGATGGACCCAAAGAAGGCCCCAAAGTCTCCCTCAACCTACCTCCAGTGGCCAAGAATCATCCCCGAGCAAAGACATCCGAAATTGACAAAGTAAGAAGAAAAATCAAGAAGTCAAGCCTCACCATGGTCGTGGGTTTATTGCCAAGTTCCAACAGGTTGCAATAGGGAATTCCTTAGATCACCCATGACCATGGCCTCCCAGCCATGACCGTGGCCAGTGAAGACAACACGATCGTAGCCATCAGCACGGTCGTGGTCAGGAGAAGAGAACACGGCCGTGGCACCCTGCCACGGTCGTGGGAATTAATTGTGAAAAGTCAGTTGCCAACAGGAAATTTTCCTAGAAAACCATGACCGTGGCCAAGTCGCCATGACCGTGGCCGAAGCTGATCAAGACGCTGGTGGCCCCTCCCCACGGTCACCTCCAACTCCTCCAAAATGGCTGTGTTACCCAACACGGCCGTGGTGCATGCTACCCACCACGACCGTGGCACTCTGCCACGGCCGTGGCCACCACCATCTCGCCATTTCCTTCACCCCATGACCGTGTTCACCCCCCACGGCCATTCCCCACTACCCTCACCACGGCCGTGGCGCACCCACCATGACTGTGGTGATCACCTACCCTATACAACTTTTCACTGTTTTTCCTATTTTACCCCCACTTAACCCTAGCTCCTATGTAAGCACTAGTTGCTTCTAGGGCTCAAAAAAAGAGCACTCCCTAGCCGCAACCTAGCTGCTCCCTTGCATCCATTACTCCCATCCACCTACTTCCCTTGCATTTAATCCCATTTCCACCCACTTTCCACTCATTTCCACCATAGAAACTTAGTTTCTCTAGGTTTCTATCCATCCATTCCACCATTTCCATGCTCTTGGGCACCATTGGAGGAGGAGGATCGTGGCTGGCAGCAAGGAGGTGAAGAAGTCTAGCTTCATCAAGCATCCATGGCATTTCCTACTCTCTTTCCCTTCTCCTTTGTTTCTGTTTTGATCATGTATAGCTAAGCCCCCCTTGGGTGGGCTGTTTGGGGCAAAAATGTGACTTTGATACTGTGTTGGGGAATATAATTTGTAATGAACATATTTCACTTCTATGATGATTGAATTTTCTTGTATCTCATTTCCCATTACTTGTGCATGTGATTGTTGTTTAATTACATTAATTGCTTGCCTTGTGGTGCTTGAAGACATTTGCCTCTAGGGTGTTGGTTTCTATGTAGCTATCATGGGATTGGCTCCTAGGTCCTTAATTCGGATCCCTAGCTAGCCCCTTATCTTCCTACATAATCACCTTCTTCCTACATGCAAATGTGAGTTCTAAGTGACTAGTATAAGTGTGATTAGTGCAATTGCCTAGGATTTCCTAAAGGCTGAGGTGGCTAGTGGCATGAGGTCAAATATCCTCATCTCTACTCACATCCTTACCCTTGGTCCTCAATTGACTAATATCACTTATCCTAGAGACCTAGACTTGGTAAGTCCTATGATAATTACACCTAGCCCTAGTTCTCCAACTAGTAGCATAGGGTACATTCTCATAGCACCCACCTTGTTGTTTGGTTTGGTAGTCTAGAATGAATTATGCTTATTGCTTATTATGGTGACATCCCCCAATTAATGTCAAGGTCACATTCCCAAATGGCCCACCTCCTTCATCTAATTGCTTAAAACCTTAATTTCTCTATTTGCTTGTTAATGCTAGTGTAGTTCAATTTCTTTAGTTAACTTAGTTAATTGCCTAGTTTCGCTAGCTAAGTGCTAATTTAGGTCTTTGATCTCATTTAGTGGTTAACTTAGGATCTCAATTTCTACTTGATTGCTTAGTCTAGTATAGTTTGTTCTTGCTCTTGTTTAGATAGCTTGTTAACTTAGATTCCTAATTTAGCCTTTTGATAACTTAGTTTCATATTGCTTTTCATACTTGCTCTCTTAGCTTAATCAACAACCAACCAACCTTAAAACCCTAAAAACCTTACTCTCCACAATAGGAACATAGCTCACGCCTTCTAACTCTAGCACACCCTCTATCTCCATGGTTCGACCTCCCAGCTTGCCCTTGATCTATACTACAACAGTACCCCGTATGCTTGGGGGCAAATTGTTTTAATTTTAGTGATAGACTCGATCTAGGACCATACAAATTTCGAAAGCAAAGATCCCATCATCCCGTGCCTCCTAACCTCGTGGATTGCACTCAGCCACCCTAGTTGGCCAGTGTTGTAAGCCTCTAGCAGAAGCGCACCAGGCTTTCTGGCACCGTTGTCGGGGATAGAGGCACTCAGCCTAGTTAGATAGTGTAGCTTAGCCTTTCCTTTTGCCCTCACCATTGCTATTATTTATTCTTTGTGTTACTCTTGCATATTGGTTCGCTAACTTGGCTCCTTGTTGTTTGTTTGTGACTTCCGCAGGTGACAGCTATGCATGCATAGCACGTGTTCGACTTGCACCGACTTGGTGGTATATGACCCCGAGATTGGTAGAAGGAGGTGTCAAGCTCTCCGCAACCTACACAGAGAGGCCGAGATGGCTGAGAACAACCCACCACCGGATGCTCAACCTCCATCACATCGCCCACTTCACGAGTACTTCATGTCGGGGAACTACAACTCCCCCATTGCCATGCTGGTTGACCAAATGCCCGGTCAGTAGTTCTCCATCCCGCCGACACTCTTGGGACTTCTCCCCACATACTTCGGTATGAAGAACGAGAACCCCTACCACCATATAGATGCGTTCCTTGAAACGTGCTCTTCCTTCCGCACGCCTGCCATCATTGACGACTCAATCAGGAGGATGCTCTTCCCTTTCTCCCTCAAGGAGAAAGCCAAGGAGTGGTACATTTCGAGGCCAGAGTTGGTCACTTGGAATGAGCTAAAGACCGAGTTTCTCAAGAAGTTCTTCCCCATCGCCAAGTTATCCTACATGAGAATGTGCATCACATCGTTCACCCAGAAAGAGAACGAACCCTTCCACGAGGTGTGGGAGAGGTTCCAGAAGTTGCTTCGTGACTGCCCTCATCATGAGGTTCCTCTTTGGCAGCTAGTTCAGGCCTTCTACACTGGGCTTGAGGAGCAAAGCCAAAACAACGTCGATTCTTCTTGCGAGGACACGTTCATGGCCAAAGCCGCCCGAGGAATCATGGTCTCTGTTTGAGCATCTCGCCGAGAATTCTCACCACCGAGCTTCCACTAAAGGGGGCATTGCGGTCGGAACTACACTCCTCCACCCTCCTCCGTGGCTCCCGCACACAATGCCACCGACCCCGACATGATGCAAATGATGGCCGATATGATGCGAATGATGAAGAATCAAGTGGGTGGCTCTTCTAGCCAACTCGCAATGGCTGTGGATATTGTAGACGAGGAAGTCAACGCTCTACATTCCTTTGGTGGCCGCAACAACCAGGGCCAAATGTCCAGCTCCTACACTCCCGAGTGGAGGAACCACCCCAACTTCTCCTAGAAACAACAGAACGAGGATGGGCAAGGACAGGGGCAGTAAAAGCCACGCTACAACTCCAAGTTTGAGGACGAGGTACTAGGAAGACTAAGGAGCCTAGATGAAGTAAAAAAAGATGTCAATGCACATGGGCAGTCTATAAACCATCTTGAGCACAGGTTGGATCAAATTTCTCTCTCTTTGGCTAGAAGGGAAGAAGGTAGACTTCCATCTCAACCACTACCAAATCTGAACAATGATGGGGTTTTTCTAGGGAACACTTCGAGTTCTTATGTTCCACCATCTTAGCAAGCCCCACCAAACCCCTATGCTCCTCTGCCTCCTCAAGCGCCACTCAATTATCAATATGCTCCACCTCCACCTCACACCTACCAACAACCACCTTCAAAATACCACCCCCACCACAACAACAACCGCAACCCCAATTCATTCTTCAAAATACCAACTCTCCTCACCAAAGGCCTCCACCACCCCAACAGCCACAACCACCTCCACAAGCTCCCTCTCCTACCACCCATGAGCATGTGAAGGCGGTGACTACGTTGAGGAGTGACAGGACTTTGCAGAGCCCCCATGGTACAGTTGTTGGCAGAGATGACACTAAGGCTGAGGAGGTAGATACTGAGATGCAGATGGATGATACTGTGATAAGAGGCAGTGTTGATACCATGATGCCGAGCATTGATATTGTGATACCGAGTCGTGATACTGTGATTCCAGTGATACCAGTGGATGATATTGTTGATTTGGACCGATTGGGGTCCCAACTCCCTCCATATCCTGATGCACTCGAGGAGCCTTCTGTTGCAAAGAAAAAAAAGAAGCATGCGGAAGATATTCTGGAGATCTTCAAGCAAATGAAAATCAACGTACCTCTTATAGATGCAGTCAAGCAAATTCCATCCTATGCAAAGTTCCTTAAAGAGTTGTGCACCTTCAAAAGAAAGACAACAGGGAGGGCGCCTAAGAAGATCAAGCTCACTGAGCAAGTGAGCTCCATTCTCCAACACACCATTCCACGGAAAAGAAAAGACTTCGGTTCTCCCATCATCTCATGGTACATCGGGGCACATCGCATAGACCAGGATCTTCTTGACTTAGGGTCTAGTATAAACTTGATGTCGTATGATCTGTTTGCTGAGCTCCAAATGGGGGAGTTGAGGCCAGCCCATTGCACTCTATAGTTGGCCGACCGATCTGTGAAGACGCCTACAGGGCGTGTGGATGATGTGTTGGTCCGTCTTGATGAGGATACTTCTGCCTTCTTCCCAGCCGATTTTATCATTATTGATATGGAAAAAGAGGCTAGAAAGGTACCAATCATTTTGGGGAGACCTTTCTTAGCCACAGTTGATGTTGTGATCCATGTGAGGATAGGGACCATGTATGTTACATTCATGCACATGAAGATCAAGTTGAACATCTTCAAGTCTTCTACTACAGCCGAAGTGATAGGGGCCATCGAGGAAGATAGTTATTTGGTGGAATGCCTAGATGAGATTGTTGAAGAGTTCCTACCTGTGTGGATTGAGACTGTCACCCATGGTAGAGGTCTTGAACCAATTGTTGAGTTCCCTGACGATGATGATGAAGATGATGAAGAGTGTGAGCTAGCCTTAGTGGCTGCAAGTCAGGACCTTCTTTCTATTTTTGCACCATTGAAAACTCCCTTGAAGCGCCCCCCGTTCTTGAGTTGAAGAAACTTCCTGAAGGATTGAAGTATGCTTTCTTGGGCTCAAATGACACCCTACCGGTGATCATTTCCTCCATTCTCTCTCCTAAGCAAGAAGATGCCTGGATGGAAGTCTTGAGGAAGAACATCCAAGCCATTGGATGGTCTATTGTTGACATGAGAGGGATTGACCCCTCTATTTGTGTGCATCGGATATACTTAGAAAAAGATGCGAGGTCGACCCGCCAAATGCAAAGAAGGCTAAATCCAAAGTTGAAGGACATTGTAACTCAAGAGGTTGTAAAGTTGCTTGATGCAGGGATCATCTATCCGATTTCTGACAGTACGTGGGTGAGTCCAATCCAAGTTGTGCCCAAGAAGGGCGGGATTACGGTTGCAGAAAATGTCGATGGTGAGCTTATTCCAGTGAGAGAGCAGTCCAAGTGGAGAATGTGCGTTGATTACCGAAAGCTCAATGAAAAGACAAAGAAGGATCACTACTCACTCCCATTTCTTGATCAAATTTTAGAGAGATTGGCTGGGCAGAGCTTCTACTGTTTTCTTGACGGATACTCAGGATATTTCCAGATTGTTGTGCATCCAGCGGATCAGGAGAAGACGACATTCACTTGTCCAAGTGGTACATTTTCCTACCCGAGAATGCCATTTGGGTTGTGTAATGCCCCTTCCACTTTCCAGAGATGTGTAGCCTCAATCTTCACTGACATGCTTGATTCGTCACTTGAAGTTTTCATGGATGATTTTTCAGTTTTCAAGAAAACCTTTGATGAGTGCTTGCTACATCTGGCTGTTGTTCTAGAAAGATGTGTGAAAGTTCACTTAGTTTTATCTTGGGTGAGCCATTTCATGGTACCTGAGGGTATAGTTCTAGGACACCGAGTTTCTAAAGATGGGATTGAAGTTGACAAGGCCAAGGTGGGCCTTATTTCTACACTCGACACTCCTTCGACCATAAGACATGTTCGATCTTTCTTGGGACATGCAGGTTTCTACCGGCACTTTATCAAGGACTCTAGCAAAATCTCAAGACCACTCTGTCGATTACTTGAGAAAGATGTTGAATTTCAGTTTGATGACAAATGTGTTGAAGCCTTCAATCATTTAAAAGAAAGGCTTATCTCTGCTCCTATCATGCAGCCCCCAGATTTCTCTCTGCCATTTGAGATCATGACAGATGCATCCGATATGGCGGTGGGGGCTGTGCTAGGTCAACGCATTGGTCGAATTCCTCATGCTATCTATTATGCAAGCAAAACATTAGACGATGCTCAAAGAAACTATACGACTACTGAGAAGGAGTTGCATGCGGTGATCTTCTCTCTTGACATGTTTCGGTCGTATCTCTTGCAAAACAAAGTGACAATCTACACAGACCATGCTGCGTTGAAGTATCTCATGTCCAAGAAAGACTCAAAACCAAGGTTGATCCGATGGATTTTGTTGCTCCAAGAATTTGACATAGACATTGTGGATAAGAAAGGAGTAGAAAACGGTGCAGCAGATCATCTCTCCCGCCTTGATGGACCTTTTGATATGACAAGTCCAATCAAAGAGACAATGCCACATGAACAACTCCTCTTAATCTCATCTTCCCAAAAGCCATGGTACAAGCACATAGCAAATTTCCTAGCCAGTGGGAGGATACCGAGCATGTGGACAAGAGAGGAAAGCAAGAGATTGTTTGTTATGGTAAAGAACTACATTTGGGATGACCCTCACCTCTTTAAGTATTGCCCAGACCAACTCATTAGGAGATGCATTCCAGAGATGGAGCAGCAAGAAGTCTTATCTATGTGCCATTCTGGAGTGCGTGGAGGCCATTTTGGAGGGAAACGCATGGCCACCAAAGTTCTTCAATGTGGATTCTACTGGCCGACATTGTTCAAAGATGCTCATGACTTTTGCAATAGTTGCTTCAAGTGCCAAAAAGTGGGCACTATCTCAAAGAGGGACATGATGCCTCTATCACCTATTCTTGTGGTAGAAGTGTTTGATGTTTGTGGGATTGACTTTATGGGTCCTTTCCCTTCTTCTTTCGGGTATGTGTACATCTTGGTCGCCATAGACTATGTATCAAAATGGATTGAGGATGTGGGAACAAGGACAAATTATCACAAGGTGGTGTGTGATTTTGTGAAATCCAACATCTTTAGCCATTTTGGTATTCCAAGGGCTATGATTAGCGATGGCGGGAGTCATTTCATCCACTACACTTTTGAAGGGCTACTAAAGAGACATGGAGTGAACCATCGTGTAGCTACTCCTTACCACCCTCAAACGAGTGGTCAAGTTGAGTTGGAAAATCGTGAGATAAAGCTCATTTTGGAGAAGATGGTGCGACCGGACCGCAAGGATTGGTCACTTTGCCTCAATGAAGCTTTATGGGCATATAGGACTGCATACAAAGCCCCGATTGGCTCTACACCGTTCAAGCTTGTCTATGGTAAGGGTTGCCATTTGCCGGTTGAGATGCAGCACAAGGAATTGTGGGCCTTGAAGATGATGGATTTCGATGAAGAGAAGGCCGAAATGAAAAGAAAGTTTCAATTGCATGAGCTAGAAGAAATGCGGCATGAGGCATATGAAATGTCAAAGATCTACAAGGAAAGAACCAAGTTTCTACATGACAAGATCATAATGAAGAAAGAGTTTGAGCCCGGCAGATGGGTATGGCTATACAATTCAAGAATGAAGTTCTTTCCCAGAAAGCTTCCGTCTAGATGGGAAGGTCCTTACCTTGTCATGAAGGTGTACCCATCTGGGGCAGTGGTGATTTGTGCAAAAGAAGGAGCTAAGGAATTTTCCGTTAATGGGCAAAGGCTGAAATCTGTTGTTGAAGTCGACCCGAACAAGGCCAATCAAGATTTTCATATCGTTATGCTTATAGAAGAAGAATCCGAGGAAGAAGAATGGTTGGATGAGGATGAGAAAGGGATTTACTACAAGGATCTTTTGAAGATTCTGAAAAAGTGAAAAAGTCCAACAATCAATAAGCCTGGCTGAAGGCGTTAAATTTAGCGCTAGTGCGAGGCAACCCACCTGGTTTGAGATTCTCGAACCTTCTCCTTTTCTATACTTTAGTTTTCTTTTACTCCAATACACACACGCACACTTGTGCTTTACAGTTTTTGTTTAAGTTTTGATGATGGCGGGTGATAGACATCAGAGAGAGAGGATCTAGAGGTTAATCGTGGTCATTCAGTCATATTTGTGGCAAAAGAACAAATAAAATCGAAAATTCAAGTTTTAAAGTTCGAAAGGTGAAAGAACAACAACACCATGGCCGTGGAGCTTGACCACGACCGTGGTTCATGTGGCCAAACACGACTGTGACACATTGCCACAGCCGTGGGAATTATTGCACAAAGTCGGCCAAAGTTACAGGTTGTTTTGAAGAACAACCACGACTATGGGGAGATGCCACGACCATGGTGAAGGAGACTTCCCACGACCGTGTTCCCCACCACGGCCGTGTTGAAGAAGGCGGGCCACCACGACCATGGTGAGGTCAAACCAGGGAGTTCTTCATCGACAACACGACTGTGGCACCTGCCACGGCCGTGCTACCCAACCCTGGCCACAACCGTGGCCACCTTCCACGACCGTGGCCGAACCCGGTTCAGAAAAATATATATATATATATACTTTTAAATGTCCAAACCTGACCCCCATCCTCATTCTTTCATCTTCCACCTCCAGAAAATGACTGTGGCACCGACAACCACCGCCGTGCTCCCCCATTCACCACTTCCAACCCCCAAAACTGCCTCTGTTTGATCCTGAATCCATTACAAATCGATCCCCAGCCATTCCTCTACCATTTCCACCGTCCAATCTCTCCCTATCGCCTCTCCATCTCCATTTCCATCTCCATTCCGCCCAACAACTTCCCTACACAAAACCTCCACAAAAAACCCTTCCATTTTCACCCAAATCCACCACTAATAATATGCCCAACATCCATACATCACTATCCTTTTCCATTCCACCCATAAAACCACATCCACACCACCTTCTCCACCCAAATCCGAAAATCACCACCTTCACCTCCTTATCCACCATGAAAAAAATTGGGAAATCCATCACAAAGGGGACGAACATCCTCACCGAAGGGAAGCGGTGTTCCAAGAACGCTTCCTCTGATGTGTCCATTCCATCCCACACCCCTTCACCAACCACCTCCGCCTACCATTCCCTCCGCCGGTCACAATCGGTGAGCAGATCACACTCCTACTCATCCGACATCCACCACATTATGGATGCCACTTACGAGGGAGAAGACAAAGAAGAGGAGGAGTCCATGGGGGTCGACTTGGACAATCTCATAGATGAAATCGAGCCGGTGTCCGCAAGAAGAACTCAAAAATCTAAAGTGGCACTGTCATCATCCAGGCTGCCTCCAAAGCCCACACCACCCTGCCACTCGACATCTAGCACAGCGGAGAGACGTGATGTGCAGTCGCGACCCTCACGGCAACTGCAGCAAGAAGAGGAACAGTCGGCACATTGGTATAACCTCGATACCAGTTCGGGGTCGCAATCCTATAGAATGGAGGAGGAAGAAGATAACAACGAGGAAGAGGTGGAGCTTGAGCCGGAAGGAGAAGATGTTTTGGCACATTTGGAGGCTGACAGAGAAAGAACCCTGGGCAAAGCACTGGCGGGGGTGTCCTATGGTAGAGGACATAGGAAAAGGAAAGTCGAGCTCATTTACCCCGAGTGCATGACAAGGCGAGTCATCGCCTCCAGGTACAGTTGCGAGAAGACAATTGAAGATCTTGGAATCAAAGAGATAGTGGAAATTGGCTTGAAGAGGATTGGGTTGTGGAATATTATTTTCACACCCCAACCTACATATCCCACTTTGACCCAAGAACTCTTTTCCACTATGGAGAAGACAAAAGTGAGGGGTTGTGATGCACTCAGATTTGCCATGATGGGCAACATGCACACCCTCACTTCCACTGATCTGAATGCTATCTTCGCCTCTAGTCCTGAAGAAGCCATGAAATTGGATGACGGCTTGTTAGAGAGAGACGACACTCTGGACTATGCTTATTACTGGAAGAGCTTCACAGGTAAAGAGGACTACTATGCGGGTAGATCAAAAACTACTGCTATATGTAACCCGCTAATGCGCTACGTGCAGAAGGTCTTGGCTAACACGATTGTGGGCAGATACGACAACCAAGGAAGCATTTCCCAAAAGGATATGATTGTCTTGATTGGTATGCACTACAAGAGGTACATTGACCTTGGAGTTCTTTTGATCGATCATATGAAGTCCATACCCTACAAGAGCACAAAGCCATTTGTCATGGGGGGATTTGTGACTTCGATTGCACTAGCATTGGGATATGATCTCTTGGGGGCACAAGACGCGATTGAGGCAGAATATGTTGACCTCAACTATCTGACGCGCTCGCACACCATAAAAATGAAGGATAAAAGAATGATTTACTTAACTACAAGTGTGCAGGATTTTGAAATAGAGCTGACATATCACGCGGAACCCCTAATATCCATGTTGGGACCTGGCAACAGGTTAAGGGAAAAATTGATGACATGGCAGCTAGACCACCCGAGAGAGACGTATACTAGGGGAGTCGCTGCCGTACTGGAAGACATTGCCGAATCAAATGTACAAGGGTAGGAGAAAGAACATGCAAAACAAAGGCAACCCCGAAGAACAAGAAGGAGGGATGAGGAGACATCCCAGCTGCAGCCACCCTGAGGGAATGCCTATGACATGGCCGCAATCCAGGCACACCTTGAGAACATTCAGAAGATCCAAAGTGACATGCAACTTGCCCAGCAGCAAATGTGGTATGATCAGCAGCAGATGCACTATCAGATCAACCACTCGTATCAATATCGCCACGCCCAAGCAGAAAGAAACCCCGAATGGGGCGTAGATTTTTGGGGTGGTTTAGTTGGGTATCCACAGACTTACCCTCCACCCCAAGACGACTACTGGGGGCACTTTTACCAGCATCTTCCATCAATCTCAGCTCCAAACTCAACTCCTCCTCCATATCCTCCGAACATGCCAGACCAGCCACCGCAGCCATGACACTTCCCCTATCTCCCCTAAGCTATAGTTTCATGCTGAGGACAGCATGATTCTAAAGTTTGGGGTGGGTAGGGCGGTATGCACCCTCTGTCTCTCTATTATTTTCATTTTGATATCACCCTGCCATCTAGTTTAGTTTTACTATTTTTGTTCTTTTCATTGCATCTTTGCATGACATGTAGGTTATTTCTGCATTTTTGAGTACTTTTTCAAAATTTTTGCTTTTTCAGCCATGCATTGCATCTCATGTAGTTTTTTTTTGCTAATGTTTGCATGTTTTAGCTAGTATTTACTTGCTTTTTACCTAAAATTGTGTTTGAATGTGATTTAGTGCAATTTGACACCTTTTTGGCCAATTTTGCCCAGATTTGATGTTTCTTGTCCAAAAAGTGTGTTTTGACTCAATCTTTACCATATTGAATGAAATTGCTTATCTTTGACAAATACAAGATGATATGCTATGATGAAGTGCTATGTGGTATCAACGAGTGACTTCTTACATGCTCGTCACCTCCCTTGGGAATGTGTTGGTTTGATTGAATTATGATCCGAGCAAGCATAGAACGTTAAATGTTTATGGAGTTACTTGATTGATATATGGATTTCATTTGGTTAATTCATGTGATGTGATGTCTATGGTGAAGTGTCGGACTAGTTTTCATGCAGGATGCCTTATGTGGAAGATTATGCCAAGTGAACCCTCTTTGACCCGACCACTCTTTCATCATCTTCATACCTCCCCGCCTCATGAAAAGATGCCAAAGTGCACATATTAGCCGTGGCCACCTCCAAAAGTTTGGGGTGGCCACATCTCTATCTCCTCACTTCACTCTATCCACCATATGCCCTACCTACACCAAGGGCAAAGAAAAAGGAAAAGAATAGAAAAAATAAAATAAAAGGATGCTCATGTTTAAGATCATTCAAATAAAGAAAAGAAGAGTGTGTAATAGCACTCTGAATCTTACCACAACCCTTTCTTAATTCTTTCACACCCATGGAGCTAGTAAACATTAAACCTAGCTCACTTTATCCCTTTTCCGCAGCCATGTGGGTCATTTGGCATAACTTGAAGCATAAGGTTGAACGCATGAAGGTGAAACAACACTCCTAGTCATCAACGATTAACATCATCATGAAACGGTCTACCTGAAACCTTATGGATGAGATATTGATAACTTGTGCAATCCATGCATTATATGTGAAGTTCATGTGCTTTGTTCTCTCTTCATGGTTGGTTTGTGAAAGTAGAAGAGGACGGAAGTGATTTGCATGTACCTAGTCACCTTTGATCCCATTTAGCATTTGTCGCCCATCATATTGCAGTTGTCATATCTTTTGATTGTAGAAAATGGAAAAGAGATTGAGTTGGAGCATACTTGAGGACAAGTATGTTTCAAGTTTGGGGTGGTGATCCAACCCAATCTTGTGTCATTTTGTACCTTTATCACATTCAAATGCATTAGAATTACATGTTATTCTCCCCAATATGATTATCCTTGCAAATATGCTTATGGATGTTCTTTGCACTATTTTTCAGGTACTTGGACCATGCTTAGATGGAAGAGAGAGAGAGAGGGAATTCTAGGGTTCCCCCACTCAAGGAGGGACCCAAAGAAGGCCCCAAAGTCTCCCTCAACCTACCTCCAGTTGCCAAGAATCATCCCCGAGCAAAGACATCTGAAATTGACAAAGTAAGAAGCAAAATCAAGAAGTCAAGCCTCATCACGGTCGTGGCCCCAATGCCACGGTCGTGGGTTTATTGCCAAGTTCCAATAGGTTGCAACAGGGAATTCCTTAGATCGCCCACGACCGTGGCCTCCCAGCCACGACCGTGGCCAGTGAAGACAACACTACCGTGGCCATCAGCACGGTCGTGGTCAGGAGAAGAGAACACGGTCGTAGCACCCTACCACGGTCGTGGGAATTAATTGCGAAAAGTCAGTTGCCAATAGGGAATTTGCCCAAAAAGCCAAGATTGTGGCCAAGTCGCCACGACCGTGGCCGAAGCTGATCAAGACGCCTGTGGCCCCTCTCCACGGTCACCTCCAACTCCTCCAAAACGGCCGTGTTACCCAACACGGCCGTGGTGCATGCTACCCACCACGACCGTGGCACTCCGCCATAGCCGTGGCCACCACCATCTCACCATTTCCTTCACCCCACGACCGTGTTCACCCCCCACGACCATTCCCCACTACCCTCACCACGCCCGTGGCGCACCCACAACGACAGTGGTGATCACCTACCCTATACAACTTTTCACTATTTTTCCTATTTTACCCCCACTTAACCCTAGCTCCTATATAAGCACTAGTTGCTTCTAGGGCTCAAAAAAAGAGCACTCCCTAGCCGCAACCTAGCTGCTCCCTTTCATCCATTACTCCCATCCACCTACTTCCCTTGCATTTAATCCCATTTCCACCCACTTTCCACTCATTTCCACCATAGAAACTTAGTTTCTCTAGGTTTCTATCCATCCATTCCACCATTTCCATGCTCTTGGGCACCATTGGAGGAGGATCATGGCTGGCAGCAAGGAGGTGAAGAAGTCAAGCTTCATCAAGAATCCATGGCATTTCCTACTCTCTTTCCCTTCTCCTTTGTTTCTGTTTTGATCATGTATAGCTAAGCCCTCCTTAGGTGGGCTGTTTGGGGCAAAAATGTGACTTTGATACCATGTTGGGGGAATATAATTTGTAATTAACATATTTCACTTCTATGATGATTGCCTTTGCTTGTATCTCATTTCCCATTACTTGTGCATGTGATTGTTGTTTAATTACATTAATTGCTTGCCTTGTGGTGCTTGAAGACATTTGCCTCTAGGGTGTTGGTTTCTATGTAGCTATCATGGGATTGGCTCCTAGGTCCTTAATTTGGATCCCTAGCTAGCCCCCTATCTTCCTACATAATCACCTTCTTCCTACATGCAAATGTGAGTTCTAAGTGACTAGTATAAGTGTGATTAGTGCAATTGCCTAGGATTTCCTAAAGGCTGAGGTGGCTAGTGGCATGAGGTCAAATATCCTCATCTCTACTCCCATCCTTACCCTTGGTCCTCAATTGACTAATACCACTTATCCTAGAGACCTAGACTTGGTAAGTCCTATGAGAATTACACCTAGCCCTAGTTCTCCAACTAGTAGCATAGGGTACATTCTCATAGCACCCACCTTGTTGTTTGGTTTGGTAGTCTAGAATGAATTATGCTTATTGCTTATTATGGTGACATCCCCCAATTAATGTCAAGGTCACATTCCCAAATGGCCCACCTCCTTCATCTAATTGTTTAAAACCTTAATTGCTCTGTTTGCTTGTTAATGCTAGTGTAGTTCAATTGCTTTAGTTAACTTAGTTAATAGCCTAGTTTTGCTAGCTAAGTGCTAATTTAGGTCTTTGATCTCATTTAGTGGTTAACTTAGGCTCTCAATTGCTAGTTGCTTTCTTAGTCTAGTATAGTTTGTTCTTGCTCTTGTTTAGATATCTTGTTAACTTAGATTGCTAATTTAGCCTTTTGATAACTTAGTTTCATATTGCTTTTCATACTTTCTCTCTTAGCTTAATCAACAACCAACCAACCTTAAAACCCTAAAAACCTTACTCTCCACAATAGGAACGTAGCTCACGCCTTCTAACTCTAGCGCCCCCTCTATCTCCGTGGTTCGACCCCCCATCGTGCCCTTGATCTATACTACAACGGTACCCAGTACGCTTGCGGGCGAATTGTTTTAGTTTTAGTGATAGACCCGATCTGGTGCCATACAAATTTCAAAAGCAAAGATCCCATCATCCCGTGCCTCCCGACCTCGTGGATTGCACTCGGCCACCCTAGTTGGTCGGTGTTGTAAACCTCTAGCGGAAGCGCACCATGTAGTCCTGGTCAGCAAATCGGTAACCCCTTCATCATCTGTCAGATCGAAAGAGTAAGGGTCCCATTTCTTCTTCTCGGGAACCTTGACTTGCTATTATTTATCCAACTCCTCTAATGTTTGCCTAAATGGCTGTTTTGGAGGACGTTGGATGGCTGAAAAAAGGTAGCGAGGAACGTCGATAGGTGCCATGGTTGGGTTCTTGAAGAATCATCTATCACAGATCTACTCCATGGCGTAGCGACCTCGCAGAGAATGGCAATCCTTTGTGGCCAGTTCGGTAAAAGGGATTTGCTGATTGAGCGCTTGAATATGACATATAACGTAGAAAGCACGGTCCCTAGAACCTTCTTGAGTTTGGGCGTGGGGGTTGATGATTTAAAACCAAGGCTGGTTCCAATTATTGTGGAGGGATGGGAAAGCATCCCAAATCAATTTCAGGAGCCAGAAAGGGACGCATCTAGCCTCCCCGGCTTCGATACCAACAAAATTTATTATTCCGGCTTTTAGCTCACTGGAGCAGAAATTGAACACCTTGGCATCTCGAGTCGCGGTGTCGACTATCATGAGTAGCCAATGACCAGCTACTTTAAAGGGCACGGTTATATAGCATGCCTTGTGGGAAATTCCCCTCTACAACCGTTCGATTGATTTGCTTTGTAATTTTTTATAAATAAGACTCATGGCTAGAGCAGGAGATGTGTTAAGAGCTGGTTGCTGTCACTTAGAGCTTCTATAGGTATCGATAGAATTGGTAAGAAGGATGCGGAAGACTTCCATCTTCACCGCTGATTGTGGTCGAAGGATGGTGCGGAAGTCTTCACGTGTTAACTTGCGTTGAGTCTTCATATTTTGGTAGATAATATCACCCCCATCTTTGGCATCATCCAATATAGTGTTGAGGATGAAGATGTCTTGAGCATCGAGGGTAGAGATTGTCGTTATATCAAGATCATGCATTTTGTGTGGTAGAGGTGGCGGCGGGGGTAGCTTTTGTGGAGGAAGGGGGGAAGTCTGCTCCAGGTTGTCTATGTATTGCTGCAGATCTTCGTCTTTGTCAGAGTCAGAAGTGGATGCTAGATCTTTGTCTGTATCTAAGCTGATTCTTTCTAGGTCTTCTTGTTCTGGGGGAAAGGGCACCGATTGGTCTGGTGCAGAGAGGTGTTGTGCTGATGTTTCTAGTTGTTGACTTGTGCTGGTTCCGAGTAGGCACTGTTGGAACTCAGCAAAGGCTGCTTCTTTAGCAGATTCCCCTAGAGATCCCATTGTGGAGTAGTCAAGGAATTGGTCCCCGTAAGACATATTAACATTGTCAATGTGAGTCGGGGATTTGGGATATTTATCACCGTCATGGTGATCTTGTTATTTTGATGCAGCTCCTCGTCTTGTGCCCTCCCCAACATTGCCTGGGTCGTCAGGTTGGTCGTCTGAGGAGGTGCTATTATTGGAGTTAGCCGAGGAGTCAGAATCTTCATCATTGTTGTCATCTAAATCATCATTGTTGTCTGCCTCTTTGTCTGTTGGCTTCGGTTGTGGAGGCTTCTTGCACTGCCGATGGGTTGCTTGTAGCTCATCAAACGCCACTTGTACATGCTCGTAGGATTCGATTAGTGCGTCGTGTGTTTCCTTTAGATTTGAGTATCATCCTTCAGTAGAGAGGAGGCGCGTTGTGAGATCTGTTATTTGAGCACATAGTTGGTTAAGCTCTGTATTTGTTGATTCCTCTTGGTGACTGTGGAGCTGTGTGAGGGTGTTGTCGATGTCATCCAAGCACGTTCTTAAAGCAGTTTGTTGTTGTTTAAGTTCACGCAGGGTCTCCGATAGAGGTTGAGTCTGCATAGAGATCCTGTCAACTTGCTTGGCCAGCGTTTCTTGCTGGCGTTTTACCCTAAGGACCATCTCGGGCAAGTTTTTGTAGTGGTCATCGATGTGCTCGACTTGCTTGGACACGACGTCTTGTCGTTGCTGAATACTCTGAAGAATGCTTGGAAAGGCGCTATTCTATTTGTTGATCTTGGTGACCTGTTGAGAAATACCCTGCACACAAGAAAAAATAGAGTGCATTATGTTAAAAGGGCCGGTGAGGAGGTTTTGGATGGCGTCAAATTGACGTCCGAATTCCTCACCGATATTGTAAAAAGGGACCCCAGATGTGGAAGGGTGGTATGGTTGGGGTCGGGGTGGTAGGGTGGTAGTGCCTTGCGTAGGATACACTGGTGATGGTCCTGCGAACTGCGTGGTGACCGTAGATGGAATCACGAGCGGTGTCGGGGTGGTGGGGGATGAAGTGAATGGTAAATGGCTGGGTGAGATATGGGGGAGTGAAAAAGTTGAGGAAAAGAGGGTGGAGACGGGAGCGGAGAATGTGAAGTCCGGTGTTGGAGCGGAAAAGGGGGTGCTCGGGGAGAAAGATGGGGAAGTGGAGGGTGCGGGTGGAGGGATTGTTGTGGAGGGAGGTGGGGTGGTGGTGGATGGTGGGAGGGTGGTGGATGGGAGTGTGGTGGGGGTGGTGGTGGTGAGCTCATCATGTAGGCTCATGATGAATGAGTCTATAGAAGAGGTAGTGAGTGGTTCCTCCGGAGGGGGGAGTTCTGTCTCCGGCTTTAGCTTCGATGTTGGCATCCCCGACAGCTGTGGTGGTTGTAAACGTACCTTGGATGGTCGTTTTACTGGTATTTTTGTTACCCTAGCTGTCGGTGTGGTTATGCTAAGCCCCATTTGTCCCGCTTTGGTTGTCTTTTCTTGTACTTTGATAGAGGCTAGGAGTTTGGTTATCTCTTCATCAGTGAAGAGAAGTTTGTTCTTGTTGTAATCCGCTAGCTCTGGGAGAGGCAGCAGAGTCCTGGTAGATCAGACTTTTGGGTAGAAAATGTAATGTAATTTTACATCCTTTTCCTTGATAATGTAGGAATTCTTCAAGGTCTGCTCATTAGTAAGGATGTCGCCCTTGATCTTCGTGCATCGAGGAAGCAATTTGTCCATCTTGAGATATTTTATAATTGAAGTTATGTGCCCACCCATGCAAATTTCTTTCCCTATGGCATAGGCTGGGAATTTTTTTATCATGTGTCGGCCAATATTGACCGTCTTTCCATGCATAATGGACCATAGAAGAAAAAGGTCGGCAGTGATAACATTGCCTCCCTCTGTTCTAGGGAAGAGCGCACTGGTAAGGATTTTATGAAGCGTGCGCACGAATCCAGACTGAATGTTGGAGGCTTTGCATGTCTTTGCCTCGTAACCAAGGATCCCTGTTAGAGTCTTCCATAAGCTGTGTCTATTGAATTGGGAGTTTTCCGTGCCAACAGATTTGGCTAGTTTGAGTTGTTCCAGATTGTCGATGAAAATTTCATTCAGAAGATTTTTTGTTATAATGATGTCGTTACCAAAAAGTTTAGTGACCAGCCTACGGTCACCTCTGTCTCTTGTTCTGTGTGTAATGTCGACCGCTTCTTTGGTGAGATGTGTGAAGAATTCAGTAGTCAGCTCGGCATATGACACTTCGGGAACAAAGCATAGTCTGGGGAGATTAGCGTTGTCCAGCCTGGTGAGGATTCTGTCATAGATCCCCATTTTGAGTAGTACGCTTGAGCAGGCATACTTTGTTTGTTTTAGTACTTCGTCGATGGATGGGAGGGTGTGGATGTAAAGGTTTTCTGGTGGTGGTGCGGTGGTGGTGAGCATTGAGAAGATGGGGGTAATAGTGGGGGTGGTAGTGGTGGTTGATGAGATATGGCCTGCTAGGGTTTGTTCCCTAGTAGTGGTGAGGTGGACCTATTTTCTTGCCCGTTTTATTGGGGGTTTTTTGGTTGCAGCTTCTTGGACATTTCGCTTCCCCTTAGGCTTTTCAGCTGGGGATTCTTCCTCAGAGTGTGGCTCGTATTCAGAGCCTTCATCATCGCTGGAAGAAATTTCTTCCACTTCCTCGTTAGGCTCCACAGCTAGGCATTTGTTGATGCGGTCAATTTCACACAGAATCGATAAGATGATGACCTTTAGTGGGGCCTTTCCAGTCGCGTTGTAATTATCTATGATCTTTTGAAGTCTGGCTCGGTCCTCTATCAGCTCTTCTGTTGTCCAGTGAGGGTTGTCAGCAGTTCCGGTTGGTTGTTTTGCTGGAGAAGCCATTTCTGAAAATGGAAGGTCATGTGTTAGCATAAAAATTGATTATGTATTTTCATGTTTTAATGGAAAACAAACAGTGATGAAAAAGACCAAACTGTTTTGAAGACCGTTTGGTTACAAACAGTTTGAAGACCGTTTGGTTGCAAACGGTTTGGAGACCGTTTGGAAGGTGAAACGTCGGGGAGCGGCCGGTGGTGGTAAGGCGAAGGCGGCGGCGATAGCGAAGATAAGGGCATCAGTAGTGGTAGAAAAAGATGATGTGGAGGCTTCGAAGACGTCGACAATGGTAAAGATGATGGCGAAGGCGAAAAGGATGATGGTTTGATAGAACAGGGAGTCGCGGTGGCGTTGTAGGCGTCGGCGATGGTGGTGCGCATACCTTGTTGATGTGGGTGGGGAAGGTGACGGCGAGAGTGTCGGTAACGGGGGTGCAACCACCGTGAGGACACACGGAACTGGGAAGGACGGTCGGCGAAGAGAACCGACGTTGCAAGTTGTGCGGGAAGGGGAACATAGATGGAACAGTATACAGAGGGTTTTAGAAGGCTCGAGAGTCAAAAGAAAGAAGAAGGAGGGGGGTTATATTTATAGGATTCAGAGGTTGATCTTACAAAAATCCTAGGTCAAACGGGTTAGAGACTGTTTGGACTCCGAACAATTTTGAGACTGTTTGGCTCCAAACGGTTTCAAGACCGTTTGGCTCCAAACGGTTTCAAGACCGTTTGGCTCCAAACAGTTTCAGGACCGTTTGGCTCCAAACAGTTTCAAGACCTTTTGGGAGGGTTAAAGTTATTTTGATTTTTTTATATATTTTTATATTTTATGTTTTTATGATTGTTTGATATTTTTATATTTTTAGATGATAAACCTAAAATGAACAAAGGAGACAGAAAATAGAGATAGAAGATACTCAGATCTTGGGTTGCCTCCCAAGTAGCGCCTGGGTTTTACGTCGCTGGCTCAACGAGGTTTCGATGTTGTTATGGTGATGTCGTGGTGTCTCTGATCTCAATAGTCTGTCTTGGTATTTTATCTGCTGGAGTGTAGTATTTTTTCAATCGATGACCATTGACTGTCCTTTCTCCTCCATTGTCGTCAACAATTATGACGGCTCCGGTCGGGTATATATGTTTAATGGTGAAAGGCCCGGACCACTTTGTGCGGAGTTTTCCGGGGAACATTTTAAGCTTGGAGTTGAAAAGAAGGAATTTATCTCCAATGTCGATGTCTTTTCTTTTTAGATGACCATCGTGCCACATTTTGGTTTATTCTTTATAAATCCTGGCACTTTGATACGCGGTCATTCGGAGCTCCTCTAGCTCTTGTAGTTGGAGTTGTCTGTTTTCTCCGGCACTGTTGAAATTGAAATTCAGTTGTTTAATGGCCCACCAAGCCTTATGTTCTAGTTCCACTGGAAGATGGCATGACTTCCCGTATACCAAACGGAACGGGGTTGTCCCGATTGGTGTTTTATAAGCTGTTTGGTAAGCCCAAAGGGCATTGGGAAGCTTGGTGGACCAGTCAGTGCGGTGTCTTACGGTTTTCTCTAAGATTGCCTTTAGTTATCTGTTCGAAACTTCAACATGCCCACTCGTTTGTGGATGGTAGGGTGTGGCAACTTTATGGTTGACTCCGTATTTCTTTAAGAGAGCTTCAAAGCTTCACTCCAGAAAATGGGTTCCACCATCAGATATGACAGTTCGGGGGACTCCAAATCTGGGAAAAATAATATCTTTAAACATCTTTATGACTGGTTTGGAATCACTGGAAACTGTGGGTATAGCTTCTACCCATTTCGAGACATAGTCCATAGCGACTAGTATGTAAGAGTATCCATATGAAGAGGGGAAATGACCCATATAGTCTATCCCCCAAACATCAAAAATATCGATCTCCTACCACATAGTGAGAGGCATTTCGTTTCTTTTTGTTATACCACCGGAGAGTTGACACTTGTTGCATGATTTTACAAAATCATGGGAATCTTTTGCTATTGTTGGCCAAAAGAAACCCGATTGTAGGATTTTCATGGCTGTCTTTTTTGATCTCATATGTCCTCTAGTGGGGTCGGAGTGACAATGTTCTAGGACAGGAGTGATTTCTTCCTCAGGTAGGCAACGGCGGAAAAGTCCGTCTACACATAGTCGAAAGAGGTAAGGTTCATCCCAATAGTATTGCTTAACATCGTGGAGGAATTTCTTTTTGTCATGGTAAGAGGCAGAAGGGTGAACGATTCCTATAGCCAGATAGTTTACTATGTCAGCATACCAGGGGAATCTTGTTGTAACTTTCATTAGCTGGTCATCAGGGAGGGAGTCTCGGATAGGCACTTTATCCTCATCCTCGACTTCGATACGGATGAGGTGATCAGCGAAGACATTCTCCACTCCGCTTTTGTCTTTGATTTCCAAATCAAATTCCTGAAGCATCAGCACCCAGCAGATAAGTCTGGGTTTTGCGTCTTGCTTCTGAATTAGATATTGTATAGCGGAGTGGTCAGTGTAGACGATGACCTTAGCTCTAATCAGGTAGGAGAGGAATTTTTCGAATGCATAGATGACCGCCAAGAACTCCTTTTCTGTAGTGGTATAGTTCTTCTGCGCTTCCTCGAGCATTTTGGATGCGTAGTATATAACATAAGGTTTCTTGTCGATTCTTTGCCCCAACACAACCCCTATGGCATAGCTGGCGTCACACATGATTTCAAAAGGTTGTGACCAATCTGGGGCTCTGATGTGATGATTTTGAGTTGCATTTATAGACTTGTTTTATTTGTGTTTTATGCATTTATTAGTCATTTTGATGGTTAATATTGCATAATTCATTTACTTTGGTCTATGATCTTTCTCTATGTTAAATCTCCCTTATTTTAGTATTTTGAGCATATATTATCACAAGAATATGTTTTGTTTCGGCTTATGTGGTTTCATGTTGAAATTTCAGGAAAAACCAGTATCTGTTACTGTCGATACAATCGACAGTAGTCGATACCATCGATCGGACCACAGGCAGCCAGCTGCAAGGAGCAGCAAAATCTCGATATTATCGACTGCAGAGTCGATGGTATCGAGATACCATCAGGTTGCTTCAGAAAAGAGAGTTGATACTATTGACAGTCGATACCATCGATGAGTGGAGCTACAATGATGTAAAAGGACAAAACTGACGCCTATGAATGTCGATACCATCGACCCGCATCGATGGTATCGAGGTGGCATCAGTTGCGACAAAGAAAAGAAAAGAAGACCAGTCAATACCGTGCAGGGTCGATACCATCGACTCAGTTCGATGGTATCGACACCGTCAGATACATGTTTGCTTCAGATTGATCTAAATCCAATGACTGTGGTAATTTGGCAACCTAATTTGGAGATTATACCTAATGACGGCAGCCAAGAGCAATCTATCACGTCATTAGCCACTGCACACATCCCGAGAAGGTGTGGAGAGAAGAATGGAACCCAGAAGCATGCCCCAGCCGTTCTGGACGCCGAAGAAGACGATTTCCACCACCAAAAGGTGGGAGAACGGGTATTCTATGCCAAGGAGCGATTGGATCTTCTCCGTTCAGGGGTTTCACCACTCAATCACGTTTTCCTCCATGTTTCCCTTTTTCTCTACCACGTTTTGCTTTGAGATGAACATGCGGGGCTAATCCCCTTTGTCTTTAGGACTGGGAGTAGCCCGGGAATTTATTGTATGACAATTTTATCATAGTAATTCAGCTTTTATCTCTTAAATCCGTGGTATAATTTTGTTTTCTCAATTATATTGTTATGCTTGATCACCATAATAATAATCTAATGCCCTTAATTACTTTGAAAGAAGAATTAATGGTTGAAAAGAGATGGAATTTACATTAATTGAAAAATCCCTTGAACAAGGTGGTGTAAGGTTAATGGTGGATACCAAGAGATCGTTTTTAATGCACCTAGTTTAGGGTATAGGTTACTACGACGGTGGAACCGACCTAGACATAGGTAGTGAATTGTACCACGACAGTGGGCAATTCTGATTTCAGGCCACTACTCGGATAGAGAGATAAATCTAAATGACTACATAGAATTTAATACAATGAAAACCCACGGTGAAACCGCAACCCTAAAGATTCTCACTTGAATTGATTAAACTAAACATTTAATCGATTGCTTTGCTTTGTTTTATTTTATTTTATTTTAATTTTACAACAACCTCCAACTTTTTAACCGGTCTAGCTGATTGTGAGTAGTTAGTAGTAGTCTCTGATAATTCACGTGTCCCTGAGTTTGACTCGGGCCTCACAAAGGCCTATATTACATTGACGAGTACACTTGCGTTTCTACGCACGTAAAAAGTGTGTCAAGTTTTTGGCGCCGTTTCCGGGGACACGACAATTGTCGGCACTACGAGTGCTGCAAGCGGCCACTCTAGGCCAAATTTTTACTTAGTAATTTTATTTTCACTTTTCAAATTCATAGCTTATCTTTCACATCTTGTAGTTATCTTGCACGGTACTGAACTTAATTTACCATTTTGCAGGTACTGTGTATGGTGCAGACGCGTAATACTGACTACACGCAATAGGCACCAGAGGTTCCACTGCCGGGACTTGACGACGAGGAAGATTACAATCAAGACTACTTGAAAGAAACAGATTCAGAATCTGAACAAGAAGAAATGGCAGAGGAACAAACAATATGGGAGAAGATCAAGGCTTCTTCTTCATCTGCTTCAAAGGGGCCGATCAAGAAGCAGGCGATCAATATTCTGACATACAAGATTGATCCTTCGTTAATCAACTTGGTGAAGTGGAATGCATTCCATGGGCTCAAGAATGAAGACCCAGTCACACATATAAGCCAATTTGTGGAAAATTGTGACATGATAAAAATTGACAGATTTCCACAAGAGACGCTTTACTTGAAGTTGTTCCCGAGTTCTCTAGCAGGGAATGCACGTGAGTGGTTGCACAGCCTGGACGATGAATATGTGGAATCCTGGAACCACATGGTGGAGGTTTTCTTTGAAAGGTTCTTCCCGCCCGAGAAGACCAATGACATGATCAGGAAGATCCACAACTTCAATCAGAAAGCAGGAGAGACCTACTCTGAGACCTGGGAAAGGTTTCAGACCATGCTTAGGCGGTGCTCGCTTCACGGGCTTGATAAGGAGACATAGGTCAAAATCTTCTATTTTTCTCTCTCCGAGCATGATAGAAGTAACCTTGATTCTGCAGGCTCAGGATTCTTCTTGAACAACACAGACACGAGGTGTTGGGAAATCCTTAAGAACATGGCCAAGAAGAAATCGTGGGGTGACAGGGACGCTGTTGAGCATGTTCGAGTAGTAGGGGAGTCAAAAGCAATCAAGGATTTGAATGAGAAGATGGACCTTCTCGCGAAGAAACTGCTTGCAAAGGAGGATATTGAATCCGAGGACGAGGCTCAAGTCAAGTTCATGAGACAACAACAAGGTTATAGAAATAATGATTACTCATGGAGGAAGGACAAGAAGTTCTCTTGGAAGGATCCAAACAACTTTTTGCATGATCCATATGCAAAACCCCAGCCAGTATCGGAGGATAAGAGCACGGAGTTGCTCAACCAAGTGATAAAGCAAAATCAATAATTAATGACTACTTTTGGCCAGCAGATAAAGCAACAGGGGGAATTTATGAACCAGTTCGGGCAGACACTGCAGAGCCATGGGGCTCAGATGAGGACAATAGAGACGTCCATGGCACAAATGGCAGCAAAGATAGCCAATCTGAAGAATTCGACGCATCAAGGTTTTCCGGGTAACACTAATATTCCAAGAGGAAACCAACAGGCGAAGGCCATCTTGCTAAGGAGTGGAAAGAAGCTTTTAAACCCCAGAGTCGATGAACCAAGCAAACCCCAAGCAGAAATTGAAGGTGAGGCCACTGAGGAGCTATAAATACCAGTCACAGAATCAGTTGAGGATATAGCAGTGGATGCTACTGAAAATCATATTGCATATGAGGAGGAGATGCAGAAAAGGACACCTTATGTGCCACCGCATCAAAGGGCGCAGGCTGTCCCAGTCCCATATCCGAACAGTGCAAAGGCAAGGAAAGTGGATGCCCAGTTTAAAAAGTTTCTAGACGGTTTTAGAAAGCTTTCAGTCAACATCCCATTATTGGAAGCAATTGAGCAAATCCCTTCTTACGGTAAATTTTTGAAAGACATCATTACCAAGAAGAGGAAAATCCCAGACATAGAAGTTGTAGTGCTTAAGGAGCAGGTGAGTGCCTTCATCATGGGCACATTGCCACCAAAGAGGCAGGATCCGGGCTGCTTCAACATCTCATGTTACATTGGGAAAGTGAAGTTTGGTGAAGCGCTATGTGACTCTGGGGAGAGCATAAACTTGATGCCCCTTTCTACATTCAAGAAGTTGGGATTAAAAGAGTCAAGGCCAAGCAACATGACAATCCAATTGGAGGATAATTCTGTGGTAAAGCCATATGGTATTTGTGAAGACGTGCTAGTGAAAGTAGATCAATTTGTATTTCCAGCAGATTTTGTCGTCATGGAGATGCAAGATGAACAAGGTAATGAGTTATTACTCGGACGACCCTTCCAAGCTACAGCTGACATGATACTTGAGATGGGGAGAGGTCGTTTGACCTTGGGTATAGTCGATGACTGCTTCGAGATGGTCATGCCTTCCAGCACCACGTCACTTAAAGCCAAGGAGCAGTGCCACATGGTAAAGCATTTTGATCACAATATCTGACTTTGTCTAGGGAAGCCATTTTTAGATATGGCTCATGTAATGACCAAGGTGGAAAAGGGGACATTGGCTGTGGACATCATGGAGCAGACCAAGGTGGTATCCCTTAGCAAGGCTGTAGGTTTTCCGAATGATGAGGAGGAGGACATTCCTCCCTCTACTAAAGATGAGGCTATAGCAAATTCAGTTTTTGATGCACATCCAGAATTACCACTTGAAGCCTGCTTAGTCAATATCACACATGATTGGATGAGAAGAAAGTCACTGCAGGAGTGTGCCAAGATGCTTCAAATGTTGTCGTGCTCCTATGCAAGGTACTATGAAGAATTAGGTGAACTCCCACCACCGCTTCAATCATCCTTAATCAGCCCGCCATAATTGGAGTTGAAGTTGTTGCCACCGCACCTGAAGTACGCATTTCTGGCTAAGGAAGAAAAGTTGCCTGTGATTATATTGGCTTATCTAAGTGTCGAGGAGGAGGACCAGCTACTTATTATGTTGAAGAACCATCGAGGAGCATTTGGGTGGTCGGTTGCAGACATCAAGGGGATCTCCCCTACTTTGTGCCAGCATAAGATTTGGCTCGAGGAGGGAGCCAAGCCGGTGATTCAGCTGCAACGTCGACTAAATCCGAGCATGATGGAGGTTGTTAAGAAGGAGGTGATTAACCTCCTTTCTGCAGGTATCATCTATGATATTTCTGACTTGACGTGGGTGAGTCCTACGCAGGTAGTCCCTAAAAAGGGGGGAATCACTGTTACCCATAATCTTTTAAATGAACTTGTCACCACCCGCTTGGTAACCGGGTGGCGTGTTTGCATAGATTACCGTCGATTGAATGCCGCTACGCTAAAGGATCACTTTCCTCTTCCATTTATTGATCAAATTTTAGAGCGCTTGGCCGACCGATCACATTTTTGTTTTCTGGATGGTTAATTGGGGTACAATCAGATTTCGATTGATCCTAAGGACTAAGAGAAGTCCACCTTCACTTGTCCTTATGGAACGTTTGTGTATCTTCATATGCCTTTTGGGTTATGTAATGCATCGGCGACCTTTCAGCGTTGTATGCTTGCCATTTTTTCTGATATGGTAGAACATTGTATAGAGGTTTTTATGGATGATTTCTCTGTTTATGGTGCATCCTTTGATGAGTGCCTTTACAATCTGGATAAGGTCTTGCAACGTTGTGAGGACACACATTTGGTCCTCAATTGGGAGAAATGCCACATGATGGTGAGCGAAGGAATAGTGCTAGGACATAAAGTGTCTAGCAAAGGTTTGGAGGTAGACCCGGTAAAAATCAAAGTGATTTCCAAATTGCCCCACCAAATTCGGTAAAAGGGGTACAGAGTTTCTTAGGTCACGCTGGTTTCTATCATCATTTTATAAAAGATTTTTCTAAAATTGCCAAACCTTTATCTGAGCTTTTAGAAAAAGATGTTGTTTTTTACTTTAATGAAAAATGTTTACATGCGTTCAATGTGCTTAAGGAAAAATTGATTTCCGCACCGATTGTGCAAACACCGGATTGGACTAAGCCATTTGAACTAATGTGTGATGCATCCGATTTCGCGGTTAGGGCTGTGTTGGGACAACGGGTGGACAATAAACCCATATGATTTTTTATGCATCTAAAACTTTGAATGACGCCCAACTCAATTACATGACTACCGAGAAAGAATTTCTTTTCGTTGTTTTCGCTTTTGAAAAATTTCGGCAATATCTAGTTGGATCGAAAGTCATGGTATGGACGGACCACGCCGCCATTAAGTATTTGATGGAGAAAAAGGATTCCAAACCTAGATTGATTAGGTGGATCTTGCTTTTACAGGAATTTGATATCAAAATCAAAGACAAGGCGGGTATTTAAAATGTGGTCGCGGACCATTTGTCTAGGTTAGAGAGGGTAGATGAAAAGGATTTCCACATACCCATTACCGAGACATTTCCAGACGAACAACTTTTGAAAGTGAAATCAAAAGACCCGTGGTTTTTTTATATTGTGAACTATCTTGCCTGCAAAATCATCCCGGATGATTGGACGTATCAAGAGAAGAAGAAATTTTTCTATTCTTTACGATACTATTTCTGGGTTGACCCTATTCTCTTGAAGCAATGCAGGGATGGTGTTTTACGCAGGTGTGTACCTGAGGTGGAATATGAGAGTGTTATTCATCATTGCCACACACTACCGACGGGCGGACACCATGCAAGCTCTAGCACTGCAGCCAAAGTACTGGAAAGTGGCCTATACTGGCCTACCTTGTTCAGGGATGCTTATGAGTTTGTGTGGCAATGTGATTCCTGCCAAAGGGTGGGTAACATTTCGAAAACACAAGAGATGCCCCTTAATGTATTCCAAGAGGTTGAGGTATTTGACTTATGGGGTATAGATTTTATGGGACCCTTTGTGTCCTCAAATTCTAATTTGTATATTCTTTTGGCTGCTGATTATGTGTCGAAGTGGGTAGAGGCAATACCCACAAGGACTAATGATTGCATTGTAGTGTGCAGGTTTGTGAAGGAATATATTTTCTATAGGTTCGGTGTGCCCAGAATGATCATTAGTGATGGGGGTACACACTTCCGGAATCAAAAGTTTGCGGCATTGTTGAGAAAGTACGGGGTCAAACACAACATTGGTACCCCGTATCACCCGCAAACTCAAGGACAAGTGGAGGTCTCCAATCGGGAGATTAAGAAGATCTTGGAGCGTACTGTGGCTTCCACGAGGAAGAATTGGAGTACTATACTACCGGATGCACTATGGGCATACAGGATGGCGTACAAGACACCTATAGGCACTACGCCTTTTAGGTTGGCTTATGGTCGGGCCTGTCACTTACCAGCAGAATTAGAGCATAAAGCGCATTGGGCGCCGAGGAAGCTAAATCTGAGTTATGATGAAGCGGGAAAGAAGAGGTTACTTGAACTCAATGAACTTGACGAGCTGCGAATGAATGCATATGAAAGCTCGCAGATATACAAGGAGCGCACAAAGTTGATTCACGATCGCCATATTCAGATGTGCGTCTTCAAGAAAGGAGACCGTGTGCTTTTGTTCAACTCCAGGCTGAAGATGCATCCCGGGAAGTTGAAATCCCGATGGAGTGGACCATTCACAGTAGAGGAGGTCAGACCACATGGCGCGATCCTGGTGCGTGATGGCGAGACCACATTCCTGGTCAATGGGCAAAGTTTGAAATTGTATTTTGGTGAAGATTACACAAGGAAAGTGAATGAGGTCAAACTCATTACACTTCCAGATGCTTGAGAACTTCATGTCGTCTAGCCTAAGACGTTAAATAAGGGCGCTTGTTGGGAGGCAACCCAGCCATCGGTACTTTAGTTTAGTTTCTTTCACATTAGTAGTTTGATTTATTTTGACTTTGTTTTTAGTGTAAAAAAGATGTCGTGATCGTTTACTCATTGTGTAGGACTGAGGCAGAGTCGATACCATTGACCCTTGTGTCGATGGTATCAACTGGGGTACAGGTTGGCGACTGTAGAAATCACACTGCGTCGATACCATCGACAGCGTCGTCAATGGTATCGACATACCAACAGGCTGATCGCAAGCAGTGGTCGATAGTATCGACATGGGTGTCGATACTCGCGAGATCTCTGGAGATATTCAGAAGAAATCGTCTCAGTAAAGTCGATACCATCGACGGGCCTGTCGATGGTATCGACCCAGTTTCAAAAAGAAGGTGGCGGCCGGCCTCACGAGGGTGTTGCCCTAATCAGAAGTCGCTACTATCGACTTGCGTCGATAGTATTGATGCGACACGTAACCGATCCGCGAGAGGAGATCAACGGTGATTGTTCCAACCAGATAGTCAATCCAGGGGATGGGTCGATACCATCGACACATGTCGATAGTATCGACACGTCTATATATGAGAAGGATTGTCGTCATATGACGTCACAACTCCAGAGAAATTCTTCTCCACCTTTGCCGAGCGTATTCCAGAGCAATCCGAGCCTGGCGACGAGCATCCAGGAGCACGTTCTTCATCGAGTGGAGACTTCCTTCTCCGATCTTCACCGAGCTCTTTCTCTACTTCTCCTTCTTCTTCAACCATGGTGCATGTTTCCGGTGCGTCTTCTTCATGCGCCAACCCAATGGACATCCCAGAGTTCATGCCTCCATTGACTGCATCGATTCCACGCCCGCGGATTGTTCATCTGTCCACGGAGGTCAAGAAGATCTATGAGGAGATCATGAAGAGGAAAATGGATCCAACCCGCTATGTTGAGTGGGAGATGATCCGCAACTTGGGGTTCGATGCAAATCTGGCCTACGTTCTAAAAGGGCAGGCGAGACACACGAGCAGGATGCCTGATGAGTTGGAATACCATGCTGATGGCCAGTCGTTCTTCAATGAATGTCCTACTTACAAGGAGCTGGTGGCAGAATTCATGGCGTCACTGGACGTCTGTGTCGTGCCAAACGACATCATCGCCACGGATTGTGAATGGATCAAGGGTCGTGTGTCTTTCCGGCTGTACAACATTGACTACAATCTCACACTCTGCCAGTTCAATGAGATCTACAACTAGAATCATGGGCAGACTGATTACCAGCGGCCAGACAACTGGACTGACTACGACACCATCTTCGCCGAGCTTGTGACGGTGCCGCCGGGCAAATCTGTGAGCTACCACCATGCAGTGGTAGCAGACTTCGAGCATCCGTTCGTGCAGATTCTTCATCGGATGATGTGTTCCACCCTATTTGCTAGGGGTGATCTGTCTCTTAGCAAATTCCAGGAGATGGACTTATTTTTCTTGCATAAGTTACTGAAGCGTAAAGAATGCAACTGGGGAGCTTTCTTTCTACAGCGAGTGTTGGCGGTAAAGCGGAGTACGCGGAAGGCTCCAATTTGCTTTGGAGGACTCATCACTCCACTGGCACACTACCTTGGGCTGAACTTCACAACCTTGACTCCTCTCTCCAACAGAAGCAAGGTCAATTTGCAACATCTTCACTGATCCAACTTGATCCTTCTTTGAGATGGTTTACCATATGCTCATTGCCATGTAAACCATGCATATCAAGAATGCTCACTTCCCGACCCTGTCTTCCACATCGAAGGGGCTCAACATTTCCAATGGCCAATTATAGCCATTGCTGACTCCGATGAAGACGACGTCAATGACGACGACAACAATAATGATGATGAGGCTGAAGAGGAAGAGGAGACCTACACTCCTCTTTGGGCACGAGTGACACCTAGGAAGCGTCCTCGCATGCATCCGGGTGCGTCTTCATCTTCGCAGCCTCCGCCACCACCACCGCCCTTGCAGCCAAGCGAGGATGTCTATTCGATGCAAGGAATGTATGCTATGCTGCAGGATATACAGTAGACGCAGCAGCATCACACTGCAGAGTATACCGGTATTCAAGAGACTACAAACCAGTTACTTGACAATCAGAGGGCAATCTTTGAGAATGAGCGCCTCCTCCTTGGCAACCAACAACAGATTCATGACCGGTTGCATAGGATGGAGATGCAACAGTAGCCCTTTTATGATCACTACTGGAGCCAGAACTACTGTGGGGGGTATCCAGAACCTCCACCCATTCCCCAGTATGATCCTAACTTTCAGGGGTAGTACCCATCCTCGGACCCCACGGCCCCACAGTACCCGCCTCCGCCAGAAGAGTAAATCGGTATCTCTGTTCCAACCTTTAAGATTGTTTTTTACTATGAGGCCATAGTCGAATTCAAGCTTGGGGGGGGGGGGGTTGGAACAACTCTATCTTTTATTTTCTCAATTTTTTATTTTATTTTGTTGTTTCTTGTCATTTATTTCTTGCAATCTTAGTGTAATTGTGGATGTCTTAAGTCTTGTGTCATCTCACTTGCCTGTACATGGGAATTAAGGGAAAATTAAAAAAAAATTGAGAGTTCGCAAGCTTGTGTTGCTCACCCTTGAGCACATAACTTAAGAAAATGATTGGTTTTTTCAACTCTAAAATAGAAAATCACAATTGTACATTCCTAATGATTTATGAAAAGTGGACGGATTTGGTTGTGTGAGCCTAAACTGACCAAATGATAATGAGACTCTAATTTGAAGTAAGAGAGAGAAACCTCTTAACTACTACACAGGTCAGTAAGGAGGGACACATAATAATTTTCAAAGGTTCAGTTAATTAGTCTTGTGATCTTTCCACTTCATTGTTTTTCACAATCCACCATAAGAATTGGAAGTATATTACGGTTTTAATCTTTTTGATTGCATCTCATGTAGATAGGTCTGGCATCGCAAACAATTTCACATGTTTTGCATGAAAATAAAAATTAGAATAGTTATACATGCACATTATTCTTAGGTGCATGTCATTTAGATGCATTCATAATTTTTATGCATAAAGTACATCATGTATCTTATTTCTTCTTTAAAGGTGATTAACTTGTTCCATACCTTCTAAATATCTCAAATATTTGAGCTATGCAGAAAAAGTGAGCCCAACAAATTATTCATTGTCATTTGTGGATATAAGGGCCTGACAGAAAGAATATAAAAAAATAAAAAAAATAAAAAAAAATGAAAAAGAAAAAGAAAGTTATTAAGAAGTGGTAGAATAAGAGGGAGAAAGGAACATAATCTCACCTGCATTTTAAGATGAGTAAGTACATGATGTAGCTCAGTTAGATATCCATCTCATCTTGAGACGGGATGTTAGTGCATGCATCATTCCACCCAATCTTAGGCATTAGGGAAGTTTTCATGTGCAAATGCATAATTTAGGGCATTTTTGTTTTATTCATGTTGAAACCGTATAATGCTTCCATTTCTTCCTTTATCCACCCATTCCATCCACCCGTTGCTCGAATTGGTAGGCCGCCGTGATTTTCTCGTCGCTTGTGAATATCAGGAGAGTTGCTTCCATTTAGATGGTAGTTAGGACGAGCAACATAGTATAGGAGATCACAAGATGCACTGAGTCTGGACCGGTGAATTTTATTATGTTAACTGCCTTATGTGATAGTGTTCTTCAGTTTTGAGGAAGATATCTTTTATGGATGATTATTGTCGCCTTTAGGGTAGTTATCATTATGTGGTTAGTGAGGGCCGGAATGTGAATGTCCGGTGGGGATCATATGGGATGTTTGTTGTGATGATTTGTTCTTTAGTTGACTCTAGCAATTCTATTATAAGGTTTATTTGCTTGAGGGCGAGCAATGTTCAAGCTTAGGGGAGTTTGATGCGATGATTTTGAGTCGCATTTATAGACTTGTTTAATTTGTGTTTTATGCATTTATTAGTCATTTTGATGGTTAATATTGCATAATTCATTTACTTTGGTCTATGATCTTTCTATATGTTAAATCTCCCTTATTTCAGTATTTTGAGCATAAATTATCACAAGAATATGTTTTGTTTCGGCTTATGTGGTTTCATGTTGAAATTTCAGGAAAAACAAGTATCTGCTGCTGTCGATACAATCGACAGTGGTCGATACCATCGATTGGACCACAGGCAGCTAGCCACAAGGAGCAGCAAAATCTCGATACTATCGACAGGAGAGTCGATGGTATCGAGATACCATCAAGTTGCTTCAGAAAAGAGAGTCGATACTATCGACACAAAAGTCGATACCATCGACGAGTGGAGCTACAACGACGTAAAAGGACAAAACTGACACCTATGAATGTCGATACCATCGACCCGCGTCGATGGTATTGAGGTGGCATCAGTCGCGACAAAGAAAAAAAAAGAAGACCAGCCGATACCGTGCAGGGTCGATACCATCGACTCGCGCCGATGGTATTGACACCGTCAGATACATGCTTGCTTCAGATTGATCTAAATCTGACGGTTGTGGTAATTTGGCGACCTAATTCGGAGATTATACCTAATGACGGTGGTCAAAAGAAATCTATCACGTCATTATCTATTGCACACATCCCAAGAAGGTGTGGAGAGAAGAACGGAGCCCAGAAGCACGCCCCAGCCGTTCCGGATGCTGAAGAAGACGATTTCCACCACCGAAAGGCGGGAGAACGCGTGTTCTATGCCAAGGAGCGATTGGAACTTCTCCGTTAAGGGGTTTCACCACTCAATCACGTTTTCCTCCATGTTTCCCTTTTTCTCTACCACGTTTTGCTTTGAGATGAACATGCAGGGTTAATCTCCTTTATCTTTAGGACCGGGAGTAGCCCGAGAATTTATTGTATGACAATTTTATCATAGTAATTCATCTTTTATCTCTTAAATCCGTGGTATAATTTCATTTTCTCAATTATATTGTTATGCTTGATCACCATAATAATAATCTAATGCCCTTAATTACTTTGAAAGAATAAATAATGGTTGAAAAGAGACGAAATTTACATTAATTGACAAATCCCTTGAACAAGGTGGTGTAAGGTTAATGGTGGATACCGAGAGATCGTTTTTAATGCACCTAGTTTAGGGTATAGGTTACTACGACGGTGGAACCGACCTAGACATAGGTAGTGAATTGTACCACGACAGTGGGCAATTCTGATTTCAGGCCACTACCCAGATAGAGAGATAAATCTGAATGACTACATAGAATTTAATACAATGAAAACCTGCGGTGAAACCGAAACCCTAAAGATTCTCATTTGAATTGATTAAACTAAACATTTAATTGATTGGTTTGCTTTGTTTTATTTTATTTTCTTTTAATTTTACAACAACCTCCAACTTTTTAATCGGTCTAGCTGATTGTGAGTAGTTAGTAGTAGTCTCTGATAATTCACGTGTCCCTGAGTTCGACTCGGGCCTCACAAAGGCCTATATTACATTGACGCATACACTTGCGTTTCTACGCACATAAAAGTGTTTCAGGCTCTTAGTATGGGTGCGGAGATTAAGGCATTTTTCAGAGTAGTGAAACTTTGTAGGCATTCTTGGTTAAAATTAAACTCGGCGTCCTTGGTCAGCAATTGGGTCATGGGTTTTGCTATTTTTGAGAAATCTTTAATAAATCTTCTATAAAACCATGCATGACTTAAGAATGCTCGTACTCCTTTTATGTCTTTTGGTGGCGAAAATTTCAAGATAACATCAATTTTTGCCTTGTCCACGTCAATCCCTCTGTCACTCACTCTGTGTCCGAGGACGACACCTTCAGTTACCATAAAATGGAATTTTTCCCAATTTAGAATGAGGTTTGTTTCCTCGCATCGTTGTAAGACTTGTCCAAGGTTGAGTAGAAAGTTATCAAAGGAGTCTCTGTAAACTGAGAAATCATCCATGAATACCTCCATTATAGATTCCATTAATCCTGCAAAGATAGAAGACATGCACCTTTGGAAAGTAGCAGGTGTGTTACACAGCCCGAATGGCATTCTTCTAAAGGCATAGGTCCCAAAGGGACAAGTAAATGTAGTTTTCTCTTGGTCTTCCAGATGTATAGGGATTTGGTAGAATCTGGAATAACCGTCTAGATACAGAAGAACTTTTGATGGGCTAGGTGTTCAAGGACTTCGTCGAGAAAGGGCAGAGGGTAGTGATCTTTTCACGTTGATTTGTTTAATTTCTTGTAGTCGATACACATCCTCCACCCTGTCATAGTCCTTGTAGGCACTAGCTCATTTTTTTCATTTAGCACGATAGTGGTTCCTCCCTTTTTAGGGACCACTTGGACAGGACTGACCCACTAGGAATCTGAAATTGGGTAAATAATGTCGGCTTTCAGCAGTTTAAGGACTTCAAGGCGGACCACTTCTTTAAGGTTGGGGTTCAGCTTTCTTTGGTGCTCTCTTGAAGGCTTAAATTCTTTGACCATGGGCAGTCTATGCATGCATAAGGTAGGGTTTATACCTATCAAGTCAGTTATTTTGTACCCAATGGCTTTCTTGTACTTCTTTAATTCGAAGAGAAACCTTTCTTCTTGGTCTCTTGTCAGAGTGGAACTGATGATAGCTGGACATAATTTTTCATTATCCAAGAAGACGTGTTTAAGTCCCGTAGGTAGAGTCTTCATCTCGGGATCCTTGGGTGCTTCTGTTGTTTCTAAAATAATGACGGATTTGAGCTCCTCAAAGGTGGCAGTTGGCGCTTCTTCAACTTTTTCTAAGTGTTGCAAGCATTGTTGAACCAGTTCATTGGCCGAGAATTTGACTTTTGGATTTGTTAGAACATTCTCTAACTAATCAGATGGCTCGAATATTTCTAATTGGGACATTTGGTGAATTGCATCTAGGAGAAAAACTTCCTCTTGAATGTTGGGTCCTTTCATGCTGTTGAGGACTCGGAACTGAATTGCTTCTTTTCCCAGCCTCATAATGATCGTATCGGCTTCAACGTCAATGAGCGCCCTGGCAGTGGCAAGGAAGGGTCTGCCAAATATTATTGGGTATCTTAAATCCTCTTTGATATCCATGATGACAAAATCACATGGGACATAAGCGTCTTTGCCTATCCTTACCGGAATGTCTTCAATAATATGTAGGGGTGCAGTGATAGTGGAATCATCTAACTGAATTGTCATTGTGGTGGGTAGCAAGTCAGTGAAACCTAATCTTTTACACATGGAATAGGGCATAATTGATATGTTGGCCCCTAGATCGGCTAATCCCTTTTTGCTTGAAGCATTTCCAATACAACACTGGATACCGAAGGAACCAGGGTCCTTCTTTTTCTTTGGCATCTTATTAAGAATGATATTGGAGGTAGTCTGAGCTAGTTTAACAGTCTCTTGCTCCTCAATAATATACTTCCTTGATAGCAAAGTTTTTAGGTATTTAGCCCAAGCTGGCACTTCAGAGAGGGCATCGAGGAGCGGGATGTCGATATAAAGTTTCTTCATCGCCTCCTTGAATTTTTGGAATCTAGTGTCCATCTTAGTCCCTTTCAATCTTCCTGGATATGGTATCATAGGTTTATATTGCGGGACCTCTGAATCCTTGGAGGCTTGTTCCTTTTCCTTGCCCTTTTCAGTATCTGTAGGATTCTCAGTTGCTAGATTCGAGATTACATTTGGAACAAAGACAGGTGTATCATCAATATCCTGAGTGATCCTTGTAGCTTCGTGGAAGACACAACCTGATCTTGTAGTGACGACATTCAGTTGCTCCGGTCTATTCTGTCTGTGTCTTGGGTTTGACTCTAGTTGGCCAGCAAAAGTACCTGCTGGTGGTTTCAATTGTGCAGCAATCTGTGCTAATTGAGCCTCAACAGCCTTCTGTTGAGCTTGCTGATTTGCGAACATAGTTTGTTGCGATTGTAGCATTTGTCTAATCATAGTTATCTCATTTGTGGGCTGGGAAGGGATATTTTTCTGTTGAAACTATTGTTGTCCTTGAAGTGGTTTTTGTGGAGGTGGTGCTAACTGAGGCTGCTGTGATTGCTGCAGCTGAGGGGGCAGTTGTGGGTGTAGAGGAGGATGGGTGTATTGATAATAAGAGGAGGGATTCCTTTGATAGTTGGATCTTGGTAGGTTATTTCTAAGGTTCCCTTGATTTTGGTTAAAATTGCTTTGAAATCCTGGTGGCAATCTATTAGAAGATTTGCCTTGCGTTTGGTGCTGTGGATTGGCGGTCCCTGCAGAGTTCCCATATTGAAACCCGGGGTGGTTTCTTGGTTGACTTGGATTATAATAAGCTTGTCCCGGTATGGAATGGATGGAATTGACCTGTTCAGGCATCTGATCTTCAGGCTGTTCGATAATTGGTTCATACTACTGTTGAGGTGGTTGCATATCCATCATTACATTATAAAGTAACACACATGATAGCGTGGGGTGATCAGATGCGTGACAGACTTCACATGTTCCTGTAGAAGCTTTAACTTGCTAGATTTGGGGGTTCTTCTTTTTATATTCTCCAAATGAAGTTTCAAGTGTCTGCTGTTTGTGGGCTATGGTTTTTAAAGCTTCAGCAATAGCCTTCATTTTCATTGATTCCTCAGCTTTATAAACTTTGATGACTCCTTTACCAGACGATCGTCCCCAATTGGATTGGTTTTCAGCTCCGAGGGTAACGATTTTCCAAGCATCTTTGTAGTTTTTCCTCATAAAATTTCCTCCAGATGAGGAATCCAGAAATTGTTTGATATCATCACTCACCCCCCTATAGAATGTTTCTATCAATTGATTCTGGGAGATACCGTGATGAGGGTACTTCCTTAGAAGCTCCTTGAATCATTCCCATGCTTCTGCAAGCGTTTCTCCGGGAAGTTGGGCAAAGTGGTTAATCTATCCCCTAATTTTGTAGGTCAAAGAAGGGGGGAAGAACTTCTCCAAGAACTTTTCTTCCAAGGGGGCCCAGTTAGTGATGATTGGCTCCCTATCAAAAGAGTTGTACCAACTCAAGGCTCTTCCAGATATAGTAAAGTGAAAAAGATGTAGCATTATCGCATCGATGGCAACTCCGGCTTGCGGGACAAGTCGGCAAAGTGCCTTGAATCTCTTCAAGTGATCCATGCAGTCATCTCCAGAACTACCGGAGAATGAAATACCCTGCATGATTTGAATCCATTGTGTCCAGATCTCAAAATGGGGTATGTTGATGATCGGTGGCCGGACGGGGTGATTATCCTCGTAGTTCTTTGGGACGGCATAGTCTCACAGTTGCTTGTTCCTTAGCTCTAACTGGGCAGCTTCATTTTCAGCTCGGATGCGGGCCTGTTCTTCAGCTCGGATCTCTGCTTGGATTTGAGCACGAGTGTCGGCAATGAGTTGTGCTCTCTGGGCGGCTATGGCGGCGTTGACCCTTTCCAAAACTAACGCGGCTTGTCGTTGATCTTCAGCCATTTGCCTGGCTCTTTGGCGGTTAAGTCTGATGCGGCGGTGGAAGCTTCTCTCTACCTCAGATTCATACTCTGGATCAGGGGAGAATCCGAGATTATGTGATGGTTGCATACACGTCTTCTACCTGAGTAGAGGAAGAAACACACTTGTTAGATAATGCGGAAGGTGTGATGGAATCAAGAAGATATGGAGTAATTTTTAAAGAAAAGTGAAAAACCCTAACCAACTAGTAAGATGGTAAATGAAATTAAAACGTTCCGTTGTCCCCGACAACATCTCCAATTTTTTATGGAGCTTCCACTCACGTGGAATTGCGTGCACCACTAAAAATCCTAAAGATGGTAAATCTTTAAGTTTACCCTTGCTTATACTAGATCGAGAACTCCACCCACATATGCTAAGATACATGGAAGTCTTATCGTAGTATAGTAAAGGGTCGAATCTACGGGACAACGGTCTTGTTGGGAACAACAAGATGGAAAACGTTAGAGTTTCACTTAATCTCTTAATAGCTGGTATTTAAATCAAAAGATTGGTTTGGTTTGTTTTTAAACTAAGAGTAAGTAAAGTAAAGCAAGCGAGTAAATTTAAGGATGTTAAACAATGATAAGGAACCACTAGGATGTGATCAGCTTTCATCGCCACTACACATGGATCAAAACATGCAATATAAAACACAATCTGCAAAAAGAGTCTAAACAGTTAGTATCTTTGTAGATTTAGCTTCCTTTCGGAGAACTAATTATGAGAAGTGTGGGAATGTTGCAATGCCAGCCATTCCCAAACGAATGGTCACCTACTTTGCATCATTCTCTTTGCAAAGTGTGTTCCTCGACTTACCAAGGTTGTACTTTCATACGTCAACTGATTCCATTTCATAGTATGAAAGTACAACGATGGAAGTGAGTTTACTCCACTTCTTGAAAACACTCCTAGATACCGAAACAGATGCGTGGTGGATACACGCATCAAGAACCAACATTCAATCGAGTTTCAAATCTAGTAGTACAAACATAGACAATTCATACTAAAAGATAAAAGATAGCACAAGTTGGTGATCAAGCAACAAGCATTCATTAAACGATTGATGTTGAACTGAAAAGAAAGCATCTCTATATTGCAAACTATGGATTACATTACATGAAATGAAAACATGGGTAGAGGGGCTAGTCCCCGCACCCTAGTGAAAGAGACTACTCGCTCATAGCTAGGACAAAGAAGGAGGCGAGAAGAGAGAGAGAGAACGTCATCCCCAAAAAGGAGAGAGGAAAGTCAACCCCTTGGAAAGAGAGAGAGTGACGATCTTCAAACTTCACAGGTTGCTCGATGATGAGGTCTCCTCTTCCCACCTTCTTTGACGAAGAGAGAGAAAGCAGCTTTAGGATGGAGCATGGATCTCAGACCGGCAGCCTTTGGGCAGAGGATGGAGGTTGGAATAGCTCTGGACCAGTAGAGGCAGCCTCTGGGCGTCTGAAACTTCATGATTTTGGGAGGACTCCTTGGGTCTTATTTATAGGCCTTAAGTGAAGTCCAAACGGTCTGGTCAGTTTTGGGTCCAAACGGTCTTCATCCAAACGGTCTTGAAGACCGTTTGGACCCTGAGACCGTTTGGACTCTGAGACCGTTTGGACTCTGAGACCGTTTGGAGATCGGTTGGCTTCATGCGGTCTTGGGACCGTGTGAGTCCATGTGGTCTTGGGACCGTTCGGCTTCATGCAGTCTTGGGACCGTGTGAGTCCATGCTGTCTTTGGGACCATTTGGCTTCATGCGGTCTTGGGACCGTGTGAGTCCATGCAGTTTTGGGACCGTTCGGCTTCATGCGGTCTTGGGACTGTATGAGTCTGTGCGGTCTTGGGACCGTTTGGGTCTTTTGTGATTTTTTTGTGTCTTTTTCTATAAGTCAAAAGGAAAAAGTTAATCTAACAGTATGTTTGCAATAGAAGAGAATAGTTAGAGATTCTATCTAATATATCTGAGGAAGAGTGTGGAAAACTAAAGAAAATTACTAAGATAACATCAAAAAATTGGAGGTTATCAATATATATATATATATATATATATATATATATATATATATATATATATATATATATATATATACCCAATTGATCCAGAAGTGTTCTTTAGGGCTGGCAATTTTAGGGTGTGAGTGTAAAATGAACCAACTAGAAGACTTGGTTTGTTTCTCTAAACTAGAATTTAGATGTCAATAGTAAGGACAAAGTAGGTAGTGATTGAGATATGACTCTCAATGTACCTCACATTCTAAGCTCCATAGTGTAATTTTTTATGGTGTCACATGATTCAATTTGAGCTAATAGGTTTTGTTGGCTTAGTTAATCATTTTGATGTTTGAAAACAAATTACTTCTGAGCAGACAAAAAATGATGTTTATTGCGAAAGTGATAAAAGAAAATTGAGAAAGAAGGATGTTTTCTAAAAGCATGTGAAAACAAACGAATTAAATTTTGTATGATTTTTACATGTCACTCACAACATCCATAAGTGGAACAAAAAGAGCTACACGAATGTCGTATAAACTGGCACTAATAATGGTTATGGCATTTTGACCATTGCAATGAAACCAAATGGATTATGTTAACCATAACCAATGGCAATGGAAACACGGCGTCGAGAAACATTATTTTAAAACATCAAAATAAATTAAAAAGCAACCCTGGATCTGTTGTCCAGCAATGGTGTCGTGTTCAAATATAAACATGACCGCATCGAATCATAGCTTATTATTTAGTAGTTTCATATGATGGGTCGGGTCGATAGGTTCAAGAATGCAGTCTGTTGCTAGGAGCCTAGGAGTAATGAGGCCATGTGACTAGGCACGTTACGCTGCATTAAGTTAATATGACAGATATAGATGAATGCGTTTATCGTACCGTAGTCAAACACACACCGACCGACTGAGTAAAGACATAGAATCAAGGAATCATGGGAAACCGCCGTCCGTGAATGTCTGTTGGCGAGCATTACGCAGCTCATGGAGAAGTCGTTCAAGCGTCGTGACCGACGACCCCGATTCCTCAACGGCACCCCGAGCAATCTTCCCCAGCTCCGCCGCCTTCCCTCTCACCTGTTTCCCTTTATCGCCACCCATGAGTTCATTCACTCCCTTGCAGATCGCTTCCCTCCCTACCAGCGCCAGCTCGCCGCTTCCCTCAACCCTCAGCGCCGCCTTGACCACGTCCACCATAAATTTGGCATTCAGCGGCTGATCCCCAACCATTGGCCAGGCGATGATGGGCACCCCGGCAGAAACGGCTTCCAGGACTGAATTCCAACCGCAGTGGCTCACAAAGCCGCCCGTCGACGGGTGGTTCAACACTTCTCTCTGTGGAGCCCATCCGAAGTGGAGCAGCCCGGTTTGTCTCTTCTCCAGCCGGTCCAACAGGTCTCGGGGCGGCTTCCAGGTCGCGGAACGGACCACCCAGATGAAATCATGGCCGCTCATCTCGAGCCCACAACCAATCTCGTCCAGCTGCTCGTCTGAAACATCGGCCTGCGTCCCGAACGAGACGTACACCACCGACACCGGGGCCTTGCCGTCCAACCACCGTAGGCAAGGATCCAGGCCGTCCAAGCTGCCGCCGAACCCGCCGTTCATGCCCCGGCTCGGTTCTGCGAGGTACAGTGACGTCGGCCCGACAAGCCAGGCGCGCGCGTCTTCACCGTAGTACGCCTCCAACTTCGCCACGTACTGGGACTCCAGCTCGGAGAAGCTGTTGATCACGACGCCCCAACTCCTGCTTTCCTCGTACCCGCTCTCCATGTAGAACTTCTCTAACTGTTTGCAATCGGTCTGCTTTGGCAAGTCGAAGGCAGTGAAGCGCAGCGTCTCAGGGGTTCCGGGGACATGAAATCCGTCAGGATCCGTGATGGCGGCCTTTTGGGGCTGGTCAACGAACATATACTTACAGACGAACATGGAGAACGTGCCCATGCCATGGAAAACCAACCTGGGAACTCCGAAGTCGGCGCAGACCGGGCGCGTCCACCCACAGAAGAAGTCGGATATGACGCACACAGGGAGGTCGTGGGTGTCATAGAGGCTCTGCAAGAAGTCACGGAAGGGGCATTGGAGGGGCTTGGTGGCAAGAAGGAAGTCAGTGTGAAGGTCAAAACAGGGGAGTGAGTCGGTAGACTCGCAGCCAGGCGGAAATGCAGTGGCATGATCTGGGAAGGGGATGGTTGCAAGGTGGATGTTTGGACGAGGTAGGGCAAGGTATTCTTCGATGAAAGGGGAGTTGCCCGGAGTGGTAAGGAGGGTGACCTTGACACCATGGCGGGTGAGAGCTTCAGAGAAGTGAAGCAGCGGGATAGTGTGGCCCTTGGCCATGAACGGGAAGATCAGCACGTGGTCACGGCTGCTCAGTTTGGCTGTTGCCTTAGTAAGGTGGAGAGTATCTGCCGCGAGAGTACCCATCTTGCAGATCTGGGGTGGAAGGGAAGGAAGACTCGAGTAGAAGTTTGCTTATCTCTGCTCTTTTCTGGCTTCAACCTGTTGGACGAAGAGACAGGGCAATGGTTGTATTTAAGAGAGATAATGCGACGTATCAACCAAATTTAGGGGCTAGAAGCCAGAAGGTTAATGTACCATTGTACCTTGAGAGGCGGGGCAGACTGTGTCGTCTAGATTAATTGCTTCACTTCCTGCTCCGTTGACGAAAACGTTTGCAAGAGCGTGGGATTAACAATTTCTGGGTACCGCTGGACGTATTACAAAGAGTTAGGCTAACAATAGTCCCCCTTATACATTTGCATTTGTCTTTCTATTAATACTCATGTAAAGTCTATGCAAAGTCCATGCAACAATGTCTCTCCACTCTTCTCTCCAGAGTATTAATACTCATGCAAAGTCCATGCAAAGTGTATTAATTCGGTTTTTCTCTTGTAATTATTCTTCCATTCTAATCCACCCACCTGCATTCCCGTATTAGTACAATACCTACGGAATCCAATAACAACATTGATCTGAAAGCATAAGTACAGTACTTATGAAATCCAGTATTAACATTTGTCATCTGGACATAAGTATAATACTTACGGAATCCATTCAAAATAAGTACAGTACTCACTTGTTAATTCCAACTCAGTTTTTTCAAACATTAGTACAGTACTTACCAAATTATAAAACCAAGCATAAGTACAGTACTTAACAAATTACAAAATCAAGCATAATTGTATAACTGATCTGGATGCATAAGTATAGTACCTACGGAATCCATACAAAATAAGTACAGTACTCACTTGTTAATTCCAACTCAGTTTTTTCAAACATAAGTGCAGTACTTACCAAATTATAAAACCAAGCATAAGTACAGTACTTAACAAATTACAAAATCAAGCATAATTGTATAACTGATCTGGAGGCATAAGTACAGTACCTACGGAATCCAATAACAATATTTTTCGTCTGGACATATTTTTTTACAAAAATGTACTGCACATCTGTTCCATAATCAACTATGAAATGCATCTATAAGTATTGTACTCAATTATTAATTTTCAACCCAGTTTGTCAAATATAAGTACACTACCTCTCAAATTCATTTGTAAATGTATATGTATTTATTGTACGTACAGTACTTACGTAATCTGCAGTGAGGATAAGTATGCAATAGAATTTTTTTGTAAGTTATAGTAGATTGATATCTGCCATTTGCATGACAGTTGCATGGAGTAGGTGGCGAGATAATTATTTCATGCATCCTTTTTGCATGTAAAAACATGTATAATCACTGCTGCAGACATCCATTAAATTGTGCATGCGGCAGCAGAGGTTAATGGGTGTGGCAGTGGCTGGCGCAGCAGCAGGAGGAATACGACAGTTGATGATTCCCGATGGACCGGGTATGTGGCCGGGTATATGGGGTACTATGCGTAGAATTTTTCTATTACAAATGTCTTCTCAAACATCCAATATTATATTCATTCATGCACAGTCTTTGGTTATCATTTGTGTTGTGGTTGTTTATCAAAAAAACTGACCAATTTTTGTTTTTCCTTACAACGAATGTACCCTCAGGCTCAATGAGGGAATTTCATATGAGAAATTGCATACATAGATCTATTATTTTCCTGATCATGCATCTGTGCCCTAGTTAAAAAAGTGACCAGGAGTCTCAACTGTAACGAACTAGATAGCCACGTTCTTTTTGTTCATAGTGTTGAAACTTGAAAGACAAATGGCTGGCTTTTCTTACCTACTTGGTAAACATCTTTTTTTTTTTGTTCTATTTATGATATGCAAATCATACCAATATAGATTATATAATATTACTATTTGCCTCTTGGCAACACATGGAAAATGAGGCATTTTGCTAAGTGCAGGTTGCTACTTTTTAGCACTATTTTTTATAGTATTAGCAAACAGAGGGAAGATGCAAGTCCGCCACCACTAACGTGATGATCTGATAAGTTGGGCCGAGGTACCATAAGTACGAAGAGAAAGATGCATAATAATAAAGTACCAGTGGGGGTGGATCTGCTTAAAACAAAGCGCATCCTCAAGGAACAAGGTAAATGACCTCAACAAGCATCACGTCATCAACCATCTTATCATCTCCATTTAATGCCTCTAGAAGGGATTCAAAAGAAACCAATCATTTTACTACACCTAGTCCACAATTGAATTGGAAGTCAAAAGCCTGAGAGCCTACAACCTTTTCTATTAAACTGAAGTAGCATCACCAGAAAAAAGAGAAACAAACATAGCAAGGCAGGGAATGGTATCAAAATGAAATTGCAGTTCTGAATAGGTATTGTTGTAAAATAATTATTGTGTTTACATCACAAAGTTTGTAGGATGGAGACACAATGAATAAATAGGAAAATGGAGATCAAGATTGAGAGGTCTATTGTGAAACATAGTAGTTATCATAAAATTTTCAATAGAGAATAAAACACTCTAGTGAGAGTAAAAAAAAAGTAATCCCAAATACTAGAATAAAACACATAGTAGAAGAATACATGTCTAATATCTTCATGTTGATTGAAAAAATTATATCAAATAAAGGGTTTGTGAACACATTCTATATACTGCTACAAACCAATGAGTTTTGAGTTTGCTAGAGACAAAGGAAGATGTTAATAAAAGTTGCACATTTAATCCCCCACAACAAGTGACCAACTTACCAGAAGTCCTAGGGCCAACAAAAAGTTATAGATCTTGGAGGCTTGATAAGTGTTCACCATTTACAAGTACCCTCTCTCCATGTATAACTCCACTTTTTAGGGGTTCCCAACACATGAAATCCATATGGATTCGTGATGGCGGTCTTTTGGGGATGGTCAACGAAGATGTACTTACATATGAACATGGAGAATGTGCCAATTGTTGGGAAAAGAAAAGAAATTTGACCTATATCCTAATTGGATTTGGACTTGATTAGTAGTTGACTTGTGCTAACAATACTAATAGGAGTCAAATCTAAAAGGAAAGAAGATGGCTCCCTATGTGCAATATGGAGTTGGATAAGGATTCCTAGTTACAAATCCATGATATGGATGCCTATAAATAGAGACTCTGGGGGAGGCCATTGAGACATCCTACCCGTTGAGGTGTGATCCCTCCAGTTGCTTGTTGGTGCCTTCTGTGATAGAAGAGCCGGAAGACAAGAACAATTGGAGGAGTCCTCTTGGTTGATAGGAGAGGCTCACCACTTTACCTTGAAGTAAAGTAGTGACTGACGGTCAATGTCACATTGGGTGTACTGACAGAGCGGCTCTCTTAGTTCAAAAAGAGAGGTTCAGTAACTTTTTTTGATGTAAATTAGTGGTTGATGGTTACCGGTAAGTACTCGCATCGTCATCAAGCAATCCCCAACAATGATAGTGGCAACATGAGGAGATCAAGTAAAGAATGATGTTTTATACACTTTGGGTGTGATTCTCTTCTTCATCATCTTTGTTATCGTGTGGGGAGGGCTATCCAGAATTAGGGGTAATTAAATCTAGGTGGTGTGAGTTATAATCTTGATTATATAGTATTTGTTAGACGATATTGCCCTGTGGTTTTCTCTTCTCATCTTGAGGAGAGTTTTCCATGTTAAATATGGTGTTTCTTCTTTGATTTTTGCACTTGTAGGTAATGCTTCCACAATAAGTTTTTGTCACATCCATGACCATATCAGTACAACATCTCCAACAAACGGTATCAGAGTATATGCTACAGATATTGATCTAGATGGTGAAGGATGGAGATGCTTTGATGATAAAATTGAAAGTACAAATTGACAGATTTAGAAACCCAATATGGAGGACATTCTCTATTGTAAATATATGTACGATCTGATAGAGGGATAAAAGTCAGAGAGTACGTCTGATATAGATAGGAAGAAATTAAACTGGAAGACTGTCGATGTAACGAACCAGAACTACCCTATTCCATGATCAGAAAGCTAGTGAAGTCTGTTCCTTAGACGTGACCAAACAAAGATTACAATTTAGAAAAAATTTACATAATTAATTAATTATGTGGCAACATGTAAATAAATTCATGAAATATATTACATATATTTCCTTTACTTACATAATGGCTAAATTAGAATAAATAACATGCTTTGGAGTAACAAATGGTAAATTCATGTTTATACATATTAATAATGTCTCATAATTTTAATAAATGAGAAATTAATGGACATAATGTGTAAAATGAGTAAAACCTAGATTTTTTTGCATAATAATAATATATGTCTTTTTGTAACAATGTGACATTAATAGGACTTAATTACGTATCAGCAATTAAGTAATGTTGATGGAGGGCGCCACCATCTAGGTCTGCTAGGGTTTGGAGCAGTGACCTAGGAGACAACCTCCCAACTTCATGGAGGGGAGGCTACCCTCCCCTCTCCCTAGACATGGCGACGACTGCAGATGATGCTACAACACTGAAGGGGAAAAATACATGAGCTCAGGTTCTTGGAGGAGTAGATACATTCAAGGAGCATGAGTTCCTACCGCCAGAGAAGATCAAAGGTAAATGATTCATCACCATCGAAGGTAACACTTATGAGGCAATGGAGAAATCACGAGAGCATACTGCCATCCTTTACGTGATGGGCAAGAGGCCATATTACTACCATATGCTTTCTTGGATCAAATGAGTATGGAATCCCAAGGGAGGTTTCGATCTCTTTTCAAAACCAGATAAGTTCTTTTTGCTTCATTTCAACATTTCCGAAGATAAAGAGAACATCATCAAAGGAGGCCCTCATTGGTTCGATGGTAGACTGGTGGTCGTCAAGGACTACAAAACTGGTGATGATCTATAAAAGGTTCTATTTAGTGCAATCCCAGTATGGATTAACATACCTAGCATGGGGAGGAACTGGTCTCTATGTGTTGTAGGTATCGTTGCAAGTGGTGTGGGTAAAATCCTAAGGATCGACTCCAAATCAATTGGTCAGGAATCCATGGGTGAAGCTAGAGCTTTGGTTGAGATCGAGGTTGATGAAGAACCACCAGATCATGTTTGGGTAAATATACCTAGGCGTGATGTTGTTCCAGTTGCTATCAACTATGAACACATACCCAAAAGGTGCCCAGACTGTAAAGTCTTTGGATACAACGAGACTGATTGCTCAATGAAGACAAATGTTGAAGACACTTCTCAAAGCAACAAAAACAATCAACACAAGAAGGAATGGAGAGTCATGGTTTATAAGAAGAATAAGGCTAACCCAACTCCTACTGAATCTCTCATTGTACCCATCAACAACAAGTTTGATGCTCTGAACATTGAAGAACAAGTGGTTGAAGAACCTAGCGTCGAGGCTACAACCACTATTATTACAGATGAAAATAATGTTGACTATATTGCTACTGAGACCTCTGGGATCAAAGACAATCACCACATGCATGGTACTAAATGGGTTAATACATATATTGTTTCTACTGATATTGAAGAAGGTGAGTTCTGTTGCACCCCCAGAACAAAGAAGAAAACAAGAAAGAATGATAGAGTGGACGGGCCATGTCGCACATGATCTTCTAGCAAGGGTCATTAATGACCTTCCTCATGACGAATGTATGTGATTCAGGGAAACCATAAAAAAAGAGGGAGGTGAGAAGATCTATAAGTGAATCACAAGCTTCTATTGTTGTTCTAGTTGAGACAAAGATTAAGGTACATATGAAGAATGTTATTAAAAAACTTATGCCCAGAGGATGGAAATGGTTAACTAACCATGATTGTGATGTCAATGGTTACATATGCATTGGATGGTATCTAAAAACCTAGAATTTTGGTTGTGATTCCATGGATGATCAACAAATCACAGTGACTTGTACTAATAAAGATGGCCTTGTTATAGCCCTTATAACTGTCTATGCAAGGAACATCTCTCAACAACGTACTGGACCGTGGAATGCATTAGAGAATATCAGTCATTCAATCAATGATCCTTCATTAGTAATAGGTGATTTCAGCAATATAAGGAAGTGGGAAGATAAGGCTAGAGGTAGAGAAGTTCCTGCTCAAATTCTCAACTCATTCAACACTGCTATTATCAACTCAAGCCTCATTGAATTACCATCTATTGGTAATGAAATCTTCACATGGCATAACAAACAAGTCACAACTAAAAGGATTGCATGCAAGCTTGATCGTGCATTAGTTGATGATGCTTGGTTGTGTATATTTCCTGGATCAAAATCGAAGCTAAAAACTTGTGAGTTCTCTAACCACTCAGCAATTTCTATTAACCTCAAGGAAATGGCTAAGAAAAAGAAACCTTTTCGCTTTCTGAACTTCAGGTTAGACTGGCCCGAATCTAGAGAGATAATCAAGAAATCTTGGGATAATGAATGCCATGGTAACCCTCTCTTTAGATTTGCACAGAAACTCAAATATGTTAAAGCTGAGCTCAAGAGATGATTGTAGGAATTTGTCAACCTAAACAATCTCATCAGCAGGGAAAGAATGGAAATGAATGACATTGGTTTTTCCTTACGGAGGAATCCACTTGATGATGATCTTATCAAAGTTGAGAAAGTTACTTTTGATAGACTAGAAGTCCATTCAAAGGTTGAAGAAAAGCATTATTGGCAGAGAAGTCGACTAGAATGGATAGATAATGGTGATAAGAACACCAAGCTATACCATATTGCTGTCAAATGGTGTGATGACATTAATACAATAACCAATTTATTTGATGTTGCAGGTAACAAATTTAATGATGAGGCAAGCATCTCTTCTGAAACTTTATCCTTCTTTGAAGCCCTCTACAATCAGCCAATGACTGATCATCCATTCCCTGAATGCGATTGGATCGGTTGGGTGACTAACAAAGAAAATGAAGCTCTGTGCAAGGTTCATGATATGCAATAAGTCAAGGATTCAGTCTGGAGTATAGGAGCTCATAAGAGTCCTGGACCTGATGGATTCAATGGGTTCTTTTATAGAGAAAATTGGGACCTAATCAAATCCGATCTCAATAAGGCAATTTGGTGGTTCTTCCAAGGTGGGAACATGGTTAGGCAAGAGAATCATGTATTCCTTGTTCTCATACCCAAAAAAGAGATGATCGCATATGTCGCTGACTTCCTCCCCATTTCATGTTGTTCAATGCTATATAAAATTATTACTAAAGTTGTGACATCCCCGGATTTTGATTTCTCCAAACCCTATTGGGAATGAGATGTCAGAATCTGAAAACATCATCCAATCATATTAGAGAGCAATGCGGAAGCAATATACGCATACATGAACATACAACCATAACATTCTCAACATTCAACATATTTATATTACAACATGAATTAAATTTTGCAACTTACATTTACATAATTTGAAGAAAATTTTACAAGTCTATGAACATGTATGCTAACAACATCTTAACACAAAAGGTACAACCTGGACAACTGCTCACTTCCCGTCTTTTATCCCAAGCTAGCTCTGAACCTAAAACATACATGAAACAACAAATCAACACACAAGGTGTTGTGCATGTGGGTAGAAAGATACATACTAATATGTTTGCATAATTGAAATAACTTGAGAAAGAAATATTAAAAGAAAACATTTTTTAAAGCGATAATCAGGTAAACATTCCTTACATTACATTCACTTTGATGCAGTTGTACTACACATACTTGCACTTGACTTACACCTAGTGTGGGCAATATAGTATCATCATACATCTAACATGGGCCAAGGAATCATACATCCATGTTAGGCAACATACATCCACACCAGGCTATGTGCTCTAGTAGCTACAACCCATCATACTCATTTATGTTCTATTAGATTTGGCGAAGTATAACTCATACTAGTTCAACCAAGAAATCATATCCAAATACGAGCATTCAAGGTACATCATATCATTATGCATCCACGAGAACTAGTCATATACTTAATAAAACCCACGTACCTGAGTTCAGAGATTCATAGATATCTTGATCATCTAGACAATCTGGTCATCACCTGGTTAATAACAATTATTCATCATTAATACAAGGTTCACCATTATTAATGGTATTTTGGTCCAATTTAGGATTTAGATCAAATCTAGGTTTCAACTGATGTTAAATATGGTTATGACATTTTTATACTGATCTATATGTCATAAGTAAGGTCTGGTATGAATTTCATATTTTTATGACGCTTTTCCTATTTTCTAGCATTAATATAAGGCTAAGAGCATCGAATTATGCATTAATGAGCTAAGACCTAATATTTAGCAATAATATTCATATTATATTCCATAAATTGGTTTCACTAATCATTATGATTCTACAAGAATTTTCTGAGAATTTATGTCAACTGTATACAATTTATTTCATTTAATGAAATCTAATTGAGGTATTATCATCTAAACTATATAGGATCAGTAAATGTACATCAAAGGGCTGATCTAGGGATTTCATAATAAAGAGAACATTTTCTGAGTCTGTAGATATTTCGTTTGTATTTTTCTAACATTCCTATGATTTACTAAGATTTATCTAAGATCTGTGATATTTACCTCTTTTGGCCACTCATGACCCGCCACGTGGCCACTAGGACACCTCCTGGCTTGCGTTGGGTCGGTTGGTTCGCTGGGTTAGGCCCGGTTTAGGGTTTGATTAAGATGGATCGGTCTCTGCTTCTTATCTCTCCCAGTCTCCTCCGAGGGCCTGGTTCTGCACACCGCACTGAGGACTCCGCCGCACGCAGAGGCTATGGCAGGAGGTGGGTGAAGATGGTGCCCTCCTCAAGGCTAGATGGTGGATGCTTCTCCTTCATCGCTTCTCCCTTGTTTCTCCGTTTCAGTCACACGGAAGGTCTCTGTTCCCTATTTGGGTGCCGCCTGCCAATAAGTCTAGTAAGATCTCTGTTGAAATCCAACCTCCATTGATCAAGGATGAAGCTTGCCCCAGATCCGATGATGATGGGAGATCCACCATGGTGTCGAATACTGCTCGATTGAAATCTACCTACTGGTCTGATCTGCATCCTCCTATCCCCCTTTTCACGATCTCTGTGTGGAACCATCCTTCCAGGGAAGCGTCACTGCAAGCAAGGCACACGACGAGGATTCATGATGTTCTGCCCCAAATCTAGTGTCGCCGCCATAAATGGGCTCAACGGTGAGACAGAAAGTGAGGAATAGACCCCCAAGCGAAGACACGACGATTGCTTCTACTCCGAGATGCTGCTGGAGAGCTTTGCAGGGGTGGTCTCTTTCTGTGGCTCAGCTCTAGTCTTGGTGTGAAGTCACCGCCGCCATGAACATCTTTCAGCAAGGGGAACATGGATCTATGAATCTCGTGGTCATCTTCAGGAGTGAATCGAAGGTGTTGTGACCTCTCATCTCTTCACAGTCACTAGCTGCTCCCTGAAGGTCTTCTAGTTTCTCGGCTATAAGCAGTGATGGAAACAATGGTGACGAGGGAGAGGAGAGTTGTAGGCTGCTGGTTTGGGGTTTTGTTACCTGTGCATCTCCTCGCTCCAGAGAATGCCGCACCCCTTCCAGGAATAAGAGAGATGTGTTGGTTCGACATTGAAAAGGCTCCAGTTCGTCTTCTATTCATCCGACTTCCCCTACAGAGTACAGGGTTAGATAGGTTGCTCGGGGCTATCGCCAGAAAACCCTGGCTTGGGAGGAGTCTGCAGTTTTATGGGTTCTCTCGCCCTTCTTAGAACCTCAAAGTATGACCTTATCCTCACCTCCACACTCTAGTACTACTGCTGATGTTTCGGGTGGAGAAGGAGCGAGGAGCGGGTGGTCATTCTTCTCCATCAGGCCACCTCATCCCGCTAATCCAGGTGTCATTGTTTATATCACAACAAACCGTGATTGTTTATTTGCTTAGAAATATCTGGCAGTGCCCCAGAGGACGAGAGGAGTCAAGGTATGCTAGCTTGCCCGTGGAATCCGGAGGTAGGAGATGAAGTCTCCACTACTGGATCCAACGAGGATGGCCCAAAATAAGCCACGAGGCTAGGCTAGAGGAACCATACAACAAAATTGATGTGTGATATCTAACTGTTGTATATCTAAGTAATAAATGATTAAAGAGCAAAGTCCAATCATACTGATATCATTAATGTCCTCATCTTCAAATAGGTATATCTCTTTGTAGGAACAACCAAACATCTTGAAATTTGTAGCATAGGCTCACATTATCCTAAAGTGTCTTCCAACAAAGTTTGAGTCTCAAAGTCCATTATTTGATTATGCAGATTGATTATTCAAACAACCATACAAAATAGATGTATAAGCCTTGAATTCACAATAGACAATCATCAAACATTGGTCTAGCAAGTCCAACAACACTTATTATGATCCTAAAATACCTTAAGGCTTGTCAATTATCACTTGATTTTTCTACCTCTGAGAATTGGACCTCTTGACTTCATAAGTACTCAAATCAAATAATAAAAAGAATTATATATCATACTTGGAACTCAAATCAATATCATAATCACCAATCACATCTTTACTTTAACCATACCATTTAAGGTGATGTGATTCAAAATTAGATGATCAATTCATCAAGTGAGTTCAACCGCCTAAAGAACGCTCATGGTCCTAGAATATCATATTGGGTATCAAAACCCTAAAAATTGGGGTCATCACAAAAGTCATTACTAGAAGGTCAACCCCTATTCTCCCTAAACTAATATCTATGCACTAATGCGCTTTTGTTAATGGTAGAATTTGTAACATCCCTGACCTGGGTTATGTGTTAACCCTAGATGTTTTGCGTAATAAGGTTGAGTATATACTTAATCTTATCTTGGGAAAAGTAATTAGGGTTCATGAGAAACTTATGTTTCAATTTTGGTCCTGTTTGAACAATGTTGAAGCAATGTTTGCTTATTTTGGATTAAAATGCAAATTCCCCAAATTCAGGTGTTAAATTGTAAATGTTGCATGATAAGATGTTCCTCTGATATTGATACATCATAAGAATGAATATGATGTAGTGGTATGGTTTTCACAAGCTTGGGCACCAAGATTAAGCTTGTAAAGCAATCCTTGTGCATTAAAACCTAGTTTTGGTGTAGAGTGCAATTTACCCAAAACCTAGGGTTCAATATGAAAATTACCACTTCAACAAGGTCCCTAATGCTTCTTTGCAACAGGTGGAGTAAAAAAAATGAGAGGGGCGCCTCATTTGAATTAAGTTGGAGGAGAGAGAATCTTGATATTAAAATAATCAAGATTTAATCCTAAGTGAAACCCTAATTCAGTTTAGGGCAAAAATAAATGTATTAATTAAAGGGCCTTAAACCAAAATTAAAATGGTTGGATTCATATGTGTGTGTATGATCTTAAAGCCTTGCAAAGGCACGAGCATATCCTAAGGAGGTGAAATTCCACTCACCATTATTATAAGAAAAAGAATTTCCACTCAAATATGGATATTCTTATTATAAGGGCTAAGGTGCTTAATTTCTTTTCCCTTAATTCTTGGATAATGGAAGGGATATCGGTGGGATAGATACGACCTTGCATGCAAGAAACCAAGGGGGAAGTGGTGGCAACAATTTTATAATTTTAAAGACTTTTATAAAGTATTTTCTCTCTCATCAATTTTCTTATAAAAGTACCCTTTCCAAGCCAAAACAAAGGCTTTTTCAGATTTCTTTCTTTCCCCTTGCTTGGAAAACGACCAAGGATCTGTGGAGGATCAGGAGGACGACCCCCAACCTGTTGGTAAGGTTCTTGACCTCCTTTCACCTTGAATCCATGGTGAAAATCGAAAATCAATGTATGAATTCTTCATAACTCGATCCCCTCTTCAATTCTAACCAATTATTTTCACTCAAAGCTTGAGGACGACCCTTGGAATAGTGAAATGAGTTGCATCCACCATTGTTTCCGTGAGCTTGGAGCTTTGGAGATCAATTGGAGGCGGGTTTTATAACTTGAACCCTTAAGTTTTATTATTGCAATCAATTCCTTATCAATTGGTGATCATTTCTACATTTCCAAAATTAAGTTTGGTTGATTGATGCAATCTCCATGGAAATCACAGTAGAATTTCTGAGTTTGGAGCTTTATGATGATGACATCATCATAAGCACACACCTCCCCAAATATCTAGGGCAAACAGTTTCAATGTTGAGTCCAAACCGTTTGGTGACCAAACAGTTTGCAAATCGTTTGGTGGTTTGGGTTTCAAACCGTTTGGAATGGTTGACCATTTTGAGATGGTTGACCGTTTGAAGATATATGCTGTGGTACTTGGATCTTGATCCAATGGTTTCAATTGGTTTAATCTTGAAGGCTTCAATTGTGAATGATTCCTTAAGTGCATACCCTAATCGACTAAGTGTTGAATTTCTAATTGATTGAGATGATGTTTTGGGTTGATTGACCCAAACGGTTTCAAGACCATTTAGGGATCACTCAAACGGTCTCAAGACCGTTTGGGGGTCACCCAAGACCGTTTGGAGGTCTAGGGTTAAGTATGGCTAACTGTTTGAAGGTCCAAAGGTACCAAATTGAATTGCAACTAAGTGCTGATTTGATAATCAATCCAATGGTCCAAAACCCTAATTAGATGTCATGGATTTTGATGATGGAATGTCAAAACGGTATCAAGACCATTTTGAGATCAACCAAACGGTCTCAAGACCATTTGGTGGTCATCCAAGACCGTTTGAGGTCAGGTCATATCATGTGATGATGATAGTTCATTGATTTCAATTGATTTGGTTCCATAATGTCAAACATTGATGGATCCTCGATTTCAAAACCCTAAGTGATGGTTTCTTGATTATAAAACCTAGTTCAATTGGGTTGAAAACCCTAAATTGAAGATCTAATTGAATGGTGATTCAGTGGTCCAATTGATGAATACTTTAGTGGTTCAATTTATAATTGGTCCATGGATTGAAATCTTGAATCGATTGAGTGTTGAAGTATCTTTTTGGTCCATGCGGTTTTGCGAAGGTTTGGACCAAACGGTCTCAAGACCGTTTGGGTCCAAACGGTCTCAAGACCATTTGGGACCAAACAGTCTCAAGACTGTTTGGGACCAAACGATCTCAAACCGTTTGGAGACCCAAAGTGTAAATGGTTTCAATACCTACTTTGTCCAATTGGTTTCAAGTACAACTTGTTCAAATGGTTTTCAACCATTTATTTATGAGAACCAAGATCATTGAGGGTACAAATAATTAATATTGTGAAGATCAACATGATTAACCCATTTGAATATCTCATGTAATTGAAGGTCCAATATGGTGAACCTATTTGGATACTTAATGCATTTGAAGATTTCAATGGTTAACCCAATTGATCACTTTGTGGAATTGAAAGTTTAATTGGTTAATTCTTTTGAATTTCTTATATAATTGATGGTTTATTTGATTAGACCATTTGGACATCTAATATGATTAAAAGACAATTAGCTATGTGATTATTAATGATGTAGACCCATGATGATTAAGAAGGCTAACCCTAACTATGTGTACTTAAGTGAAGAGTTAAACATAGATCAATATTGGAGTGATTAACATCCTAGAGAGGATGAGAGGGAGAGTGAATGGGAGAAATGATTGCTTACTTAATAAGCCCTAATTCTCTCATTATGAATAAATGTGTAATCAGGGTTTGATCCATAATATGAGATCATGAAATCCTTATTGAAAAGATTGATGTACCTTGACCCTAATTTAGGGAAAGGCTATGTGAAACCGTAAACTAGGGCTAAGCTCAGTGAAATCATAATCCAGGGTGATGATGTAACCCTAACTTAGTGTAACAATGAAACCCTAATTTAATGGGAATTATACATCCTAACCCTAATTTGGGTATGAGCTAAGAGAAACCTTACTTGGATGTGAATGGAAAACCTTAATCCCTAAATTGGGATAAGGTGCATAAAACCCTAATATAGGGTAGTAATACTAATTCTATGTGAAGACCTATCACTGGGTGATGTGTTGTGAAATCCGAATTTCACATAATACTAGGTGAAACCCTGATATAGAAGGATGATTATGTAAAACTCTATTGAAGAGTAATACTATGTGAAATCCATAAATGTATGGAATATGCAATGTGAATCCTCAAAATTATAAGTATGAAGGATACTATTCCTAATAATGGAATACTGATTAGTGATATGACAAATGTAACACCTAGAGAGGTTGATAATGAATATCCTTATATTAATAGTTCCTAACTCAAGGATGAGTCCATAGTATTGGCAACGATTGTATAATCTAAGTGAGTGACTAATGACCAATACTTTACATGATAAATGTGATGAACTGGTGCATAAAGTATTAGGATGGGGAATACCCTAATACAAGCTAAGTGGATGAACTCAAGTAAGATAAAGGTGTTAATGAAAGTGATACACCAAGATATGATATATATCACATCCAACACCCCAATACTGGTATACTTGGTTTGTTATAAGTCCAATATAATTGGATGAATGACACATGAGATGTGTCATGTCAATGGTCACATTGAGGTGTAATGCACCATGTTGAATGTAGGCTAACATGCCTTATGAAAAGGTTAATCCAAACCCATAAACTATCATGTAATCATATTCTATCAAAGATGAGAGAGAAACTCATAATGTGTGCTAATAATTCATTTAGTGATGAATTCTGAGAATAAATAAGTATGATTGAATACTTATGTTATCCATATTGATTCCTTGCTATGTGAACCCTAATACAGGGTAATGCTATGTGAAACCCTATTACAAGTTAATGCTATGTGAACTCTAATACATGGTAATGCTATGTGAAACCCTATTACAAGTCAATGCTATGTGATCCCTAATACATGTAATGCTATGTGAAACCCTATTACAAGTTAATGCTATGTGATCCCTAATACAGGTAATGCTATGTGAAACCCTATTACAAGTTAATGCTATGTGATCCCTAATACAAGTAATGCTATGTGAAAGCCTATTACAAGTTAATGCTATGTGATCCCTAATACAGGTAACGCTATGTAAAACCCTATTACAAGTTAATGCTATGTGATCCCTAATACAGGTAATGCTATGTGAAACCCTATTACAAGTTAATGCTATGTGATCCCTAATACATGTAATGCTATGTGAAACCCTATTACAATTTAGTGCTATGTGATCCCTAATACAGGTAATGCTATGTGAAATCCTATTACAAGTTAATGCTATGTGAACCTTAATACAGGGTACTACTATGTGAAATTCTAACACAGGGTAATCCTATGTGAAGCTCATGTACAGACTAATGGGTTATGGATGTAATAAGATAACCCTTGTATTGCATGATACTGATATGTAATTGTATCATGATTACTAATCATACAAATATGTTGAGAAGTTGAGCATAGCCAGGTATGGGCTATGATGATTTCTTTATTGATAATGTTTTATAGGCTTTATAAGCCTTCATATGCTTTGTGTAGTAATAATCATTGAACTTTGTGTACTATGTGCAATTCATTTTGTAGCAAGAATCATGATGTCCTTGGTCAGATGATCTGAAGGTATTAAGATATCTAATAAAGTGGTAATTAGTATCCTATGGTGAGTTATGGGTTCAAATACCAGATGCTATAATTATAATGATGAACTTGTCAAGAAGTGGAATTGTACTTGGTGAGTTAAGGGGCTAAGATCCCAACACTTTGTGAAAAGAGTATGGCTACATGCCATGACTCCACAATGACAATGCCAGACATTAGATATATGATCTAAGCTTGAAGAGAGTTAATGTTGTGGTAATGATTCTATAGTGAATAAATGTTATACATGTTCTTCATATTCCTTAAAGGATAAGTGACATGTTGTTCTATCAAATTATAGCTACATTGCTTTTGATAGGAATGATGTTCTAATCTACTAGACATTGAATTAACTACTGCCAAACAAATATGATTCCTTTGTGTATATTATTCTTCTTAAGATGCAATAATAATGTTTCTGGAAGAGAGTTATATCTCTTGCTGGGGCAATTTATAATTGTCTCACCCCCGTGGGAATCACATTTTTAGGTGGACGCAGACGAGGAGGCAGGAATCCTTCAGTAGGTGAAGGGCAGCAACAGCAGTAGCAGGGACAACAGTGAAATCTCAGGTGGAGACACTGGATGTTATGCCTTGTATAGATGTAAATAGAGTCCTATGTGTCGTCTCTGTACTCTTAGGTCCTCGGAGTAGTAGTCAGTGCTTTTGAGATTTTGGCTCAGTGCCTCGAGATTTTATACTTCCTGTGTTTAGCTTAGCATGATAGTTAATGCTTGTAATTCTCTGAAGGAGATGATACAGAATATGTACCTTTTAACAAGAATGTAAATATGTTACTTTGGTTCTATGTGAGAAAGTTTTCCTTTGATGAATCTCTTGATAAAAAGGTTTTAATTTTTAGTGATTTTTGTTAATCCGCTTCTTAGTGAACGCTTCCGCATTAGTTAATTATGCTTTTGAGAGTTGTATGCCACAAAAATGTAGAGGATTGCTCAATGCTTACTGCTAATTTCACCATCAACTTCAAATGTAAGCATAGTCCCCCATCTTCTTGTGTGAAGCTAGACATCACTAAGGCCTTTGAATCAGTCAGCTTGTCCTACCTATGGAAATCTCTTGCTAGTATGGGGTTCTATGATCGTTGGATAATTATGATCAAGTAGTGTGTGGAAAATCCCTCATTCTCACTTCTACTCAACAACTTCTATGTGGTATTCTTCAAAAGTTCAAATGGACTTTGACAGGGTGATCCACTATCACCCCTTCTATTCACCATTGCCATGGAAGGTGTAAGGCCCCTAAACTTACTTAATGAGTTGAATGAGCTTAATTATCATAGTTGAATTCTTATATCCCTAATATAACCTTATGATATGTTTGGAAATCATAAGACAAGATTAAGTTTTAAATTTGGTCCAATTTAGACACTGTTTGAGCAAGTTATGCAATTTTATGTTTGGAAATCATAAGACAAGATTAAGTTTTAAATTTGGTCCAATTTAGACACTGTTTGAGCAAGTTATGCAATTTTATGCACATTTTGGACGTTTCTGCAATTTGTCCAATTGAGAGGTTTTCTTTGCAATTTATCACTTGCATTATGTTCCTTGTATATTCTATCATCATTCTTGAGTTTTTTTAGCCATGGGGTTATTATTTAAACCTTGGTTTGAAGGTGTTTTCTCCAAGGGTAATTTAGGGTTTTCCCCTTCACGGATGAGCTACCTTTAGTAGCTATCAACTAATGAATTATTTGATTGGCTGGGAAATTCAACAAAGGAAAGCTAACAAGGTCTACACACATGGTGTGGGAGCTTCTTTTGTGTCTGCTTGTATATTCTTAATAAATTAACGCCAAGGACAATTGGATAGATACTAGAACTTCAACTTTTTCCTTTTCTTTATCTTAAAGTGTCATATACTTATCCCCAAGCACCAAAACGAGCCATTTTCTCTCCAACACCTCCCTCCTTCTCCCAAACTCGTTCCCCCTCTGTTCAGCTGCGAATTTTTCTGCCCAAGGAAGAAGAAAGTGGGGATCTTCTTGGAGAAAGGCTCTAAGGTTGAAATTGACTTCATTTTAGGGTTGAACAAGCTTCCTTCTAGTGATCTTGCCCAAAAACAGTAAGAAATCCCTTCTTTCCTCCTTTTATTTCTTTGTTATACTTCCTACTAGCTTTCTCCAGGTCGGAACCTTACTATTCCATGGTAGAAATTGCTCCAAAGCTCTAAAACCCTACCTTTCTTGCTCCTTATGCTTAGAGTTTACTCATTTGATGAAGAAAGGTGCTAGATGGACAGATTCATAGCTTACTCTTAGATTTTCTACCCTACCTGCTTGAAATTGCTTCTTTGTGGGGTTTTATATTCTCAATAGAGGCAAATTTTATAACTTGTTCCACGTTTATTGCTTACCATAAGCTTTCTAGATATGTTCTTGCTTGAAAATGATGATGCATGCACTAAAAAGCTATGCTTGACTGGGATTTCAATTTTTATAATGTTTCCTATTCTGATTTTAGTTATATCCTGTGACCATGTGTACATTATTCATAAGGTATTATATGACTTGGAGTAGGTTGTTTTGACAACCTATGGTGCTAAGCACCTATCAAACAATGGTCAATTTTAGGGTTTAAAGCTTATTTCTTCTATAAACCATGACCTGATGATGGTACCATTGCAACAACCCTATGGTGTTTTCTTCATAACAACTCATGGTCGTTATCAAGGGTGTCAAATAATGGTGAAAACCTATGGTCACCCCCTTAGGTCAGATTTTGGATCAATTAGAAGTATAATGATCAACCATACCCTACGGATGTTATAAATTAATGATGACATTAGTTTAATATTTGATGTTGGTTAATGAATATAGTGTTGATCTAACAACCTATAGTGATTTAATGATCACTAATGATGGTGGATCAGGTCTCTACAATCTATGGTGAGTTAATCATATAGTTTTAGCATCAATTAAGCCTTAGACCAATGGTTTGTTGGGTCACTTGATGCAATGGTCGAACCTATACTGTAATTGATAGTTTTAATATATGAACTTGACCCAATGGTCAAGATCTAATGTTTATTCCTCCAATAAAGTGGAATGATGGACAATGTAATATGTTGGTCCTAATAATGGGATTTATATGGTTTCCTTTAAATGAGTAACTTAAGGAGCTTACTTGTTGACAATGGATGGCTTGTTTTAACTGAACAGTCGATTGTGGGTTTTACCCTACTCTCAATGGGACTTTTTGTATTGTTAATCAAGGGATGTCTAGGGTTAGATGGTGACTCTTTCTAGATCACAAACAAACGACTTAATAGGTGGTTTATATAAGGTGCTTACTTATGTAAACAACCAAATGTCTTACCTTTTAAACATCCAATGGTTCTGGGTGACATTGTGGTATATATGGTGATATGGGTTGAATGATGATGGAACAAATGGAGGGTTACCCTTAATAAGGTAGTCTTACCTATTTACTCATATGAATAGAAGGTATGATAACCATATTGTGTTGATATGTAACCCTAATCAGGTATATCTTGTTATACCTAGCTTTAATATAACTAAATGATGGTAATTGGGTATGAATAGTCATCGAATGACTAATGCAATCATGAAGTACTCTGTTACTGTTGTTGAAACCCTAGTATGATATAAACCAATCGTTGTGCCTTGATTTCTGTGTGGGTTCATACTTGAGAATGGTATGGAATGTGATGGTGATGCTTCACCTTATTCATCCATGATCCAATGGGGATGTTGTGAGTTAGGGTTTGGGTATGATTGCTATTTAGTAACATTGATATAATTTATCATGGTGAACCTAAATCTAATACAAATAGATAAAGATGAGTATTCATGTTTAACATTCTTATATGATGGAATGATGGTGGAAAAACCTCCTTAACATGATCATAACCTTGGTACGTTAATTGGTGGTTATCCTAGCCACATGGTTGATACTTTCTTATGCTAAACATGTGCATTATGAATATGATGAGAGTTAATTATATCTATATTCATTACATGTTGATGTAATAAAGGAATGTTCTTAATGTTAATATAACCCTGCTATGATTGCTTATGAATATATCCTAGTTCATTAATGCAATATTGTGTTGATATGGTGTACTATATATAAGTGATGTTGTTGAGCCTTGTTATAAGGCATGCAGAGATGATGATGATCTTGCAGGGAAAAATGATGGTCTTAATGACCGTTAGGCATGGTTGAGCCCTGAATGAGGTATAATCCTCTTATGTTGATACAGGTTAATACCTTGTGATATTGTGAAAAGGATTTACACCCTGTGATAGTATGATGGTCTTAATGACCTTTGGGCATGGTTGAACCCTGAATGAGGTGTAATCCTCTTATGTTGATAAGGGTTGATACCATGTGATATTGTGAAAAAGATTATTGTCTTGTGATAGTATGATGACTAGTGTGGTCTCATAAATGGAAAGTGAATAGTACCATGTGATGATGAGATGAGAAATTATGTTTCACACATTTTATATCTTTTCAAAGTTGTGATATTTATATGATTGCTAGAAGTGAATTAGGGTTTGTATGTCCACTTGTTTGATGCAACCTTAATTTACCCAATTGGCATAACTAATCAAGTAAAACTCTAATCATGTAGCACCTTGTGCCATAAATCCATATCAGTGTCAGAATTTTTGAGATGGTGAAACGAATATTCCTAAGGGAAATTTGGAGTGCATTTTGTTGAATATGTGGGGGTGGAAAGTTGAGGATATATCCTTGTTATCCACAATGAAGATTGTGGAGGTTGGATATGGTCATGCCTCATACATATGATGTGATTGAGAATGGCTGCGGTCGTATCTCGATGATTATATATGTGATAAGATTAGAGGACAACTGCAGTTGTACCTCGAATGGTAGGGTATGCGTACCCACCTCCTTTCACTAGCACCATGACTTGTACCAAGGATGAACTAGGTTGTTAGTAGCTTGACCTTATGTGTTACTATGGCAGACTCATACTGACCGAGGGCAGAGAAGATCTTAGGAGTCCGACTCTTCCTAGATCTTATATGGCACTGATATTGACTTAGCAGTGGTCAGTTGGATTTTGAGTGGTATCCTCAAATTCCTCAGGGCATAATAAAAGATGTAATATAGCCGTATAGCATATCTGTTTAGGGTTATACATGATGCTTTACATTGGATGATAACCCTTGTTTGTTCTCTTTACATAAAGATGATGCTTATCGCAATTAAGAGATAGTAGATATACTTATGTTGTGGATATGCTTAAGATTGTAGATGCATACATATAGTAGCCATGATTATGTTGATAACTATACTGCTACTACTGATTATAATCATGATTCTAGCTATCTCATGTTCTTAGTTATGTTTAGCATGCTAGCCATGCCTTTATAACTAGAGATGCATATATTGCCGATCATGCTTATCCAGATAGTTGTGCTTATGGTGTTAGCTCTTTTTATGATGTTGGTATGTTCAACCAATTATACATGCTAATGTTGTTATCTATGCTTATGTGGCTAGACTTATTCATAATGATAGAGATGCTATGTTACTAGACTTGCTCATGATGCTAGATATGCATATGCTACTGAATTTCTTATGTTATCAACAAGATAAAGGATGATATTCTGGCTAATGATGATAGTTATTATCTGCTCCCTTATGTATTTTGATAATCATCAGTGCTGCTAAGCTTATTTTTTATATCTGATTAATTTGCTTAACTGTTTAATTACTTAAAAATGTTGAAATCAATAAACATTGTTGGAGGTTATATCTCTTATTGGGACTGGGTCTCACCCTTGTGGTTTGCCTCATTTTTTTAGGTAACCAGAAGTGACGAAAACAAACATGTGGCAACAAAGAGGAGATATAGTAATGAATCTTTGAGAAAGTTGATTAGATGTCTAGTGTGTCCTAGAGTCGTCCCTGTACTCTCAGGTCTGGGCAGGAAAAGTTTGTATATGGTGTTTCAAATGAATCGAGATTTTGTTAGCATGTTAATGCTTGTTTGTGTGACATATATGAATATTGTTCTCATGTGTATATATGTTGTGGCTAAGGCGATAGATCAATTTTTATCAAAATCTTGGCATAGTATGGATATAAGAAAGATTTTGGGATCTTATGCAAATGTTTATGAGTAGGTGATGACGCTGAAATTAATTTTAATTTACCCATATTTTTGGGTATGTGATTAATTAGTGATTGATTGTGTTTAATGTTATGAGTAATCTCATTTAGTGTAACAGGTTCTCTCAGGTTGGTATCAGATCTTGAGGTTCATTGAGTCTTCATGGACACTGACTTAAGACTAGGATGACGTCTAACTTAAGAGTATGAAACAAAAATATGGTGCGTACTACCTAATCTTAATATTTGGGTGCCCTGGCCAGGTATTCAATTATTGAAGAAAGGTAAGTATGGAACTCTTAGATTGTTATCTTTCTGATTACTCTGATCAAGTAGTCATTTTGAGACAATCTAAAGAGCATAATGAATAAGAAATCATGGTGTGAATATCTCAATCCTACCTTAAAGAAGATGACAATTGCATCATTATCTATCAAAACTTGAATGTTTGGTAACTATAAGAAAAAGATACAACACCATGGTATCTAAATCTAAATACAAATAAGAGTAGAGGAGTTCTTGATGATGTGATTCATGAATATAATAAAGTAAAAGACAGATACGCCTATGCTGATAAAGTGATTCAAGGTATGAAATCCACATAAGATGGAGCTAACTCCAATGATAAGTATAAAATGAGAAGATAAATGAGAACAATGACAAAGAAATAAGGTGTAACCTAAGTTAATCTTAGACCAACCTATGTGTGTAAGAAAGTGTTAATGAAAAATCAGCATGGCATGTGAAAGAAATTAAGAGATGATCCCTGTTTAATGAAGAAAATGAAGAATATGATGATTTAGTTGTTGATAAGTGGTTAAAAAATATAATAAAATAAGAGAACATACCCAAGTGTGATAAATAGTCGTCAAGGAAGGAGTAATGAGATATGTTAATCATGATGATTCCTATGCGAATGGTAAGGAACCCAAAATGAAAAAGGTAAAATGATACATAAGAATTTGTAACCTACATAAGGAAAAAAGAATTGGTTACCTTTTTGCTAGTGACCCTTGAAAAATAATACTATGGTATGGGAAGTGTGTTTCCCTTTGTGTCTTTCCTTTCTAGGGAACAACTTTCAAGTGGATCATTGCCACTTGATACATGTGGATTCACTACAAACATGAAGGTGGATCACTTATTATAGCATAAGGTTGCTTGGACTATGGTTCCAAGATCATAACATTTTTGATGAGTTTGCTTTTGAGCCTTCCAATAATTTGGGAGACTCCTCTTATATGTTTTGAAATTTATTATGTTGGTAAAAGTAGACGAGATAAGGATGCGAGTTCCTTATAGCACATGAGGTGGATACCAAGGTAATGAATCCTAGTATCCAAGATGTGTCAATAGTATGGGAAGTATGAGAAGGTTGGAAATGTTTATTAAATGAACATTACAAGTATTCCTCTCCCTTAGAGAGAGACAAAGTTGATGATGACCCTTTAAATGTTGTTAGGAAGGAAAAACAAAAGTGATTCTATAATGTTGTGTATGGTTTAGTGATAGCTGGACAAGACCACTATCAAGGATAGAAGGTTTATTGGTCAATAGATATGCGATGCCATGTTCCTTTAAGACAAACCTATGATCAAATATCAATGCATAAGATTTAGATTGGATGACATAATTCACATGACCATGATGAGTTTAGAGTTATGCCCTATAGACTAACCAATGTACAAATATAATTTATGAATACTAAAATAGAATGTTCTAGACATGTCATACAAGATATACCAAGCTTTGAATGATTACATGTCAAACTATTTCAAATATGGTCAAAAATATGATCAATATTTCTTCAAAAACCTTAGGGTTTCCGAAGTAGCAATATCTATGAGACAAGTTGAACAATAGTGAGTTGGGGGTTGACTAGGTTATCCTCTAAGAGTTATGATACCTCTATTAAGTATGTTATGTGAGTCATGATAAGATGAAGACAATGTTGTTGCTCCACCCCTAACAAGGTCAATCAAGAAGTTATATTTGTTAACAGTTATATTCAAGTGTATGATTCTTCAACCAAATAGATGGTCAGTCCACCATTTATATGATTAGAGAATCCTCTAAAAACACATTCCTCATAATTTATTGAAAACTAGGGGGTGCCTACATGGTTGATTGAGTTGTTGATTAGAACAACCATTAAAAGAGCATAGAGATGAAACCTTATAAAGTTGCATATGATAATAGATGCCTGATGTTTTATGTTTGGTAAGATCCAGTGAGTGTGGCCTATGAGTGATGTGTGATACAACATATAGAATAGTTCAAGACAACAATTGAGTCCCAAAGTTGAAAGTTACTATTAGATTTATATAGGTGGCACAATAAGTTTCTATGTTCCATATTTGCAAATGTCTTCTTATGTGGGGGTTTTTGTGTTGACCCAAGATAAGATATGTATGAATTATGTGACATCACCATGATATGCAAGTAACCATGTGAAGATAATAGGATGAGGTGCAAAGGAAATACCCATCTTTGTTTACCTTGGATTTTGGGGGCGAAATTCCTGTTAGGGGCTTATAGTTGTAAGGCCCCTAAACTTACTTAATGAGTTGAATGAGCTTAATTATCATAATTTAATTCTTAAAACTCTAATATAACCTTGTGATATGCTTTGAAATCATAAAACAAGCTTAAGTTTCAAATTTGGTCCAATTTGGACACTATTTGAGCAAGTTATGCAATTTTATGCACATTTTGGACTTTTCTGCAATTTACCCAATTGAGAGGTTTTATTTGTAATTTATCACTTGAATTATTTTATTTGGATATTCTATCATTATTATTGAGAGTTTTGAGCCATGGGGTGCCTATTTAAACCTTGGTTTGAAGGTGTTTTCTCTATGGGTAATTTAGGGTTTTCCCCTTCACGGAGGAGCTACCTTTAGTAGCTATCAACTAATGAATTATTTGATTAGTTGGGAAATTCGACAAAGAAAATATAAGCAGGTATATACACATGATGGGTGAGATGCTTGTGTGTGCGCTTCTATATTCTTAATAAATTAAGGCCATGTATACTTGGATAGATACTATAACTTCAACCTTTTCTTTTTCTTTATCTTAAAGTGTCATATACTTATCCCCAAGCACCAAAATGAGCCATTTTCTCTCCACCACCTCCTTCCTTCTCCCAACCGCATTCTCCCTATGTTCAGCTGCGAATTTTTCTGCCCAAGGAAGAAGAAAGTGGGGATCTTCTTGGAGAAAGGCTCTAAGGTTGAAGTTGAATGCATTTTAGGGTTGAAAAAGCTTCCTTCTAGTGATCTTGCCCTAAAAGTGTAAGAATTCCCTTCTTTCCTCCATCTATTTCTTTTTTATCCTTCCTCCTAGATTTCTCCAGGTCGGAACATTGCTTTTCCATGGTACAAATTTCTCTAAAGCTCTAAAACTCTACCTTTCTTGCTCCTTATGCTTAGGGTTTGCTCATTTGATGAAGAAAGGTGCTAGATGGATGAATTCATAGCTTACTCTTGGATTTTCTATCCTACCTGCTCGAGATTTCTACTGTGTGGGTTTTATCTTCTCATTAGAGGCAAGTTTTATAACTTGCACCACGTTTATTTCTTACCATTAGCTTTCTAGATCATGTTCTTGCTTGAAAATGATGATCCATGCACTAAAAAGCTATGCTTGACTAGGATTTTGATTTTTATAATGTTTCCTGTTTTGATTTCAGTTATATATAAACCTGTGATCATGTGTACATTATTACTAAGGTATTATGTGACTTGGAGAAGGTTGTTTTGACAACCTATGGTGCTAAGCACCTATCAAACAATGGTCAATTTTAGGGTTTAAAGCTGATTTCTTCTATAAACCATGACCCGATGATAGTACCATTGCAACAACCCTATGGTGTTGTCTTCATAACAACTCATGGTATTGATCAAGGGTGTCAAATTATGGTGACAACCTATGTTCACCCCCTTAGGTCAGGTTTTGGATCAATTAGAAGTATAATGATCAACCATTAAGTACCCTACTGATGTTATCAATCAATGATGACATCAACTTAATATTTGATGATGATTAATGAATATAGTGTTGATCTAACAACCTATAGTGATTTAATGATCACTAATGATAGTGGATCAGGTCTCTACAATATATGGTGAGTTAATCATATAGTTTTAACATCAATTAAGCCTTAGACCAATGGTTTCTTGGGTCACTTGATGCAATGGTTGAACCTATACTGTAATTTATGGTTTTAATATATGAACTTGACCCAATGGTCAAGATATAATGTTTATTCCTCCAATAAAGTGGAATGATGGATAATGTAATATGTTGGTCCTAATAATGGTATTTATATGGTTTCCTTTATATGATTAACTGAAGGAGCTTACTTGTTGACAATGGATGGCTTGTTTTAACTGAACAGTCGATTATCGGTTTTACCCTACTCTCAATGGAACTTTTTGTGTTGTTAATCAAGGGATGTATAGGGTTGGATGGTGACTCTTTCTAGAGAACAAATAAAGTACTTCATAGGTGGTTTATCTAAGGTGTTTACATATGTAAACACCCCAAAAGTCTTACCTTTTAAACATCCAATGGTTCTGGATGACATTGTGATATGGTGATACAGGTTGAGTGATGATGGAACACATGGAGGGTTACCCTTAATAAGGTAGTCTTACCTATTCACTCATATGAATAGAAGGGATGATAACCATATTGTGTTGATATGAAACCTTAATGAGGTATAGCTTGTTATAACTAGCTTTAATAGAACTAAATGATGGTAATTGGGTATGAATAGTCCTTGAATGACTAATGCAATCATGAAGTACTATGTTACTATTGTTGAAACCCTAGTATGATATAACCGAATCATTATACCTTGATTTATGTGTGGGTTCATACTTGAGAATGGTATGGAATGTGATGGTGATGCTTCACCTTATGCATCCATGATCCAATGGGGATGCTATGAGTTAGGGTTTGGGTATGAGTGCTATTTAGTAACATTGATATATTTTATCATGTTGAACCTAACTATAATGCAAATAGATAAAGATGAGTATTCATGTTTAACATTCTTATATGATGGAATGATGGTGGAATAACCTCCTTAACATGATCATAACCTTGGTATGTTAATTGGTGGTTATTGTAGCCACATGGTTTATACTTTCTTATGCTAAACATGTGCATTATGAATATGATGAGTGTTAATCATATCTAGATTCATTGCATGTTGATGTTATAAAGGAATGTTCTTAATGTTAATATAACCCTGCTATGATTGTTTGTTTATGAATATAACCTAGTTCATTAATGCAATATTGTGCTGATCTAGTGTATTATATATAAGTGATGTTGTTGAGCCTTGTTATAAGGCATGAAAAGATAATGATGATCTTGCTGGGAATCATATGATGGTCTTAATGACCCTTTGGCATGGTTGAGCCCTGAATGAGGTGTAATCCTCTTGTGTTGATAAGGGTGAATACCCTATGATATTGTGAAAAGGATTTATACCTTGTGATGGTATGATGGTCTTAATGACCTTTGGGCATGGTTGAGCCCGAAATGAGGTGTAATCCTCTTATGTTGATAAAGGTTGATACCCTGTGATATTGCAAAAAATATTATTATCTTGTGATAGTATGATGACTAGTGTGGTCTCATGAATGGAAAGTGAATAGTACCATATGATGATGAGATGAGAAATTATGTTTCACACATTTTATATCATTTCAAAGTTGTGATATTTATATGCTTGCTAGAAGTGAATTATGGTTTGTATGTCCACTTGTTTGATGCATCCTTAATTCACCCAATTGGCATAACTAATCAAGTGAAACTCTAATCATGTAGCGCCCTATTCCATATATCCATCTAAGTGTCAGAATATACCATATGGTGAAATGAGTATTCCTAAGGGAAACTTGGAGCGCATACTATTGAGTATGTGGGGGTGGTAAGTTGAGGATATATCCTTGTCATCCACAATGTAGATTGTGGAGGTTGGCTATGGTCATGCCTCATCCATCTGATGTGATTGAGAACGACTATGGTCGTGTCTCGATGATTATATATGTGACAAGATTGGAGGACAAATGCGGTTGTACCTCAGATGGTAGGGTATGCGTACCCACCTCCTTTCACTAGTGTCGTGACCTATACCAAGGACGGACTAGGTTGTTAGTAGCTTGACCTTATGTATCGCTGTGGCAGTCCTGTACTGACTGGGGGCAGAGAAGATGTTAGGAATTTGACTCTTCCTAGATCTTGTATGGCACTGATTTTGACTTAGCAGTGGTCAGTTTGATTTTGAGTGGTATCTTCAAATTCCTCTGGGCATAATAAAAGATGTAATACATTCATATAGCATATCTATTTAGGGTTATACGTGACACTTTCACATTGGATGATAACCCTTGTTTGTTCTCTTTACATAAAGATGATGCTTAGTGCAATTAAGAGATAGTAGATATACTTATGATGTGGATATGCTTAAGATTGTAGATGCGTTCATACAGTAGCCATGATTATGTTGATAACTATACTACTACTGTTGATTATAATCATGATGCTAGCTATCTCATGTTAGTTATGTTTAGCATGCTAGCCATGTCTTTGTAACTAGAGATGCATATACTGCTGATCGTGCTTATCCAGATAGTTGTGCTTATGGTGTTAGCTTTTTTTTATGATGTTGATATGTTCAACCTATTAGACATGCTAATATTGTTATCTATGCTTATGTGGCTAGACTTATTCATAATGATAGAGATGCTATGTTACTAGACTTGCTCATGATGCTAGATACGCATATGCTACTGAATTGCTTATGTTATCAACAAGATAAAGGATGATAATCTGGCTAATGATGATAGTTATCATCGGCTCCCTTGTGTATTTTGATAATCATCACTGCTGCTGAGCTTATATGTTATATCTGATTAATTTGCTTAACTCTTTAATTACTTAATAATGTTGTAATCAATAAACATTGTTGGATGTTATATCTCTTGCTGGGACTGGATCTCACCCTTATGGTTCGCCACATTTTTTTAGGTAATCAGAAGTGGCAAAAACAAACATGTGGAAGCAAAGAGGAGATATAGTAATGAATATTTGAGAAAGTTGATTAGATGTCTAGTGTGTCCTTTTGCTCTGATTGTTTGCTTTTGCTTTCCCCCTTTCCTCCATCCCAAACTTTCTAGGGTTTCGCTAGCGATCTCGTCCCTTTTTGCCGCAACAACAACCATGTCTTCCACCGAGTCCAAGAAGGTGACTTTGAAGAGCTCTGACGGGGAGGAGTTCGAAGTTGAGGAGAAGGTAGCAATGGAATCACAAACCATCAAACACATGATTGAGGATGACTGTGCTGACAGCGCCATCCCTCTTCCGAACGTTACCAGCAAGATCCTTGCCAAGGTCATCGAATATTCTAAAAAGCATGTCGAGTCCGCCGACAAGGCCGAAGATCGCGTGGTCGAGGACGAACTTAAGACATGGGATGCCGAGTTTGTAAAGGTTGACCAGGCTACTCTCTTCGACCTCATCTTGGCCGCAAACTATCTTAACATCAAAGGTTTGCTGGATCTCACATGCCAAACTGTTGCTGACATGATCAAGGGCAAGACTCCAGAGGAGATCAGGAAAACATTCAACATAAAGAATGACTTCACTCCTGAGGAGGAAGAGGAAGTGAGGAGGGAGAACCAGTGGGCTTTCGAGTAGAAAATTTAGAGATCACCCAGTACCTACAGCATGAGGATGATAATTATTTTCTTAGGACGCAGATGTAATTATTAGAATGTGCATGAAACTGTGGATAATTACTTCCGTTGGTAACTCTTTTTCTGTTGCAACTCCGTCTGACGTTTGATGCCAATCTACCTTTACTTAAGACCCTCAACTTTCTGAATTATCTATTGAGAATATTGGTGGATGAAAAAAAAAAGTCTAGTGTGTCCTAGAGTCATCCATGTAATCTTAGGTCTGGGTAGGAAAAGTTTGTATATGGTGTTTCAAATGAATCGGGACTTTGTTAGCATGTTAATGCTTGTTTGTGTGACATATACAAATATTGTTCTCCTATGTATATATGTTGTGGCTAAGGTGATAGATCAATTTGTATCAAATTCTTGGCACAATATGGATATAAGAAAGATTTTGGGATCTTATGCAAATGTTTATGAGCAGGTGCTGACGCTAAAATCAGTTTTAATTTACCCATATTTTTGGGTATGTGATTAATTAGTGATTGATTGTGTTTTATGTTTTGAGTAATCTCATTTAGTGTAATAGGTTCTCACAGAAGGTTTCAGTCAAAGAATTGAAAAAGCACACAACAATTATTTAATAAAGTCCTATCCTATCAGGCGTACAAAACCACTGAGTCATCTACTATTTGCATATATTGTTCATGGAAGGTAGATGCAAAAGTCTTAAGAACTTGAAAACCCTTCTTCTGGAGATTGGGAAGGTCTTGTGCATGAAGCACAACCAACCAAGACTAGCATATATCTTTCCAAGTCTTGCAGCGACAACATTAGCTTAGATAATGTTATTGGCTTACAAAGAGGTGAATGGCCAACCAAATACCTTGGATTTCCCTTGGCTGGTGGAAATCTACGACGTAGGCATTTCCATGAATGTCTTGACAAGCTAAAGGACATGATGGGAAAATTGCCATGTTCCACGATATCAATGGCAGTTCATCTAGTTCTCATCAATCATTGTGCCATGGGTTTGATTAACTACTGGCTCAGACAATATGAAGTACCTTATGTTGCTCTATATCGAATGGAGATCATGATGAGTGATTGAATTTGGGGTAGTCCAACCCATCCATCGAGCTGGACCAAGATATCCTATCCAAGAGAAGAAGGTGGACTCAATCTAAAAAACCATTTTGAACCCGCTGATTATCACACATTTAAATGAATCAAGAACATACTGTATAAGGACAACACATGGTGCATATGGATGCACCAAAGATACAGACTAAACCTTGATACTTACCAAGTGGGTCGTTCGACTACTTGGAAAAGAATACTGAAGCTATGGCCTACATTTCACAATGTTGATGATGAAGTCATATGGGAGCAATGTAGACAGAAAAAGGAGGTTGACATCTAGTTCACGAAGATTTGGTCCAAACTATACCAACCAAAATGGAGCATGATGACATATAGAGTTATACGGAAGCTACCTTCGACCATGGACAAAGTCAAAACATGGTATCCAAATGTGGACACAGTGTGTTGTCTTTGCAAGAATGTTGAAGAAAATTGCTACCATTTGTTTACATATTGCTCATAATGGAGATACTTATGGGGTCAATCTCAACTGAAGCTTAATATCAGGAAATCCAACTCTCTTTTCAACTGATTGGCTGAAGACAGTAGGAAAGGCAAGGCCAATAACATCATGGAATATTGGGGTATCACTGATGGCGTTCATTCGATTTGGTAAGAATGGAACAACAGGAAACGTGGAGCTCAATAAATTGACTCAGTAGTTCTATTTAACAAAATTGATAAGCGCCTGAAATTTCTCTATAATCTTTATAAGAATAAGCTTACTAGTCTTTCTCACATTATTTGTAGGAATTGGGATCTATAACCCTTTCCAAATCGACTAGCTAGTTTATTTTGTTCGAACTATGAAATGGATCTATAAGTTGGTTATAGCTTGTAAACTTTGCCCCTCTTAGTAGGGTTGGAAATATACTTACCTAGAATTTCCAAAAAAAGAGACTTAATTACGTAAGTGTTAGTATAATGTTTTGTGATAAATATAATGATAATGTGTCAAAATTCCTAATGGTTCCATAACTCACAAAAAGAAATCTCAAATAAAAATATAATAGTGAAAATGTGTTCCTTGGGTGCCTATTACCTTGGGAGACAAGTTTTGCATTATTTGTATGATAATAACTAATTTAATTCTTTTTAAAAAGAAAATAAGATAAAAGGAAAAAGTATTAAATAAATTATTAAAAGTCTCCAAAGATGGAAGTAAACCTCAGATTCAAAATCTACATACTAGAATTAGACTATGTGTGAATTTTCATCAAATTTGGACAATCTTAATCATTTTAGGTTATTTAGGAGAGAATATATTTTGAAGACCAAAAATATTAAATAATATTGTTAAAAATTAATGAATGGAAAAATCATATTCCCTGGGTTTGTTTGTAGGCCAAGTTTCATATTTTTTGAGAGTTTCTAGATGCCTCTAATTCATAATAAGTGTTTAAAAATATTAAATAAAATAATAAAAGTCCTCAAAAAAAAATTAATGCTAAAATCAGATTTGTCACATCAAAATTAGATAACCTATCAACTTTGGGTTTATTTGGACTCCGTTTAAACCCTAATTTTTTTTTAGAAAGTTTTCTACATTTAATGCATAAAAAGACCAAAGTCCAAAGGTTGTATTAAATGTGATCCACGCCGACTATCCGATGCAAATCGTATGGTTAGTGAATTTTCTCCTACCTTGAGTACGAGATACCCGACTGAACAGTAATCGTGGACCAAAGGGGTCCACTATTTTGGGCATAACTCACTCATTTCTCAACAAAACTTCACCAAATAAGTTGCATTGAATTGTGAATTCAAATCTGCATCCGTCCATCCCCTACTCGTGGATTATTTTTGTGTATTGCAAAAAATCCCAATAACCCTATCCCTTATCTTTGAATCTTCTACACACATACTGCCATGTACCCAACCTTATAAATAGTTTATCCCTTCTCTATTTCCATTTTGTCTGGGGCGATCTTCCTCTGGTTTCAATTCCACTCTATGCTCTTGTGTTAATGCCACCGAATGAGTTTTCTAGTGAATGTTTGCAGCTCCTCTCCATCACAATGTACTTTATTGGGGTACGATTAAAACCATTGTAAGCACATCCAAACTTTGTTCTTCATCATGGATGAATTAGATTCTTGATTAAGCAACAAACACATGATTCCCTATTTTATGCTCGGTTTGCTGTTTCATGGCCTTATGGCCATGGTTCTCAAATAAAGAAAGGGTATTAACCCCTATGTTTTTTCAGCTTTGCCCTTCACCCTTTTTTCTTTTCTTTTTCTTAGTAGAGGCGTGTTTGTCTTTTTTATGTCAAATGATTGCCTTTGTGGCGTGCTATGTGGCCGCTTATTGGGAAAGATGGATGCCGGTGATTGGGCCATCTCAGCAGGCCGAATCCCTCTCTCTCACGGATTTGGAAGCTTACATGGAATTTCTCGATTTTTTGATTGGTCGGAACTTCCAAAATTCATAACTTTCTCTCTGTTTGTCCAAAAGTTATGCAAAAATATGGTTTGGAATTGTTAGAAATTTCTCTATCCTATGATATAGTTTTCATCGCCTGATTCTAAAGTTTTAAAGATTGGATTTTTAGGGTTTTGATCTGTCTTAAACTCATATTAAGGAAAACATTTTAGTCATCAAATTTGAGATTTTAATCAAGATGTTAATTAGAAACCTTGAACCAAATATTAAGATTAGATCAGTAGTTGATCTAGGGTTTTGCTGAAGGATTTAATTTCTAGGGTTTCACCTAATATAAATCATTAAACCCTAATTGATGGATCAAATATCATAAGTAGGTTTGACTTCACTCTAGACTTGGAAGACTAGGGCTTGATCTCTGACTTAGCACTGAAGTCAAGGTATGAATGCATCCTACATTATTTATATGTTGAGCAATTTCTAGTTACTCTATCTAATTGTATGTTTATCCCCAATTATTCTATATTGAGAAATCATCCTAAATTATCACTCTTTTGATAGCCCAAGCAATATCTCTCTTTTGAGAATTTATTCCATGTGAATTAATCTACTTGATTATGGTCTTATGATCATCATACTTTGTTGAACTTTCTTTTGAAATCTAACTTGTACCTTTATTCTTAATGTAATCTTAATTCTTCCACTTATGTGGTTGATGTTTATTTTGTCCATTTTTGAGATGGAAACTTTATTTCTTCTATAAAAGACTAAACTTTATACTTGCCTCAACATTTAGCATGTTATGTGATTCAGTGGCCCTGGAGTAGTGTAATTACATTGATTTTGGAGTTGTGTGACCTTATCATATTTTTAGTATGGAGGTTGTGTGCCCCATACCTAGGTTTTGTGCCCACTTTTATATATATTAGGGAGATTGTTGTGTGCCATTCTATCAGGTTTCAAGGTTGTGAGCATTGTCTTCCATTGCTATTTATATTGTTCTAGTGCTATGTTTATCTCACATGCATGCAGGTTGGTATTATGTTGATGGGTTTTGTGCTCCCAAAATTTATATGTTCTTGTGTAGCACAAAATTTATTTTGTTTTATGGAAAATATTCCTCTTGTTTATCATATTTTTAAATTCAATTTCTTTTATGCCCAGTTGTGTAGTCCTTTTCTTTTCTTTTGTGAAACCTTGCTTATTTGACGTCCTTTATTTCATTATGTTGCTCAATACTCAATTTAGTATGCAAATACCATCCTTATGCTAACACCGTCTATTTTTATCCTCTTGATGGGGTATGCTTCCAACCCCAAGTGTAGGATATGGAGGACACGACATGCTGAGATGGACCTATCTTAAGGATTTGATTCTTGCAAACAAACTTGATATGGTTTAGATTTCCCTCTACTAGATCCTTATGAAGTAATATTCATGTAAACCCAATATGAGAGATGATGATGTTTTAAATTCCTCTTCTATAATTTGGTCTTATGTATACCATCATTCAAGATTTGAAAATTTTACAACTATTCCAACATACCTTTTGTGTGTTTTTGAAATGTATATTTTATTCCTAAAATTTTAGTAGGGAGTGGATCCCCTATCAGGTCCCACTCTTTACAGCATGGTATAGAGCCCACAGTGGTCAAAATCTGACTATTTTAATTTTGTCTACTTAATTAGAACCCTTACCCTACATAGTTACCATCTAAGTGAGATGTTTACCCAAGAATTGGCCTATGATATTTAGGAGATGATGAAAGGGTTGATTTAGAATTATATGAGGTACACATAAGAATTATGATTAGTAAACCCTAACATGATAAGAAAATATGTGCTCTTACCCTACAATAGGTTGGTGGTGATATATGTCTTTGGATGTTAAGATCTAACTTTAGGATGTATATATGTTATGAGGATATAAAAGTGGTTGGATAAGAAGATTTTACATGGAAGATTGTGACTTGGTTCATGCAATTGATTTTGGTACCATTTTTGTTTTACACCGTTGTATTTCTTATTTTGAAAATTATTTTCTTTATACTATTATATGTAAAAAATGCTTTTTTGGATTTTATTGAAGCTTTATTGGACTAAGTCACAATGAAGAAATATGTGAAGTTTTAGTGGAGATATCCTAGCATTAGTTGAAAAGGATATCCTAAACCCTATTCTAAAGTTTGGGAGTGATGACTAGGAAGATATGTCTTGTGATAAAGATTAGTTGACCTACCCTTTTTACCCTATGACTTTTGAATGTTGATGTGGACATTTGGGTTGTTATCTTAGTAACACAAAGACCTAAAATGAAACCCTATGGTTTTATGACATGTTAGTTGGAAGCATGAATCAAATAAACACACTAAAATATTCATAACTAATTCATAAGTAACCCTAATGCCTTTAAGTGTTTTTTAGTTTTTTTTAGGTAAAATCTTTTAAATAGGTGGAGTATAGGTTTTTGTATTATGTTGGATGATAAGATTTTGAGGATGAAATCATTTAAAGGGGTGGAGTGTTGTAACGAACCAGAACTACCCTATTCCATGATTAGAAAACTAGTGAAGTTTGTTCTTTAGATGTGATCAAATAAGGATTAACATTTACAACATATTTACATAATAAATTAATTATGCTAAAACATGTAAACAAAACCATGAAATATATTACATATATTCCTTTACTAACATAATGTCTAAATAAAAACAAATAACATGCTTTGGAGTAACAAATGGTAAATTCATGTTCCTACATATTAACAATGTCTCATAATTTAAATAAAAGACAAATTAAAGGGCATAATCTATAAATTGAGTAAAATGTAGATTTTTGTGCATAATAATAATATATAAGTCTTTTTATAACAATGTGACATTAATAGAACTTGATTACGTAAGTGTTGGTATAATGCTTTGATAAGTATAATGATAATGTGTCAAAATTCCTAATGGTGCCATACTCATAAAATGAAATATCAAAATAACAATATAATAGTGAAAATGTGTTCCTTGGGTTACTATTTACTTGGGAACCAAGTTTCCCATTATTTGCATGATAATAACTAATTTAATTTTTTTTGGAAATGAAAATAGGATAAAAGGCAAAAGTGTAAAATAAATTATTAAAAGTCTTCAAAAGTGGAACTAAACCTCAAATTCAAAATCTACATACTAAAATTATTCTATGTGTGAATTTTCATCTAATTTGTACAATCTTAAATATTTTAGGTTATTTAAGAGAGAGAATATAATTTAAAGACCAAAAATATCAAATAGTATGTTGAAAAAAGTAACTACTGGAAAAAATCATATTATCCATATTTAATATTGTTTGTAGGCCAAGTTTCATATTTTTGAAGAGTTCTACATGCCTCTAATTCATAATAAATGATAATATTAAAAATGTTAAATAAAATATTAAATGTCCTCAGAAATAAAAACTAATGTCAAAATCAGATTTCTGACACCGAAATAAGCTATTCTACCAAATTTGGATTTATTTAGACTTCATTTACACCCTCAAATAATTATAGAAAATTTGCTACATTTAATGCATGAAAAGAATAAAATTGGAAGGTTGTATTAAATGTGATATGACCATCTGATGCAGATTCGATGGCTGGCGAGTTGTGTCCTAGATTGAGTAGGAGACACCCACATGAACAATAACTATGGACCAAAGGGGTCCAATATTTTGGACATAACTCTCTCGTTTCTCAATGAAACTTCACGAAACAAGTTGCATTAGATTGGAAATTCGAATTTGCATCCATCCATACCCTACTTGAGGATTATTGTCGTGTATTTTAGAAATTTCCAATAAATTTCTTCCATGTCTATGAACCTTCTACACACATATCGCCATGTACCCAACCTTATAAATAGTTTAACACTTCTCTAGTTATGTTTTATCCCGGGCAATCTTCCTCTGGTTCTAATTCCACTCTATGATCTCGTGTCAATGTTGTTGAATGAGTTTTCTAGTGAGGTTTTGTGGCTCCTCTCCACTATGGCCTACTTCACTAGAGTATGATTAACCTCATCGTAAGAACATCTAAACTCCGTTCTTCACCATGGATGAATCATATTATCAATCAAGCAAGGAATGCGAGATACCCTATTTCCTGCTCAATCTACTTTTCATGGCCTTGCAGCCATGGTTCTTGAATGAATAAAGGGGATGACTCCTTATGTTTTTCTGGCTTTGTCCTTTGCCCCTTTTTCTTTTCTATTTCTCGTTAGGGGCACGTTTGTCTTTTTTTCTTCAAATGTTTGCCTTTGTGACGTGCCCCGCTGGCTGCTTACCGGGTGAGATGGCTACTGGTGATTGGGCCATCTCAATGAGTCCAATCCCTCTCTCTCACGGATTTGGAAAGCTTAAATGAAATTTCTCAATTTTCTTATTGGTCAGAACTTCTGAATTTCATAACTTTCTCTGTGTTCATCCATAAATTATGCAAAAATATGTTCTAGAATCTTTAGAATTTTCTCTATCCTTTTATGTAGTTTTAATTGCCTAATTATAAAGTTTGGAAGATTATATTTAAGGATTTTGATATCTCTTAAACTCATATTAGTAATAAAGGAAAACATTTTAATTCTCAAAGTCAAGATTTTGAGTCAAGATGTTAATAAGAAACCATGAACCCAATCTTAAGATTAGATCAAGAGTCAATCTCTAGGGTTTTGTCAAAGGATTTGATTCTAAGGTTTCACCTAATATAAATCTATAACCCTAATTGATGGATCAAATATCATATGTAGGCTTGACGTGACTCTAGACTTGGAAGATTAGGACTTGATCTCTGACTTAGCATTCAAGTCAAGGTATGATTGTATCCCACATTATTTATATATTGAGCAATTTCTAATTCCTCTCTCTAAATGTATGTTTGCTCCCTAATTATTTGATATTGATCAATCATCCTAAATTATAACTCTTTTGATTTCCTGCAAAATATCTCTCTTTTGAGGATTTATTACATGTGAAATATTCTACTTGATCAAGGCTAAGAAAATTGATCTAATCAGCTGAATAATTGGTCGAATATTTGGTTTTGTAGGTCTACCACCCCCAATATGCATAATCATACCTATAATCAGTCTAGGGCTGATTAATCGACCGCTCGAGGGTATAATCAGCCGATTAATTGGAGATTTCCAAAATTCAGTAGTAGTAATATTTTTTTAATAATAACCTTTTCTATACATGTTATTGGACATTACAATTACATTCTCTTCCCCCTCTTAAATTATTTGGTCTTCTCCCCATGTTTTCTTAATAAGTTTATAGTTAATGTTTATTGAATTGATTCTTGTTGTTGATGTTTTCATCTCTATAATTATCAATGTTTCTAATTACTTATTTACTACAATATTAGTCAATGACTAATTGTTATTATTAGCTTATCCATATTGAATACTGACTTAGATGCATATTATTTATATTGATTACCTAGATATAGTTCAATTTGTTTCTACCTATATTTAGTTACAATCCAAGTGAAGTTTAACTCCCTACTTTTAGGACATGATTATTCTCTTATTACAAGAAGATTCCACTCAAATTTTAGTTATACAATTCAAATATAAGACTAATACAAAACGTGTATGTGGTCAACATATAATTTATATATATTTATAACTCGTATTAAAAAAACCCGATTAAAATCCATTATTCTCCCGCTTATTCTCCTGCATACTGTGTATACTCTATTCGGTACCCTATCCGCCCGTACACCAATTACCACTTTTCAAAACACTATACTTGATTATGATCTTATGATCATCCTACTTTGTTGGGCTTTCTTTTGAAATCTAACTTGTACCTTTATTCTTTATGCAATCCTAATTCTGCCACTTATGTGATTGATGTATATTTTTTCCATTTATATGACAACTTTATTTCTTCTACAAAAGATGAAACTTTATACTTACCTCTACATTAATATGTTATGTGATTTAGTAGCCCTAGAGTAGGGTAAATACATTGGTTTTTGGGCTGTGTACCCTTATTATATTTTTAGGATGGAGCTTTTGTCCTCCATACCCGGGTTTTGTACCGACTTTTATATATACTAGGGATATGGTTGTGTGCCATACTCTATCAGGTTTCAAAGTTATGAACTGTGACCGCCATTGTTATTTATATTGTTCTAATGCTATGTTTATCTCACATGCATGCGGGTTGATATTATGTTGATGGGTTTTGTGCCCTAAAAATTTATATGTTCTTGTATAGAACAACCTTTATTTTGTTTTGTGGCAAGTATTCCTCTTGTTTATCATCTTTTGAAATTCAATTTCTTTTATGCCCAGTTAGGTAGTCCTTTTCTTTTCTTTTGGGAAGCCTTGCTTATTTAACATCCTTTATTTCATTACATTGCTCAATACTCAATTTAGTATATACATACCAAACGTATGTTGATTCCATCTATTTTTCTCCTCTTGCTGGGGTATGCTTCCAACCTCAAGTGTAGGACATGGAGGACATGGCATGCTGAGATGGACCTAGCTTAAGGAGTTGACCATGGAGACAAACTTGTTATGGTTTAGATTTCCCTCTACTAGATCCTTATGATGTAATATCCATGTAAATCCAATATTGGATATGATGATGTACTTTTGTAAAATTGAATATAGTCATGTTTTATATTACGTTGCTATACTTTATCTTTTATATACCATCATTCAAGATTTGAAATTTTTGTACCTATTCTAGCACACCTTTTGTGTGTGTTTCGAATGGATGTTTTATTCCTCAAATTTGGTAGGGAGTGGATCCCCTATCGGATCCCACTTTTTATTCCGTGTTCCATCACATCTCAAAGAGACCAATGCTAAATATCTGCGGCAGAAGCTCAAGAAATTATATGAGTGAAAGACTGCCACAAATAAAGGTTTCTTGATCAAAAAGTTGGTCAACCTCAAGTACCCAAACGTTACAAGCATCTCTGAGCATATGAATGAATTCCAAATCATTGTAAATCAACTGGGGTCCATGCACATGATTCTTGATCGTGAACTCTAGGCTCTACTTCTTCTGGAATCATTATATGATAGTTAGAAGATGCTAATAGTGATAGTCAACAATTTTGTATAGTAAGGCAAGTTGACACTTGACCAGGTAAAGAACAATCTACTAAATGAAGAGACTCGACTGAGCCTCAGGCAATAGCGGACCAGAGGTGCACTTCTCATAGAGCATGAGCATTGGTAGAGCGAGAGACGATGTCAGATCCAAGAGTCGTGCTGAGTCTCAAGACCACAAGAAGTCTCATGGTAGATCCAAGTTAAAGAATAGTAGAGGGTGCTTCCATTGTAGCAAGCCAAACCATTTCAAAAGAGATTGTAAGGTTTAGAAAAATAAACATAGGTATGATGCCAAAGAAAAGCAAGATGACGATAAGAATACTACAAGACAATCTCATATGACAGGGAAGATGATGACAATGTGGTCTTGAAATTCCAAGAGCAGTGTTTCCAGGATAAGGATGATGATTATGAGTGGGTGGTGGACACTAAAACTTCCTATCATGCTTCAATGAGTAAGGAATTCTTCACTTCATAGAGGATGGGAGACTTTGGGATGGTGAACATGGGAAATTTTAGCTTTTCCAGAATTATTGGGATTGGAGACATTTGTGTTCAAACAAGTTGTAGTTGACGTTCTCATTGAAGGATTTTCATTACATTCCATATTTGTGGCTGAGTTTGATATGTGATTCATTATTTGATAAAGAAGGTTGTCATCTAGATTTTGGTGGTGTAAAATGCAAGATCATGAAGGGAGCTTTGATTATTGTATGGGGGCAAATTGTGTTGCACATTGTACAAGACCCAACTTAAGGTGCTCAAAGGCGGCCATATATATGCAGTTGAGGATGATCAGACAGATCTATAGCACACATAAGACTAGGATAAATGAGTGAGAAAGGTTTGAAGATTTCATAAAAGTAGAGATTGATTCCTTATGGCAAGGATATCTATCTCAGTTCATATGATTATGTCAGACAGGAAAGGTGAAGTCACAACTTCTATAGTTGGTTCATTCGAATGTTTCTAGTATGTCTGAGGTAGCTTCACTGGGTGGCAATAGATATTTGTTACATTCATTAATGATACATCTTGGAAGGTGTGGGTTTACTTGCTAAAGACCAAGGATTGTCTTTCATTATTTCTAGAAATTCCATGCCACGGTGGAACGAGAGATAGAAAAAGCTAAAGCATCTCTGCATAGACAATGGAGGAGAGTACACTCCAGAGAGTTCCAAGATTAATACAAACAACACAACTTACAACATGAAATGACAGATCCCGACACACCACAACACATTAGTACAACTGAAAGGATGAACCATACCATAATGGAGAAGGTTAGATGCATGTTGAAGAATGCAATGTTTCCAAAGACATTCTGGGGTGAGGCAATGAGTATTGTATGCTATTTGATTAATCGATCTCGATCAATTCCTTTGGGGTTTCATATACTTGAGAAGTTATGGATAGACAAGGATGCTTCTTGTGATCATTTGTGAGTAAATGGGTGCAAGGCTTATGCACACATTCTAAAGGAAAAGAGGTAGAAGATGGATGATAAAGTGGTTCATGTATCTTTCTTGGCTATGGAGATCACCAATTTGGCTACATGTTATGAGACCCTATGAAAAAGACCATGAGTAGACAAAGATATGTAACATTCTGTGAGAGTCAAATAGTTATAGAGCATGTGAGTGATGATACAAAGACTGCATGATCAGGTGATAGTTCTTCTGATGAGTATTATGAGGATGCTTCAACTTCTTCAAAGGTGCATTCTTTAGATTATGAAGAAGATCAACATGATCACCTTGAGCAGTCGAGTGAGAGCACATCGAGTGCTCATGTTCCATATGCACATATGAGTGGTTCAAACTCACAGTCAGACTACATCTGGGTAGGGGGAGGAAGATCATCACTAGATAGAGTCCTCAGAGAAGAAGTTAAGGAGTTTTGATAAAATTTTTCATCCTTCATCAAGATATCTGACATATCAATATATTTTCCTTACTTATTAGGGGGAGTTAGAGACTTATCATTAAGAACAGGCTCATAGAGACAGAGCACAGTGACGTCGAGTAATGGAGGAGGAGATGTCTTCTTTGTAGAAGAATGATACCTATGAGCTTGTGGCACTTTTCAAAGGTAGGAGGATACTAAACAACTATAACTTTTATAGGATGAAGAAAGAAGGACAATGTAGTGGATGATCAGTTGTTACATCCAGAGTGGAGGATCAATCCTATAATAAGGAGATACATGGAAAAGGGGAGCATCATAGGGTTTCCAAGCCTTGGTGTAGAAGGTCAGAAACAATTTTTTCATCTAGGATGGCTTGATTGATCAATCACAGGGAGCCATCAAAGTCCCAAGTGCGGGCTTAGAGAGAGAAGGGGCATTGTCAGGATGCTTCTTCTCAATTGCTTGGGGACAAAGTGAAGTTAGGATGGGACTTCAAGAAAATGGATGAAAACAACAAGATGATGACATGTTTGAGGAGAATGGGTCCATCACATATGGTGATGGGGTCCACAAGCTACTCGAGATGATCGTTGAAGACAATGTATCTCTCATGGGCCGGAGGGGGAGATTGTTAGGAAAGAAAAATATTTTGGCCAATGTCCTAGTTGGATTTGGACTTGTGTAGGAGTTGGCTTGTGCTACCAATCCTAATAGGAGTGAAATCTAAAAGGGAAAGAAGATGGATCCCTATGTGCAACAGGGAGTTGGAATCGGAGTTGGACAATGATTCCTAGCTGCAACCACATGCCATGGAGGCCTATAAATAGAGGCCCTGGGGGAGGCCACTGAGACATCCCACCATTTGAGGTGTGATGCCTCCAGTTGCTTGTTCATGACTTCTATTGTAGAAGAGCCAGAAAATAAGAATAATTGGATGACCTTTCTTGATTAATAAGAAAGGGTCGGTGACTTTGTCTTGAAGCAAAGTAGTAGTTGTCAGTCAGTAACACATTGGGTGCACTGGCAAAGATTCTCTCTTGATTTAATAAGAGAGGGTCAGTGACTTTGTCTTGAAGTAAAGTAGCTGTTGGTGGTTACAGACACAGTGTTTCCATAGTGACAATGGTCCGACTCAGTAGGTAGTGGCAGCAACATCAAGTGGTCCCTAGCAACGACAATGGCGTTGTGAGGAGATCAAGTAAAGAAGGAGGTTTTCTACACATTGAGTGTGATTCTCTTCTTCCTCATCTTTGTTCTCATGTGGGAGGGCTACCCAAATTTATGGGTAATCATAATTTAAGCAGTGTGAGTTGTCATCTTGATAATGTAGTGCTTGTTGATTGGTATTTCCCCATGGTGTGTCTCTTCTCATCTTGAGGAGAGTTTTCATATTAAATTTAGTGTTTCTTCTTTGGATTTATGTGCTTTTCGGTAACGGTTTCACAATAAGTTTTTGTCACCTCCAAGACCGTATCAATTCAACATATCCAACAATATCGTGGAAAACCAACCTGGGAACCCAAAGTCAACACATACCAAGCGCGTCCACCCACATAAGAAGTCAAATAAGACATAGAGAGGGAGGTTGCGGGAGTCACTGAGGCTCTGCATGAATTCATGCGGGAGTCACCAGGAGCTTGGTGGCTAAAAGGAACTCGGTGTAAAGGTCAAAACAATGAAGAGCATTTATGGACTCGTATCCAGACAGAATGGCAATGGCATGATCTAGGAAGGGGATGGTGGCAAGGTAGATGTTTTCCCGAGGTAGGAAGAGGTATTATTCCATGAAAGGTGAGTTGGCCGCTGTGTTAAAGAGGGTGACCTTGACACCATGGTGGTGAGAGCTTTAGATAAGTGGAGCAACGGAATAGTGTGGCCCTTAGCTATGAATAGGAAGACCAGCACGTGGTCACAACTGCTCAGTTTGGTAGTTGCCTTAGTCAGGTGGAGTGTATATGCCGCCAGGGTACCCATCTAGCAGATCCGAGGTTGAAGGGGAGGAAGACTGGAGTAGAATGAGTCTCAAGTCTGCTTATTTCTGCTGTTATCCAGCTTCAACCTTTCGGATGAAGAGAGAGGTCCATGTTTATCTTTAAGAGGGACAATGTGATGTATCAACCAATCTAGGAGCTAGAATGTCAGTGTACCTTGAGAGGCGGGGCATACTGTGTCACCTAGATTCATTTCACTTGCTGCTCCATTGTTGAAAATATTGGAAGAAAAATTAATATAGCACACTTAAGCAAAAATAATCACCATCATAGCACTTCTTCAAAAATACTCCTCAAACTAAACACTTTGTTTAAAATCCATCACAAAAAATGACATTTTACGGATCCCAAATTAAAAGGTGTCACGTCATTAAACATTTTTACTAAAAATTTAAAAAGAAAAATAAAAAATATATAAACATGCCATGTACAGTGGAACTTTCAAAATAAATGTTTATTTGGAAGCATCACTACGCAACATCTTTCAAATTTAATGAACTTTTCTTTATTTTTTTTATAAAGACAAAAATGTCGTGACATCTTCTAGTAGGGGACTCGTAAAATGCCACTTTGTGGCATTTTTAGAATAGAACATGTTATTTTGGAAAATATTTCTAAAAAGGTGTAAGAAAGTAAATAGTTTGGTCAAAATATGATACTTTTATTTTTTTTTTCAAAAATGTTTGTTAGAGTGCGGTAATGAGAATTTTTGGGGCCCTTTTGACGTATAATTGTTGACTACAAATGCCATTTTTTCTGATTAATATTCCATTATCTCACATCCTAGTTCGTTATCTTATCATAAAATTATAAATGAAAATGTGTTTGTAAAACTGTCTACATACTTTTTCCAACATCCAATATACATTTACTCATGCACATCCTTTGATTATCATTTGTGTTGCGACCAATTTATATGAGAAAGTACGATCTGCTATATCTTTCCTGAACATAGATCTTGTGTTCTAAATAAAAGAGTGACCACGAGCAGGGGCGGAATTAGAGGGGGGTTGCCTATGCTGAAGCCCCCCTATCTAAAAAATTATTTATGTTATTACTATGATACCATGTAAGGATTAAAATAATACAAAACTATCTTATTACACTATAAAAATATAAAACTTAATCTTATTAATGAAACTAATTATATTACACTTCTTTATATGAACTGCTTTGCGTTTGAACTAAATATATTTGAGGATGATGTCTATTCTCTCTTACAAATTATAAAATGTATACTCCTAATCTAATACCATCGATTACTATTTTTAGTTATGAGATTAAGACATTTTATCTTTTGTTCCTTTCATACTAAATTTTTACTTAATAATTTTATATCAATTTTTGTCAAGGTTTATCCTACTTATCCACATACTACAAGTGGGGATCTCAAAGGACTAGAGGCATTTATCCCTAAAATATGGGAAATTTATAATATAATATTAAATTTATAAAAAAAATCTCATCTAACATGTTGACATATTAAGTAGAATCTAATATGATGCTATTGAGCAGATAGTTAAAATTATAATTAAGTAGAACATGAGTCAGTGCACTAAGTTATAATTACACACATGCACATAAAAACACCTTTTGTTTGAAAATTGTTTTTTCAATCTCTTATTAGTCAATCAATCTCTAAATAAAAAATATCCATATTTCTATATAATAGTAAATTGAAACAATATTTATTGATACATGATATTTTATACACTCTTAATTATATAATATACAACTATTCAAAGTTTATTCCAATACCATTTATTATAACTTAATGAGCCAATATTGTGTCTACAAAGAAAAAGAAAAAATGTATCAAAATTTTTAATCTTTGGCACAAGATAAAAAATTTATAGGGTAATTATTTGTAATGTGGAATAAGAAGGTTAAGAAAAGGTAGGGAAATCCATTTTGTAGACATAATAAAAACAAATAGAGGGAGAAAAAGAAGGATTCCATGTAAATGAAAGTTGATAGAAACATATTATTATTTCTTTGTGCCCTCTCTTCTCTAACTTTTTAATAAGAAAGAAATATATGGATGGATCTTTCCTACTCTTTACTTTTCATTATCAACTTTCTTTCTCAATAATTAGTATTTATTTTTACATACTCAACTAATGTTTTGCTTCTTCTTTCTATTTGAAGTTTCTTTCATACCAATCGTTGTGTCAAAAATTTAAAATAAATTGGTATTACCTAGTACTGTGTATTTATATCCTCTATAGTATAAAATTTGACTGCTACACAAATGATTTGGGTCTTCTCATATGACACCATCAACTAACGGTGTCATATTATATTTTGGTGCCTGTTCTTCACTGAAAAGGTGAGTTGGTTCTAATTTTCTATATAATTGGTATAGTTCATATGTATTAATAATATTATACATTAATCAAGTAATGATAAATAATGGCTATACTATTTATCCTCTAACTGTTTGATTTGAAAGAGATGAAAATAATTTTAAATTTATGATCTTGGACATCTAAATAAATATAGGACTTTGACATAGTGATTTATATCATGTAATTGAATTTTGATTTTTTTATATATTATAAGTAGATTATTTTTATATTTTGGATGCAATGAGAAATTATGTTGCATATTTTTTATATTTTTTAATCTAAATAAGTATGATTTTATTTGTCTATATATATAGTCAAGATTTGACACTAACCGTACTAACTCCATCCCCAGTATGGTAGATTTTTGGATCCGCCACTAACGACTGTAACAAACTAGACAACCACGTCCTTTTTGTTCATGGTGTTGAAAGACGCATGGCTGGCTTTTCTTACCTATTTGGTAAACATGTCTTTTTGCTCGTTCTGTTTATGCAAATCATAGCAATATGGATTATATAAAAAATTATTATTTGCATCTTGGTAGCACATGCAAAATGAGGCATTTTGCTAAGTACAGGTTGCTACTTTTTGGCACTATTAGCAGACAATATAAGCAAATGAAACAGAGGGAACATGCAACACCGTCGCCACTATCGTGATAATCTGATAAGTTTGGGCCAAGGTAACATAAGTACGAAGAGTAAGAAGCATAATGACAAAGTACCAGTGAGGTGGATCTCCTTAAAGCAAACCACATCATCAAGGAACAAGGTGAAAGACCTCAACACGCACCACATCATCGACCCTCTAATCATCTCCATCTGATGCCTCTAGAAGGGATTAAGAAGAAACGGATCCTTTTACCGCCCCTAGCCCATCGTTGTGTTGGAAGTCAAAGGCCTGAGAGCCTACAACCTTTTCATTTTGAATCGTAAGTAGCGTCACCACTCACCAGAAATAAGAGAAACGAACATCGCAAGGCACGGAATGTTACTACAAAGAGATGGTAGTTCTGAAGACGTATTGTTGTAAATATTTATTGTGTTTACATCATAGAGTTCGTAGGATGGCCGCACAAAATGAATAAATAGGAAAACGGAGATCAGGATTGAGAGGTCCAGTGTGAAACATCATAGTCATCATGCAATCTTAACAAAGAATAAAACACTTAAATGACAGTAAAAAACTAATTCCAAATACTAGAAGAAAACACAGTCGAACAAAACATGTCTAATATCATGGTCGCATGAAAGGTCTGTGAAAACTTCTCAAGTACCGCTGCAAACCGACGAGTTTTGAGTAGGCTAAAAGCCAAAGAAGTGTTAAGAGAAGTGGGAATTTAATTCTCCACAATAAGTGACCTAGCTATCAGAAATCCTCAGGTCAATGAAAAAGTTATAGATCTTGGTGACTTGATAAGTGTTGCACCATTTACAAGTAACTTGGTGAGATGAACTACGGTGATATAATGAACATAATCTAAGAGATAAGAAACACAAAAGATATGAGCAAGGAGTAACCTCTACACCTTATTTGATCTAGAGGAAGCAAGCTGACGCATACCTTCAAAGACATCCATATAGAGATAAGTGGGGGAACTTGTACATTGGGAGAAAGATTTGAAAGAAGGCCATTATAGAGCCAAGCATCCAACTAAAACATGATGTTTTGACAATAGTCCATAGGATTGATGATCGAGTGTCGGATGATGTAAGACGCCTTTTGGAGATAGAATAAAAAAGGAGATACGGTCTTACTTTTTACGGTATACCAAGTTTTCCTTCTTGAATAATATTTTTGTTTAACGAAATCAGACCAAATGATTTGTTGATTTTCACAAAGGAGAAAAGCACTCTGTTGAAGAGACACGTGGAGTGCAACCTGAGGTCAAGGATAAACCAAACACCCAAATTTCGAGGACAAATTGTGACCCAATTGTTGACTACAAATGTCATTTTTTCTGATTAATATTTCATTAGCTCACATCCTAGTTCGTTATCTTATAATAACCTTATAAATGAAAAATCATTAGTGAAACTATCTGCATACTTTTTCCAACATCCATCATACATTTATTGATGCACAACCTTTGATTATAATTTGTGCTGTGGTTGTTTATCCAAAAAGTGACAAATTTGCCTTACAATGAGTGTACCCTCAAAGCGACAAATCTATATGAGAAAGTGTATACATTGATCTGCTGTATCTTTCCTGATCATGCATCTTGTGCCCTACTTAAAAAGGTGACCGAGTCTCAACTGTAACGAACTAGATAGACACGTTCTTTTTGTTTATGGTTTTGAAAGACGCGTGGCCGGCTTTTCTTACATATTTGGTAAACTAGTGAACGCACACGTGACATATAAAATTTATTAGAAATGTGTAAGGAGAGGACTCGTCCGTGAAAGGGTCGCTACGGTAAAAGATATCTGTGTTGGTTGTTTGAAATGAAAGAATCAATGAATCGTTTCCATTAGATGGAGAGGGAAATACAAAATTAAAGATAATATAATTTAATAGGAGAGTGTGAAAATAAATATTTGTATGAGCAAAATTCTTTGAAAAAAAGAGATAAATGAGTGAATCAAGGAGAGCGCAGCATCAAACTCACTCTTTTTATAGTAGTATAGATATATATATTTATTTTCTTTTCGTTCTATTTCAGATCTGCCAATCATACGAATATGGATTATATAATACTACTATTTGCCTCTTGGTAGCACATGGAAAATGAGGCATTTTGCTTAGTACAGATTGCTATTTTTTCGGCATTATTTTATATAACATTAGCAAACGAAACAGAGGAAACATGCCACACTGCCAAGAATAACGTGATGATCCGATAAGTTAGGACCAAGGTAGTCTAAGTACCAAGAGAAAGAAGCAAAATGACAAAGTACCAGCGGGGACGAATCTCCTTACAACAAACCACAAGGAATAAGGTAAAAGACCTCAACACGCATGATGTTAGAACTAGTCAAGTCGAAGGACTTTAGTCGCAGCATCAACCATCTAATCGTCTTTATCTGATGCCTCCAGAAGGGGTTCGAGGAAATCGATCATTTTACAACACCCGGTCCACACTCCACAGTCGAGCTGGAAGTCAAAGGCTTAACAAAGTACAACCTTTTCTTGTTTACGTTTCGATTGGTTTATTGTAACTGGCCCGAAAAATTTATAAATTAGAGTTTCTTAAGTAGTTTTTCATAATTAGTTTAAAGTAAGTAGTGAAATTTGAGTTTTGTGACTTCCTATGAGTTACAGACTTACATACAAAACATATTTTTGAGTGCTCTCTTGAAAAGAGCGAAAAATGAGTTCCGAAATAACTAACAACATTTCTTATACAATTATATTCTTCATTCGTCATAAGTGACACATGCAAAATGTTTACGACAAAAATCATTAATGGTGTGGATATCGTTTGTTACTAAAATCATAACATTATCACACATTACAATCACACTATGTAAATCATTTTCCACTATAATCATCATTATCAATGTGATTTACAAAATAAAAAATACAAACCTCATGAAAAAAACATGCCACACCATGTGAAACAATGTAATTTATCTAATATATTTTTATTCTTCATGTTTAAACAATGTGATGTGAAAATGATAATTAACTATAACTATGTACGAATAATATAATAAAAATTACCACAAAAATAATATAAAAATTAATATTCTACATTATGTTAAACAATCATGAACCAAAACTTATTTTTACATGAACATAAAATGAGGTAATTTTTACAATAGTTTACACATACAAAGTGAAATAAAATATTGTGATGTAATTTTAATCATAATACCTTTATCAAGATTATAGTTGTACCATGATAAAACATCTTTTAAGGAAAAATATTTGCACCATACCAACTTGATGAGTATTATGATTTAAGAATACTAAGATTTTTTACATATATGATTTTTTATATCTTTGCCCATCCTTATTTATTTATATTACATAGTAAAAATTAGTAATATTTTCAATGATTTAAATATTTATACTTACTATAACGCAATCACATGGAAGTGAATGGAAGTCAAATTTTGAAAACTGAACTAGAATTTCTAGAAAATGAGTTCCACAGAACGTATGACTTCCACCAAACTAATAGGAGACTTAATCGAAATAGCGTCATCTAAAGGAAGATGGACAAATATAGCAAGGCGGGGAATGATATTAGAAAGAGATAAGCTTAACCAACTGAGCTAGTTGGCAAGTGCACGCCATAGTCATCATACAATCTTTAACAAAGAATAAAACACACAAGTGAGAGTAAAAAAATTAATTTGAATACTAGAAGCAAAGACACACTTGAAGAAAATATGTCTAAAATTTTTGTGGTGATTGAAACAAAAATAACAGACGAAGGATTTGTATAAACTTTTCATGTATGAATTTTGAGTTGACTAAGAGCCAAATGAAGATGTAAGAAAAGCAGGACATTTATCTTCCACAATAAATGACCAACATTATCAAAAATCCCAGGTCAATGAAAAAGTTATAGATCTTGGAGACTTAATAGGTGTTGCACTATTTACAAGTGACATGGTGAGATGAACCACGGTAGTATATGAACATAATCTTAGAGATATGCAGTAAAAAGGCTATAAGTAGGGAGTAAGAGCTTTACCTTATTTGATATAGAGGAAACAAGCATATGTTTACCTTCAAAAACATCCGAATAGAGATAAGTGAGGGAAATGTAGATTGGGAGAAGGATTTAGATGGAGACCATTATAGAGCCAAGTATCCAACCCAAAAATGATTTTTTAATATAAGCTCATAGGAGTGATGATCGAGTGTCAGATGTTGTAAGAAGCCTTTCTAAGATAGGACCAACATGGAAATAACTTCTTGAATAATATTTTTGTTTAACCAAATCGAACCAAATGATTTGTTGATTCTCACAAAGGGTGAAAATCACTATGTTGAAGTAGGCACATGGAGTGCAACATGAGTTCAAGGATACACCAAACACCAAAACCTAAGGATGACAAACCACACCCCAATTCATAAGTTGGATTGTCTTTATGTCGATGTGTCATTGATGAATCTCTGAACTAGGTCTTTGTCTTGTGTCATATTTTTATTTACTCACATGTGGAGGCCATGTTATGAATTTTTTTTATAATTATTGTAAAGTGCACTTATGTACAATCCTTGTGTGTTTTTATGGTAATTTTGAGACTTCTAGATGGATGGAGGCCAGAAAGATGATAATTAGAACTCCAACATGCATGGAGGAATCTAAGGAACCACTGAAGCCAAATCGTGCCTACCCAAGTTTCAAAATAATCATTGAAGCAAGGAACTCCATAATTTGATCAAGAATCCTCTCAAGTGCATTTATACCCCCTAAGATGGAAGCTCTATAGAAAGAATAGCAAGATGAGGTAAATCAAGCACTGAAAATTCCATAAAACACCTCCAAGACCTAAGCCCATCATCCCAGGACATGGAACAATCATTCTACCCCTAAAAAAGATGTGCCAAAATGTTCATTTTCCACAAATCAGTGTCATTACACCTTCATACCCATAAAAATTCATGAAACAACCAAAATCCCTCACCTAGTCTCTAGAACAACTATTCTCACAAGGAATGTCTATGCTAGATTAGCGCTCGCCTGAGGGAGGGGGTGGGTTTCCTCGGCAATTAAAAAAAATGTCTATGCTAGATTGGCCAGTTTCACCAAATCATTATCCACTCAACCCAATTACATAATTGATTCCATCCTCATCCAAATTAGTTGTAGCTACAACCCATATGTTGCTTTAGCAATAATCTTAGGTTTAAAGATAACTCCAGTGTTAGTTGTGTGTTTGCTAGTACCTTACATTACTTTGTAGTTAATTTCAACTTTATTTTATATTAATATTTTTTATAAGTCAAAATCATGATTTGAGGATACTATGAAATATGGGATTTAGTTGATATAGAAATAACCCACACATATACATGGAAAGAGAACTAAAGATATTTGAAAGAAAAAAAAATAAAGGAATAATCATTCAATAAATTTATAGAACTCTTACTTCAAGGTTGTAGAGAATTTAATTATGTATCCAACACAAAAAATAGAAGAAATTAGAGTTAAAATGAGATAGATATGGAAATTTTAGTAACATGTTCATAATGATCATCAGTGCACACTTTCACCGGGTCACACAAATCGATTAATGAATTGATGGACACCCAGAGAGATGGCAACACAAAAAAAAGCAACACATACCAGTGGTCATACTAAATAATGTGCAGTAAAAAAATGGGAATAAATAACGTTGCCACCCAGTACAATCAATCATGAAAATGACCATAACGTTTTGTATACATGTTGGTATTTGACGAAAATTATTTTTCTTGGGTTGATATTACAGTTTTCCACACAATCAATACCTAAAACCATAAAAAAGGCAAATGAAAAGGAGTTTTGATGGTGACATTTGGGAAGAACATGAAGAATAGGGGGAATAGAAGACCTAGCTACAGATTGATCATGGTAAGTTAGTTTTGGTCATAGATTTCTTCTCTCTTGCTCTTTCCCTTACTTGAAATCTTCTATAAGAATCATCAGAGATTATTTTTTACCTTTTCTATTCATCTTATTCTTCTAGTAGGCTATGTTTGGATCAACAAATCTAAAGTCAGGTTGTTTGAAGGAAGATTTTGAAGCTTCACTACTATAGAAATAGTTTATAACGTCACATTTAGAGGCGTCGGTTGTATCCAAAAAACCGATGCCTAAACCCTACAACGTCGACTGAAATCACAAACTGACATCTATATATGAACACCGGCCAGAAACGGGTATTGTTTTTTATTTTGCATTGGTTGCTCAATAAGAAATTGACACCTAAAATTTCCCGCCAAATCCAATTTTTCCAGTAAAAAAAATCCTCCAAAATTTCACATACAACGTCGGTTGTTTACCAAATAATCGATGACTAACGATTTTTCACAAGACAGAAATCGGCCCCATTTTTGTCGTCAGTTTGCTTACAATAACTGATACCGATGTGTGTTCGCGCGCTATCCCCGTGAAAATTTTTACCCCCCAAATTGCCCATTGGCGTCGGTTTTAGTTGGCAACCGACGACTATGGTTGTAATTCTAGAACATTTTTTTTGTCGGTATATATAGATAGACGTCAGTTTTTTAGTTATAACCGACGACTAAGATGGGACATAGGTGTCAATTTTTTATGGTGACCGACGCTTGTGGAACATAGGTGTTGTTTTTTATTAATAACCGACGTCGATACTTTACTTAATAGCACCCTCGCGGCCGCGTGAGCCAAACTCTTTGTTTCATTGCACCGTCGACTGTTCGAGTACCTAGGTCTCTGGCGATTCCTGCCGTCGACGCCCACCCCGCCGTCAGAGGAGCTTCGCTCACCGCCGGAGAAACATACCACGACACAGGAGCCCGCCGCCGACCGTAGCTAGTCCCACCACCGGAAAAGCGAGCCTTGCTCCCCCACTGCCAGTGAAGGCCCTGCCACCGGATCTGCTAGCAGAGGTGTGAAGGAGGCTATTGTAGCTCTTCAAAGGCTGTTGTGGAGGTCATCACAGGCGGCTGGAGCTCGAAGGCTACTATGGAGGCTACTGCTGGAGCTCGAAGGCTACTTCTCAAAGGCAGACCTAGTAGAGCTCTCTATTGGAGCCTGAAGGATCTTGCCAAAGCTACAAGTAGGTTATTTTTTGATGCCATAACATAATGCATAAATACAATGATGAAATTTATGCATAAATACAATGATTTTGATGCCTAGAAACACTCTATGTTGTCTTTTAATTGAATTTAATGTCAAAACAAAGCACATATAACTTGATATCATTGTTAAGAGATAAAATTCCTTAGTTGCAGTTAAGTATTCATCAATTTGATTAATTTCATAACTTTTATACATATTGCTCCTCATAAATAGTTAGTTATGCATGGTTCTATACATCTTACTAGTATAAACCAATTTATGTCCTAATAACACAATGCATAAATACAATGATGTAAAACCCTATTTTGTAAAAGGTATTGCATATAAACTAAAAAGTTGTTACCTCAGATCATATAAAACTATAATTTCTAAACCTAGAAACACGTCTAAGATTTACTCATTAGGAGTAAACCTTGGATAGTCCCCAATTTGAGACTGTTTTTGAACTTTTCATCTCACTTAGGATGTAAGTGTATAATGTGAATACAATTTCAATAAATTTCGACAACACTTCCCTTTTGTTCTCTGGGTAAATATATAGGTGTGTATTTGCCTATCAACATTGGTGTACTTGGAGAACTGTAGGGAAATGTTGTCGAAATTTATTCAAATTGAATTGACATTATACACTTACTAGTGAGGATGAAGTGTTCAAGAATGGGATAGATGGTACAAATTTCAACCTTAATTATTATCCATAAGTAACAACTAAAACTTCAACCTAAAATACTAATTTATACTAAATAATTGGTTACTCTATGATTTAATAATTTTCATTTATTTGTTCGTATAGAATGGAATCATTTTGATTCAAATATTTGATATATGGAATCATATATGGTTTATTTACTATTTAGTATTTACTGACAAGCATGATTAAATGATGTTACACAAAACTTAGGATATGAATGATGAAACTAGGATTGTAGGTATAAGAATGACAACATACATGTATTTGTTGGCCTAGAAACCCATCCAAGATTTACTCATTAGGAGTAAATCTTGGATAGTCCCCGATTTGGGACTGTTCTTGAAAACTTAATCTCACTTAAGATGTAAGTGTATAATGTGTATTGGGTTTTCAAGAAAATTTTAGTAGCATTTCACCATTTGTTCTCTAAGTACATATGTACTTGGAGAACAGCGGGGAAATGCTGCCGAAATTTTCTTGAAAACACAATACACATTATACACTTACTAGTGAGATTAGTGTTGGATCCTAGATGGGCGATTAGATGCTCTAGAGGGGGGGGTGAATAGAGCTGAAAGCACTTAAACAAAATTCATCAAACCTTCAAGTTATATCAAGAGATAAGGTTGCTAAATAGGTAATTTGAGTGCAACTAAAGCATACATAGCAAGGGAGAGAGAGATTGAACATGCACCAATTAGACAAGCTATTCAGAGTGGTTCCACACTTCAAACTAGAAGTGTGTCAGTCCACTTGCCTAGAGAGGTCAACCTCTAGGACTTCCAAACTATTGCATTCTTATATTCATTCATAAGACTTACAATACATGACCAAACAAAGGACTTACATATCCAATACAAAGAGTCTTCAACCTTACCAAGGACTTACCCACTTTGCAAGAGTCTTCGGCCTTCTCCAAGGACTTACCCACTCTTGCACAAGTCTTCAGCCTTGCAGGAATTACCCACTCTTCTTGGATCTTCCGCATTTGACTTCACCTTCACTCGGAGAAGCTTCCACCAAGGTCTTACCCACTTGAGCTTGAGTCTTCTGCCTTCTCCAAGGGCTTACCCACTCTAGCTACAAGTCTTCTTCCTTGATCTTCACCAAGGGACTCCTTCCCTTGTTCTTCTTCACCTCTCTTGGACAAGAGAGAGAACCTTCATCTTCATGATTGAAAATATAGAAAGGGAGGTGGTGGAAGTGAGAGCCTCACAAGATATACATGTAGGACTAGCACTCTTACAGATTTCCTACTCACTCTAATGGATGTAGCAAGTGATTAAGCTTAGAGAGAGAGAGAGAGGAGGCTGTAGGATCACTCAACTATAGAATAGGAACCTTCATAGTGAATGCTCAACCTTGGAATGAAGCCCAAGGGGTCCTGTTTATAGCTGGGGATGCCTCTTAGCCTTTGGGAACACTTAAGAACGAAAACTAGCCGTTTTGTGGCTTGCAACGGATCTATTTTCACTTGTTGCAACTCCACAATGGCTAGAAACACTTTTCTGCACTTTTCCGTACAGTGCAATCGGTCGAGTTTTAATGGGGGTAACTGGACCGATCAAGTAAGAGGCAAACCGATATTCAACTGATCGGTCGAGTTTGTCCTGACAAAACTCGACTGACCATTTCAACTGGAAATGGCCTGCTACCCAATCGGTCGAGTTCTGTGGGTGCACAACTCGACCGATGCAATCTTCAGAAAATTGACCAAGGTTGATCGGTCGAGTTTCAGGGTGGGAAACTGGACCGATCAAGTGCCTGTAATTGATTTTCTAAGTTGCATCTAAAGTGCTCTAATATTCGATCTAAGTGTTCCTGATATTTTTCTAAGCTTAATTACAAGTCATACAATCATTAAAAGTGATTTACAACATGATTCTAATGGATATACATCATATTACAAAAACGTGCACTTGTATGACATTGACTTGTCTTTTCTCCAATTTGAGATGCGCAAGTTAGGGTAATTGGAGTGTGTCTATACCTAATCTGAAATCACTCAAGTAGAAGCATTAGACACCAATATGTGGAATGGTTAGTCATAATCAAAACATGGGTTTAGTCAATTTAGACGTGAGTCAACATTGACCTAATTAACCTTGAGTCAACATTCTCCCCCTTTTTGAAGATGACAAACCATTCCATAAATGTATTGAAAGCATTTAAGTAAATTTAAACCTTTGGAGAAACCTAGGGGTTTCAATAGAATGGAGTTCATATGCTCCCCCTCAATTGATTCACATGGAGTTTTCATACACCCCCTCAATTGATGATATTTCTCCTGTATGGTTAGCTTTCATAACATTTATAGAAACTATGTCTTATACTCATATATGTATACACATATATGTCTCCTCCCCTTTACCTTCTCCCCTTTACATGGACATTCTTCTCCTCTTCATGTAAGACATGCCTTCTTCCTCTTTTTAAAAGAAGACATTACCTTTCTCCCCCTTTATCATTTCAAAAAGGTGGGGGTTATGAAGAAAAAAGGCACATCACTTGTTAAGGAGAAAGGAGATAACACAAATATATATAAGGAGAGTAGAAGAGCACAGATAGGGTCTTGTCCAAGCATAGAAAGAAAAGAAAGTTAAAGCATATACTTGAACAACCCAAAAATGCAAGATAAAGTGCTGCAGAAAAATAGTAAAACACAATTTTGACCCTCAAGATGATGAAATTTGACCAAAAACCATCGGAGCTCAGGCAAAGAGATGAGTCTTTCTTAGAAGGTCGTTTCTACATGAAAAACACTAGTCTTGCACCAAAAACTGAATCTGGAGCAAAATCTGCATAAAATCCAAAAATACTCCAATTTCTACATATAATGTAGCTCTATGTACCCTGCATCACAATGTTATGCAGGAAACTCAAGATAGTAGATATGCAATTTAAGAAACAAGCTTGAGCATGTATAAGCATAACATATAGATGAGCAAAGATGCCAATTATAAACAGGGTTAGAACTACATGTATATGAACTACTAGTAGATGATATCACAAGTTAGGACAACTAGTAGGATCTAGATCATATAAAGAGATACCAAAAGATATATAGGATAAAGCAAGCTATGATCAGATGTAGAGATATATCCAAACAAAGAGATATGCAATTTTATAAGCATGAAAGGATATAACTCACTAGATATGCATCCTTACCATAAGATGATTACCCCTATGAACCTCAAGGTTGTATCAAGACAAGATATACACCTAGATAGATGTAGCAAGTTAGAGTACAACGGAAGTGATTTTAGACACAACCAAGAGATCCAAAGAGATCATCATCAAAACCTGCAAAACAACTCAAAGCAAGTAATTGCAAGATATAGATATACCAATTTAGAGCAATTAGAGAGATAGAGTTGTAAGCAAGATAGGAAATTTAGAACATGGCAGTATGAATATATAGAGGTACCAAATGAGAGTGCCAAAGAATAAGGCTATTGGTTGAGAAAATCTAGTTGAGAGGGAAATTCTCACTCAATAAGCCAACTGTGTATTCTGTGAACAATGTTATCGGTCGAGTTCTGTGCATTGTCAACTCGACCGATGATAGTTGTTGGCAACACTCTTGGTGCCTATCGGTCGAGTTTTAATAGGGCAAACTCGACCGACAGATCAGCTGCCAAAGATCATATATATATATATATATATATATATATCATAAACAAATATTTAAAGGCATGCTAAAAATACAAACCATATCCAAACATGTCTAAGCAAGTTAGTAATGCAGTATAGAATCATTAGAAACAGTTTTTGAGCAAGAGTGTGAAGAAAAACACAAAATGCCACTTTTGACTCAAAAACCATATGTATAGTGCACACTAACTTGACAAAAACAAGTTAGAAATGGTTATAAGAAATAAAACATTTACCTTTGTGCTTACCATTGCTTTTCCACTTGTTGTCACCCTCTACACATCTCACCTTTCTTCTTTCATGTGGATTGAGAAGTCAATTTGCAATTCAATAGCTCAAGTCAATTCATTTGCAAGTTCCTACAAGAAGAAAGATGAAATGGTCCCCAATCATATTTTTGGGTCCGGAGGGGTTAGTTTAGCAACCCAAGTCCTATTGCTCTTGGGTGCTTTCCTAAAAGGACCACAATTAGAATAATGACCTAATTCATTGCAATAGTTGCATGTGCCCATAGTCTTGGAACTAGAGGATTCTCCATGGAATATTGGCGGTCCTTTATCTTTGTTGTTCCCTTGACTACTATCATATCCTAAACCATGTCTACCAATTTGTTTAGTAGTATAGTGTAGGATATCATTAAGATTCTTTTTACCCACTAAAAATCTTTGCAAAGAAGATCTCAAACTGTCATTATCATGCTTAAGAGAAGCAATAGTCGAAGACAATTGATTAATATTATCTCTAGCATGCAAAAGATCATTTTCTAAGCAAAGAGATTTAGTTAAATAAGAATCTCTATCAATATGAAGAGCAGCAACATCATTCTCTCTATTAGTATAACTAAAACAAGGTTCATGCCCATTGATTTTAGCAAGCAAGGAGGCATTTTCAGATTTAAGCACCACTAATTCTCTTTGATAAGAATAAATTTCTTCTCTCCTAGCATCATCAATAAGCTTGAGTTCTACATTTTCAGTTTTAAGAGTATCAAGCTCATGCATGAGAGAATCAACAATTAACGTATTCTCTTCATTAGAACTAGGCATGAGAGGTTGAGCTTCTAGAAATTTAATCTTATCAAGTAAACTAGTATTTTCAAGTTTAAGAGAATCTACTTGACTAAGACAATCATTTTTATCATCAAGCAAGCAAGAATTAGCATGTTCAAGATCATCTAGTTCTACATGCAAATTATCAACAATTTTAGCAAGCTTTTTCTTTTTTCCTTTTAGAAGACTTAAGAGAGGCACAAATATCATGAATAATAGCAATCAAAGATTCTTTATCTAGAGTGTTTAGATTTACCTCACTTGAATCTTCACTTGTTGATGCTATAAGAGCAAAATGGCATTCTCCTTCATCACTTGAGCTTGAGCTTGATCCTTCACTTGAATCTTCACTTGAGCTTGAGTTGGAGGAGCCACTTGAGCTTGATTGCCATTTCTTCTTGTGAAGATGGGTCTTTTTGCCTTGTGCGCAATCTTCCTTGTAGTGACCCTTCTTTCCACATGTGAAGCACCGGATGGAGGAGGACTTGCCTTTGTAGAGTCGACCTTTGGAGTACATGGCATCTTCTTTAGCTTGAGAGGATGGAGAGACTTGTTCCATGATAGCTTCAATTTGAGCCTTCATTTCAGCCTTCTTCATTCTCTTTAGCTCTTTCTTCTCTTATCTTTCTACTTCCTCCCTCTTGTCAAGTGTAGCTTCATGTTCTTGTAGATTTCCAATGAGCTCTTCAATATGAATATCCCTAAGAGACCTTGCTTCTTCAATAGAAGTCACCTTGGATTCCCACCTCTTGGGGAGAGTTCTAAGGAACTTTGAGTTGATCTCTCCACTAGACATAGGATGTCCTAGAACAACAAGACCATTCAAGATGGTGTTGAGCCTTGAGTACATGTTGGCTATGCTCTCCTCCTTTCCCATCTTGAAGTTCTCAAGCAGCCCTTTGAGCATGTAGACTTTGCTTTCCTTCACTTGATCTGTTCCTTCATAAGTGATGCAAATATTTCTCCATACCTCATAAGCCATCTCACAAGAAGAAATCCGGTTGAACTCGGTGGGGGTCATGGAGGCATATAAGATGTGCATTGCTCTAGCATTCAAGGTTGCTTTCATCAAGGCGGCTTCATCCCATTCTTCAATCTTTGTCTTTGGTTGCATGTATGGGCTATTCACCATTTGCCACATCTCAAGACTTGATCCTTGGATGTAGAATTGAAGCCTTCTTCTCCAATAGAGGAAATTGCTCCCATCAAAGATTGGTAGGCTGATTCTCCCTCCTTGATAGTCACCCATCTTCTCCTACTTGTTGAAGTATTCTTGGAGAAGACCCGCTCTGATACCACTTTTTGGATCATAGATGGGTGATTAGATGCTCTAGAGGGGGGGGTGAATAGAGCTGAAAGCACTTAAACAAAATTCATCAAACCTTCACGTTATATCAAGAGATAAGGTTGCTAAATAGGTAATTTGAGTGCAACTAAAGCATACATAGCAAGGGAGAGAGAGATTGAACATGCACCAATTAGACAAGCTATTTAGAGTGGTTCCACACTTCAAACTAGAAGTGTGTCAGTCCACTTGCCTAGAGAGGTCAACCTCTAGGACTTCCAAACTATTGCATTCTTATATTCATTCATAAGACTTACAATACATGACCAAACAAAGGACTTACCTATCCAATACAAAGAGTCTTCAACCTTACCAAGGACTTACCCACTTTGCAAGAGTCTTCGGCCTTCTCCAAGGACTTACCCACTCTTACACAAGTCTTCAGCCTTGCAGGAATTACCCACTCTTCTTGGATCTTCCGCCTTTGACTTCACGTTCACTCGGAGAAGCTTCCACCAAGGTCTTACCCACTTGAGCTTGAGTCTTATGCCTTCTCCAAGGGTTTACCCACTCTAGCTCCAAGTCTTCTGCCTTGATCTTCACCAAGGGACTCCTTCCCTTGTTCTTCTTCACCTCTCTTGGACAAGACAGAGAACCTTCATCTTCATGATTGAAAAGATAGAAAGGGAGGTGGTGGAAGTGAGAGCCTCACAAGATATACATGTAGGACTAGCTCTCTTACAGATTTCCTACTCACTCTAATGGATGTAGCAAGTGATTAAGCTTAGAGAGAGAGAGAGGAGGCTGTAGGATCACTCAACTATAGAATAGGAACCTTCATAGTGAATGCTCAACCTTGGAATGAAGCCCAAGGGGTCCTATTTATAGCTGGGGATGCCTCTTAGCCTTTGGGAATACTTAAGAACGAAAACTAGCCATTTTGTGGCTTGCAACGGATCTATTTTCACCTGTTGCAACTCCACAACGGCTAGAAATACTTTTATGCACTTTTCCGTACAGTGCAACCGGTCTAGTTTTAATGGGGGTAACTGGACCGATCAAGTAAGAGGCAAACTGATATTCAACTGATCGGTCGAGTTTGTCCTGACAAAACTCGACCGACCATTTCAACTGGAAATGGCCTGCTACCTGATCGGTCGAGTTCTGTGGGTGCACAACTCGACTGATGCAATCTTCAGAAAATTGACCAAGGTTGATCGGTCGAGTTTCAGGGTGGGAAACTGGATCGATCAAGTGCATGTAATTGATTTTCTAAGTTGCATCTAAAGTGCTCTAATATTCGATCTAAGTGTTCCTAATATTTTTCTAAGCTTAATTACAAGTCATACAATCATTACAAGTGCTTTACAACATGATTCTAATGGATATACATCATATTACAAAAACATGCACTTGTATGACATTGACTTGTCTTTTCTCCAATTTGAGATTTGTAAGTTAGGGTAATTGGAGTGTGTCTATACCTAATCTAAAATCACTCAAGTAGAAGCATTAGACACCAATATGTGGAATGGTTAGTCATCATCAAAACATGGGTTTAGTCAATTTAGACGTGAGTCAACATTGACCTAATTGACCTTGAGTCAACAATTAGGTGTTTAAGAATGGGACAGGTGGTACACATTTATTATATATAAGACCTTAAACCCTAAAATTTTAACCATAAACCCTAATCTTTTAACCCTAAACCCTAATATATACTTGTTTTCTCTTTGATCATAGAATGGATAGATCATGGATTTCCATTCCAAATCGCTGCACCCCAGAGTATATTTCTTGTCTTGATCAGTTTATTAGATTTGTCGAGGAATATAGGAAACAACCTGGAGATAGGTTTTACTGTCCATGTAGGCATTGAGGCAACAACTTGAAAGTCAGCACTGTTGATGAAATCAAAAGTCATGTTATGTGTAATGGGATTGTACAAGAATATACAGAATGGCACTGGCATGGAGAGATTTCAAACCTAAAATCAGTGGATGTCGATAGCAGTGCTTGTGTGGAAAACGAAATTGCCTCCGATGACGTAGATGTGAACGAACCAATTCCAATAGACATCGTTGATGCGATGTTGGATAGTTATGGGGTAGAGCACATCGATCCATCTCCCATGTTTAGAAACATTGTGCATGATGTTGAGATACTGTTATACACAGGTTGTAAGTTTATGAAGCTGAGCACTGTGTTGAGATTGTATAAGCTGAAAGCTAACAATAGATGGAGCGACAAAAGCTTCACGTCATTGTTGTCTTTGTTGAAAGAAATTCTTCCTGAAGGAAATGAGCTGCCAATCTCAACATACCAGTTAATGAAATTGTTGTGCCCAATGGGAATGGAGGCCAAGAAGATACACACATGTCCAAATGATTGTGTATTATTTCAAAAGGACTATGTGGATTTGAAAGATTGTCCAAAATGTGGTGCGTCAAGGTATAAATTGACAACTTTGGGGGAGTCCAAAACTAGTTCTCCTACCAAGGTGAGTGGTATCTACCTATAATATCATGGTTTCAACGCTTGTTTGCCAATCTGATAGATGTGAAGAATTTGAGGTGGCATGCAAATGTTAACAAAAATAATGATGGGATCCTACAACATGTGTTTGATTCCCCACAGTGGAAGAAGATTGATTTATGGTACCCTAAATTTGGTGAAGAAGTCAGGAATCTAAGACTTGGGCCTTGTATAGATGGGATGAATCTGTACGGGACATTGAGTAGCCAACATAGAACTTGAACAGTTATGCTTGTTATATACAATCTTCCTCCCTAGTTGTGTATGAAAAATAAGTATGTTATGTTGTCATTGTTGATATCGAGCCCTAAATAACCTAGAAATGATATCAATGTTTATCTTGAACCTCTGATTGATGACTTAAAGAAACTATGGGGTGAAGGTGTGATGACCTATGATGCTTCACAAAGAGAGACATTTTGTTTGCTCGCTATTCTATTTTGCGATGTTAATGACTTTCCAGCATATGGGAATTTGTTTGGATATAGTGTCAAAGGATCTAAAGTGTGTCCTATATGTGAAGATAACACTGATTCAATATGACTAAAACATGGTGACAAGACTGTATATCTTGGTCATGAAAGGTTTCTTCCAAAATTCCATCAGTATCGCAGGTTGCGTAAAGCATTCAATGGACACAATGAGGAATGGAGTGCATCTAAATCTATACCAGGGGAGGTTGTTTATGAAAGAGTAAAAGACTTTGCCAATGAATTTGGTAAGAGATCACAATATACCATGGCCACACAGAGTGATAAATCTTTATTCAAGAAGAAGTCAATATTTTGGGATCTTCCTTATTGGAGTTCTTTGGCAGTCAGACATTGTATCGATGTCATGCACATTGAGAAAAACGTCTATGATAGCATCATTGGTACTCTGTTGAATATACCAAGTAAGAATAAAGATGGGATAAAATCCAGAATGGACCTACGTGAAATGGGAATAAGGATAGAATTAATAGAAGTAGTTAGTAGCGATCAGAGAACATACTTACCTCCCGCTTGTTACATGTTTTCTAGAAAGGAGAAGAAAGATTTCTGTGAATGCTTGGTCAATGTTAAGGTGCCATAGGGTTACTCATCCAACATCTGTAGATTGGTATCAATAAAAGATCTGAAGTTAATAGGTATTAAATCTCATGATTGTAACACTCTAATGCAACAAATATTACCCATGGAAATTCGATCTATATTGCCGAAGCATGTAAGGTTTGCAATCACCAGACTTTGTTTCTTTTTCAATAGTCTGTGTAGCAAAGTTATTGACCCTGATACTCTCGATAAATTGCATAGAGAAGTGGTTGTTACCCTATGTCAGCTTGAGATGTATTTTCCTCCTTCGTTCTTTGATATCATGGTACATCTTGTTGTCTACTTGACTAGGGAAGTGAAAATGTTGGGACCAATTTTTTTGCATTGGATGTATCCCTTTGAACAATACATGAGCATTTTTAAAGGTGATGTTCGAAACCGTTATCGGCCTGAAGGGAGTATTATTGAGGGTTATGTGGTGGGAGAGGTTATGGATTTTTGCAATGACTTTCTGAGTGGTAATGACACTCCTGTTAATGACAAGAATATTGAGGAGCATTTTGGCAAAGGCATTTTGGAACAAGGTCACTTGTATATTTCACACAACATCGATGAAGTGAGTGTTTATATCAAGGAACATACCAATTTCATAAAGAGATAATATCCTCAAGCCAATTCAATGTGGCTTTCTAGAGAGCATAACAAGACATTTATTAAGTGGTTTGAAGATAAAGTCTTAAATCAACTATCTCAAACACCAGATAATCTTACTGAAACTATCAAATGCCTTGCCTTTAAACCAAAATTGAAGGTTATGTATTATGAAGGGTTTGACATAAATGGATTCTCATATTACACAAAGCGTCAAGATGATAAGAGTGTCGTCCAAAACTGTGGGGTCACCCTTCAAGCATCTTCATTGTTTTTTGCGAGTGCAAAGGATAAGAGTCCACATGAAGCTAAAATGTCATATTACGGTGTCATTGAAGACATATGGGAGTTTGACTATGTAGATTTCAGAATTTCACTCTTTAAATGTAATTGGGTTGATAATACCAAAGGAGTTATAGTGGATGAATTGGGTTTCACATTAGTGAACTTTGAAAAGATTGGTGAGAAGGGTGAACCATTCATATTGGCATCACAGGCGAAACAAGTATTTTATATCAATGATCCTGTAAATGATAAATGATTGGTTGTTCTTCATGGTAAAAGACAATTCATTGAAGATCCTATAGATGAAGAAGAGTACTATGATAAGTATGATGACTCCAGTCCATTCTTAGTTGGATTGCCAACACCACCAAATATTGAAGATAATGATGACTTGTATGTGCGTGAAGATCACAATGAAGGATTCTTAATTGATAAAAGATCGCAATATTAGAGGCATGCATGTTTATATTTTTTATATGTTTTATTTTTCTGAATGTGAACTTTACAATGGTTTATTATCTTCTAGTTATGTCAAATGCTAAATGTTTGATTTTTTAATGAAACTTTCAGATGGCTAAGCATGAGCATGATGACCATGATGATGATTACTGTGAGGGTGAGGATATCAATGCGCCGCCTCACAATGTAAGTTTTAAAATTATATCCTATTTTTTATCTATATGTTCATTTATAGTTATATCCTGTAAGTGTGTTTTTTGTCAAATTTTATGTTGGTGATGTACCCCCTGAAGAAATTGGGGCACTTGATGAGCATAAAAAAATATTGAGAAAGTGAGGGGCATCACAATGATGAACAAGTTACAACAACAAAGCGGCAATGGACCCAAACTGGCTGTGGATTTTGATCATGCAGGAAATCTAGTTGGAGTGAACCGCAACTCATTTATTTCATATCTTGGGGTTCTTACTCCCAGGCATTGTAGTCCCAACGTAGAATCCTGGCATAAAGTTCCTAAGGGGAAGAAAGACTTAGTATGGAAGGAACTATGTGTGAGTTATTATTATTTGCAATTCTATTTTTGTAGATTACTAATTTTTAGGATAATAGTTAATATCAATTCTATTTTGCAGAGTATATTTGATCTGGATGAAAAGTTGCATCATAAATATGTGATGCAATGTTGTGGGAGGGTCCTAAGGAACTATAGGACAAATCTCACCCAATATTACATACGCGATGTTGAGAACATGTTCTTGATTGATTTCTAATTCTAGACATTGATCACTTTTTAACTAACTCTACACTAATAATTTTGTTTGTATTCTCTTTAAAAAATAAATTTAAGAAGAAGGTAGCCACTGAGAAATGGAACTACCTAGACCCCAAAGACTGGGAGGAGTTTGTTAACCAAAGAAATACAGATGAATTCAAGGTATTAAGCACCACTCCCAATTTAATTAATATACATTCTTATGTATTCACCTATTCAAGATTAACCTTTAGTGTTACTAACCAAATCAATGTACTTACTAACAAGGCTATCAGTGGTGCTCAAAGTGCAAGGCATGCACTGAATGTGCATGACCACACAATGGGTCCAAGAGGCTATGCAGGCGTTTGCCAAAGACTACAGGCTGAGTCCACTGCTCAGTTTTCTACTACTCTGGAGACTGTAGAGTCCTCTACTATTGTTCCCACACCTCTGCCTCTCCATACTACGTGGATAGCTGGGAGGTAAAACAAGAAGAGAGATATAACGAAGCCCGCAACTACTGAGGTGGCTGCAAAAATGGTAAAATTTAACTCTTAGAGCAATCGATCGATATTGATTATTGTTATGTTTACTTACCAATTTCTATTGATGGTGATTAGCGGGAGCTGCACAAGTAGAGGAAGGAAGGCAAGTTCATCCCTGAGGGCACAAAGGATGAATTGACAGTTGCTCTTGGTAACCCAAAGCTTCCTGGACATGTTAGGGGTGTAAACACTAGTATGGGCATCAAAGCATTCTTTGAGCCATTTCAACACAAACCTGTCCCAAAAGAGAGACTTTCACAAGCTAAGATAACATATTCTTTTTTTAGAATGTTATCGCGAAAGAGAATTCAATAATTAGAAGCTAGCATTTCTTTTATTCATGTATAGGTAGATTAGTTAATTGATAGGAGAATCCAAGAAGAAATGGTGAAGTGGCAGGCGTCTCAGACTGCCACTCAGACAGTACCTATGGCAGGCCACTCTTCTCCTACTACAGAGGTTGGGAGTAATCCTGTATATCCACCACCTAGCACACCCGCTGTAAGTAATTTTATGACATAGTATCTAGTCATTTCAAGATGATATGTTTATGTATATATGTATATAACATTCTTTACATAAATTTGTAAGGGTTGAAGCCATGTCGTCTATAAAGTCAAGAATTAATCGTTGAAGAGGAACAGGCTTACCCAACCCTTCTAGGGGACATGTTTCATGGGACTCCAGTACCAACTGGTGCGGTTCATGTGAGCCCGATACATGTACTGTCCAATTGGAGGGATCTTCCATTGCCATATGCCCACCCAGATTCTGAAATGCTTGGTGAGGCAGAAGGCAGAGTGATAATGTGTCCCAAAGCAGATGTCGTCTATACTAATATTGTATGGTAAATTTACATTACGTTAATTTTTTAGTGTGTATATATGAGTCAATTGATCTGAAATTATATATATAGGTCAAAAGGAAGACACTCGCTACATCTCAGCCTCCACCTCCACCTCTTGAAGTACCAGGTTGGCTTCCAAGAGACCTACACGCCTTGTTAGGTCCTAATTGTAGGGGTATGGCAGTATGGATAGGCGAACATAATCCAAATTTCCCTATAAATGTTTCTATTCTGGAGGATGCTGCAGATTAATCATACGATAACAAGCTATTTATACAAGATATTTTGGAGTTGTTTTGTTATGATTAGCTGAATACATCTATGATAGATCTATAGATATGGTGAGATTTTGTTTATACATCCATATACCTTATTTTATATACAGTGATCTAGTTTCTTATATATTCGTGCTTACGTAATACATGTTTTGCAGCCACTTACACACGATATGTATAGATTTTTCATTTTCCCATGTGGGATTTTTGGTTCCATCTTTGATTAGTCTTGTAGATAAAGAACCTTCTTTAGTTACTTCATATTGTTGTGCTGCATTTAAATATTTTGGTAAAAAAAGAAGACGGTGATAATAGCTCCATTCAATGTCGAGTAAGTTTATTTTTCTTATAATTTGGAATTAAGAAAATTACATTTTTATTGTGGATTTTGAGTTATTAATTTTTAACTTTCTTACCTGTAGTGGTAGGAATTGGGAGTTACTAGTTATTGTCCCCAAGACATTCATTGTCTATTATCTGATTCCTGTAGGGAAGGAATTGAATACATTATATAGACACACAATGAAAAAGCCATTACTCCCGTGAGAAATATTTCATATTTTTATATCTGTTAACATATGTTATTACATTTCTATTTAATTATACAATTTAATGTGTTACATTAACATGTAGGGCTTTGCATGAGTTCAAAAAAGTTGGAGGAAAGGTCCCCAATAAAAATAATCAGCAACTAATTTGGGAGAATGTGAAAGTAATTTCCCGACTCCAATGTATATATTATTTATGTGAACTGTGCTTATTTGTATTTTTGAATATTTTGTATGTTTCAATTTATAGTGTGTTGCACAAACAACGGTTGAGCATGTGCATACTATGTGATGCAATTTATGGACCTAATCATCAAACATGCCACAATGGAAATCGATACTATACATCAGGTATTATATATAGTCTCATTAGATAATATGAAATATATCAATCTTATTGTATATTATTAATTATATATATACGTCATTCTCTTTGCATGTATTTAAAATTGACTTCACTACATGTGGAAAGTTATTAGATGTACATACATCCTATACGAGGGAAGACTTAAATGATGTAAGAGAATAATGGGCAAAAGCCTTACAAGCAGTGGGAATTTTTTAATGTGATTGGGATAGTGATGGCGATAATGACAATGATGAATAAAGAATGATATTTCTAAACTTTGTTCTCATAATTATTTTTCTGTGAATGTGAATGAATTTTTCTTAATTATCATATGTGTGAATGTGAAGATGATCAATACATGAATATTTCTACATGTGTCTGAATGTGAAAGGAGATGAAATGAATGGAACTGTAGGTTTCTAAATGTGTGTGAAAATGGAGGAAATTTGAAATTGAACTACTGGTTTCTACATGTGTGTGATGAAAAATAATATGAATTAAATGTGCTTATACATGTGTGTGAATCACATGATCCATATATAATATTGTCCATCTTGTTAATTTTGTAGGTTTGTGGCCTGTTGGTGGCTGATATCAATGGATACTGAAAACTTGTAGTTCAGAACTGAACTGTTGGTTCTGCATTCTGCTGACCAGACATACAACAGGCCTACAAACTGATAAGAAAAAAAACCAGAACATATGCATCAATTATTAGTATAAAACCGACAACAAAGACATACAACGTCGGTTATTAACAAAATACCGACGTCTATGTGGATATAGTGTCAGTTATATATACAAACTGACACAGATGGTGCCCTTGTTGGCGTGTTTTATTGGTGAAGGGAAGGGTTATGATGTCAGTTTTTGTGAAACACCGAGGTCTTTGACCTGGATATAGTGTCGGTTTTATTAAGTAATCGACGCCTATAGTGCCCTTGCTAGCGTGTTTTTGGTGGAGGGAAGGGTTATGGCATTGGTGTTAAAACCGACACTGAAGGTTTTGACATTTAGCGGAACCCACTTGGGTGTCTCTTTGAAACTAACACCAAAGGCCTTAAATAACCGACACTAATGGTCAGTTCTGTACTAGTGCTTTTAGCTCGAATCCAAGATGAGTAGGCCAAAATCCAGACATAAAATCCTAGATACTCAAATACTAACCTAGGATTAGATCTGTATGAGTGGAAAATCATCCCTCAATGTTGATTTTCATAGAAATTAAGCCAATAATCATAAAGAGCATGTACTACCTTGTACCTTGAATGTTTTTTTAGATTATTTACCCAAAATATGAGATTTAGTTGATCAATTAATTGTTGTATCACATATGTGATGTCTTATATAAGCATTTTGTCCAGAATAAATTAGGTATGAAATTATTTTGAATCATAATGGTCGAATTAGATCCACTAGAGCCTTGCGTTTGCCCTAATTTCTATAATAATGGTTGTACTATAAATATGTGATATGATTGATAGTTGTTTCTAGAGAGATACTTATGAAGTCCAAATAGTAGTTCATTATGTTATCATTCATTATGCTCAATTTTCAATTCATGTAGTTTAAGTTATTAATGCTAGTGATTCTGATTGAGTTTATTATTCTAAAAATGATAGTAGAATCTTTAAGTACACAGTTAAGCTAAGAGAAATACAGTTAAATCAATGCAACTAACGAATCAACTAGACATGAGAAGACATAAATACCATAGAATCCATCACAGAGGTATGCACCGTGAAGGAGGAAACATTTTTACCTACTAGAAGAGTCCAGGATGAGTTAGTCGGACTATACCAAAGAGGTAGGGGGGACTAAGCCCAATGAGGAAGATATTCTCAAAATAGTGAGGTATTCAAAATCAAATACACATTCTGGTTCTATCCAGTACAGTTCAATTAGATCATTATTCCTCAATCAGTCAACCCTTACAGAACTTCTAATACAGGTAGTTAAGACAAGTTCTTTGACTCTTTGTCTGAGCACCTAGGTTTAGAGGAGAATTTTCATTTATCCAACCGCCTATTTAGGCACCGATGCCATATGTGACATGCCCTATCATAGCTTGGGACCTAGTTTAGTTTACTTCCTACTCTTAGTCTTATACAGTGAGATCATAGCTTGATGTGATAGTTTCACATATTGTGGTACACTTCATGTGGGTCCATGGCATAATATATGGAATAAAAGATTTATGAATCAATTTAGTCGATCTACTTATTGAAATTATGACAATAACTTCTTCCATGTTGTATGGTTTACTGATTTCAACGGTCATGTTTATGTCCTTCTGTAATTTATTTAAATTAACAATATGTATTTAAAATATTATGGTTTCCTAATGACTTTCATGCACAGAGACAATATCTCACACACTCTACTAAAACATTTTTTTAAGAATGGGTCCAAGTTGGTAAGAGGAGTCAGGAGCTATCTTTCATCTAGAGTAGATCAACTAAGGATGGGTATAGCTATTTTATTTAGATGGTCTTTTATCCTTCCTCTAGTCCTGGGAATGTTAATAGTGATGATTGAGAGTAGTTTTGTACTAAGTTTTACTTGATGCATGTTAAACTAGAACTCTTTTCTTCTAGTAATTATATTATAATATTCAAACTCAGTTGTGAACTCATGATATTATGCTGAAGTGGTTTCTACCTATTACATCAGTAGGATGTTTCATTATTTCTATGATATTTTGGAAATAAAAAATTAAGGCTGATTTGCTAGTAGATGGTTAGTTTAATTTCACCTTGAGACTTATAATCTTGGTTAGTGGGTTCAGATCAATTAACTTCTTGGTATCAGATCTAAGGTTTGAGAAAAAGATGGTTAGATATCAATAGGATTAGGAATCTTTCCTCTTTGATCTACAATTTTATAACAAAACATTTTTGTTGTTAAAATGGATATGGTAGGAAGAGGATGTTGTCATGGTGAAGAAAATGCTCAAAGTTGTTATGGCTCTAATCCTGGGGAAATGGCCCAAGGCAAAGAAGATAGAGATGCAGATGTATTGCATCATTTTGGAGAAGAAACAGTAATATAAGACGGATAGGAGGTCTTCATCTTCTAACAAAAAATTGATGAGATCCTATGAGCTGGTGACAAATCTTGGTGGGACTGAGTTTTTAAGGAAAAAAGAGCCAACTATGACAAATGTGTGGCTCTAAAAACTAGAATTGTTTCTCTACTAGATCTATGAAAGGACAAGAGAATCAATCATTCTATTTATCTACTTAAAGGATATACTAAATAATGGTGGCGTGGAGTAAAGGCTAACATGAGACATAATATTATCATAGTGAAGGAATTTGTTGATGAGTTCCACCTAAAGTATTTCCCTCCTACTTTCGTGAGTGATAAGAACATACATATGGAGAGCATTAGACATGGTATCATGATAGTTGGTGAATATGAGGCATATTTACGAGGTTGGTTAACATTAGTTATAGGTACATAGAGATAGGATATGATTGTATGTGACACTGGTGGGGCACAATCTGGTCAATGTCATGCAAGTGATTTTCAAGTCTTCCACTACAGTGGATAGATGTGGAATTTTAAGTGAGAATGTATGGAGCTTTAGCGCAAACCGACATAGAGATCATAGTGACATTTTTAGAATCATCAATGGAAAGATCTATCTAGAGAAGAAATTTCTTGAGTAGCTTTAGGATCAAGAGGGGGAGCACCTAGAACTAGAAGTGGACATATAGGAAACCATGGCAAAGGGATAGCTATAATACATTTCTTATCTATGAATAAATCGGAACGAGTAGCCCCGTCTAGAGTTATTACATGTGAAATTTTTCTCTTTAACATCATTTCAGTTGCGATCTTGATAAATCTTGGTGCAACACATTCTTTTGTACCGATATTGTTACTTAGTGGATTAATTTATAAATTTAGCATTCTTATGAATTATTGTAAAGAGTATTATTAGGTGAGCCAACAGTTTTGATAGAAGTGTGTCCTGGATCTCTTGAGTTTTAGTGAGTATACCATAGCACCTAATCTCTTACCCTTAGACATTAAATAATTTCAAATTATTTTGGGTATGGATTGACTTGAGACATACCATGTCTAATTATATTGTTGAATGAAAGAGCCTATCTTTCAGAAAAATGGATTTTCGTGTGTCTTTACTAGAGATAGAAAAGTCTTACCCACATGCATAGTATTAGTTTTTTTAGATGATAAGATGACAAGAAAAGGGTGTGAGGACCTTTTAGCATATGTGGTAAGCACTAGGGTAGAGAAAATTATGACTAATATGTAGGACATCTTGGTAATATGCGAGTTCACATATGTCTTTCTTGATGAGTTACTAGGTTTACCTACTGAGAGAGATTTTGACTTTGAGATACAAATTTTACCTAATAGTGATACCAGCCTATAGAATGGAACCTGAGAGTTAAAGGAATTTAAAAAATTAGTTATAATATCTACTGGATGAGGGTTTCATTCAACCTACTACACCACTGTGGGGATCTCCAATTCTTTTTTTGAAAATAAGGATGGAACTATACGGTTGTGCATAGACTATTGTCAATTGAATAAAATAACATTAAGAACAAATATTATCTACCTAGGATTGATGATTTATTTAATCAATTGCATGAATAAAAGACTTTTAAAAGATAGATCGGATGTCAAGTTATCATCATTTGAGGATAAAGGCATCATATGTACATTAGTCAACATTCAAATAAGGTATGGGCATTATGAGTTTTTATTTATGTCATTTGGATCAACATATTCCCCTAATTAATTTATTGAAATGTTGAATAGAGTTTTAAACTAGGTTTAGATCAATTTATTGTAGTGTTTATAGATGATATTCATGTATATTCCAAAAATGTAGAACAACATGAGAAACATATAAGGATAGCCAAGTAGTTGTTGAGAGACAATCAACTTTATGATAAGTTCAACAAATGAATGTTTTAATTGGTTGAAGTTTCCTTTCTTGGACATACCATATCCGGATAAGGAGTTAGTGTATACTTTAAGAATGTGGAATATATTTTTTAATGGGAGCAACTCACAACCCTTACTAAGATCAAAATTTTTTTGGGGTTTGAAGGATATTATACGAGGTTTATAATGAATTTTAGTGTATTAGAAACACGCCTTACATGTTTAATGATGATCGATGTGCCTTTTGTTTGGTCTGAAATATGTGAGAAAAGTTTTGGAACATTAAAGAAGAAGTTAACTATTACAATATAATTTTCTTGGAGGCAGAAAAGGGATAGGTGTTTTTTGATGCATCCATGTGAGGTTTAGGATGTGCTCTTATGTAATACGAGGTTGTAGCCTATGGTTCTAGGAAACACAAGAAGACCGAACTATATTAACCAACACAGAATCTTAAGTTTGAAGCAGTATTACATTCCTTAAATATATATCATCATTATCTCTATGGTGAGCCATGTTAGGTCTTTCTAACCATAAGAGTTTAAAATACATATTCATTCAAAAGGATCATTACCTCAGACATTATAGATGCTTAGATCTTATTTAGGGCTTTGATGTTACAATTGATTACCACCTTGGGAAGGCTAATAATTGGTAGATGCTCTGAGTAGAAAGTCTACATCAACTCTTGAATTGTTCCTATGGCATGTGTAAAAAGAGACTATCTTGTTAAAATGAGAGAAATGAATTTAGATTTAAGAGTGAGAACAAGGTCGGCTAATTGCACATATGCACGTTAGACCTATATTTTATGTGTTGGTATGTATGCCCAGAGAGACAATCATATGATCATTGTTACGACATACCATTAAACAATTTGATTAATAATAAAGGGAATACTCCTTTTATTCAGTTTTATTCAGTTATGAGATAATGGTACAACATAATAAATGTCTAAAGATTAATGTTACTCAATGACGTATGTCTTCAAGTTGAGCACCTGAACAATGAGATCATACGGATGTTAAGAGTATACACATTCTTGTTATGTCCGTAGTCAGATGTTATTTTAGATATGTTAGACAACAATGACACATAAGACTAGAGTGTGAGTTGGTTGATGATAAAATCTCATTAGTCATGAGATGTGATATCAAACCAAACACATTCATACTAGTTAGAGAATAGTGTATCAGACATACCCACTTTGAGAGTGATGCATGGAGACCATCGAATGGTAGTTAGAATCATCTCTAATAGTGATGGTGGGGATTGTGGTTCCTAGACCTCAAATCGCTACACTCATCACATGTCATTCTATGTACTTTTACATCATCCAACATGACCTTGAATAAGGGTTGCCATAAAGGTGATGCTGGAATACATTATGACACATGGGGTATGACTGTGAGTGATGTAGACATGATTTTTCCCTCCTATAAGAGTTTGATATATTGGTCACTAGATAAGTGATACTAAGAAATGCATGGCCCTGTGCATGTCAGTCAATATGTGATACTGAGTTCAGATATATCTTAGATAATCTTCTCTAGTCAAGGAACATGGATTAAACATTAAAAAGGATGATGATTTCATACCTCGACTTCAATCTGGATATCAATGACAAAGGAACTATACAATCACTATAACACTAATCACCGATTGTAGGTTGAAGTTGTTCTCCAACTTTCCAATTACTTAGTTAGCAATGATGTCTTACTAGATACCATTCATTACTTGTAGATATCATAAATCAGTTATGGACATTCACTGCTAAGGTAACTTGGGACCTATAGGGTCACATGCATAGGATACACCTTGAATAGGAATATACTCATGAATGTGATTTAAACTTGATTACTAAAGTATAGGTATTGCATTTGAACAAGATTGGAAATCGACACTTAGATGTTTGAACCGACCAGTTCAAGTGGTGAATTTATCATTTCGTTGATCAATATGACTGGATCAAGGTTTTGATGTTGAAATCCTATTGTGCATTAATTAAATATTTACAGAAAATACAATTCCAAATAGGAAACATATTGAAATGACCAGTTCAAGGGCTGAACTGATTGTGTCATATGTGAATCGAACAGTTCAATGTTTGTAGGTTCTAGAAAATTTAAGAAAATCCATCTCTTCGACTCCCACTTAGACTAGAACTCCTGACCCCGACCCTCCTATAAATAGAAGGGTAGTCGAAGCTTTCTAGAGACACAACTATAATATATGATAGTTGTTGTCTTCTCACAGTTGAAGTAACATGAGAACTTGAGTAAGTTCTACCCATTAAAGGGAGGAACATCATGGGAGAGACAATTGGGAGAACAAGTCGATGTTAGCACATTGACTAGAAGGGACAACTCTGTCTTGTGCATTCATCTAGAATGACAAGAGTTCCCAGTGGTCCATGTGGACTACTATAGAGGCAAGGAGGTATTTGCCACCAAATAGGAGGATGCAGTCAACTGTCATTTGTGGTGATCAACTAGGAGGTCATACCCACCCATGTGCAATTTGAAGAAAGAAGCATGTTGCAACAATGGATTGTCACTGGACTTGTTCTAGGACCCGATATATGCCTTGAAACCCTATTTCCCATTACATATTAGTTGACATGATCTTCTATTTAAATGGAATATGGTAGTAAAATTTTTGTGTCTGCTTCCTATCTGATGTCATATTTCCCAAAAGTGGTATCAGAGCCATGTCAATTTACTATCTTTGGTATTTAATCAATATGATAGGATTTTTATTTTATCATTTTTTTTGCAATAGGTAAATCATATTGTCAGGGGGGTATAGAGAACTATACAATACAAAACAAGGCACCCCAAGGGGTCCAAAGTGTAACTAAAATGGGGCCTATCTATAAAATCCCCAATACATTTTGGTAGTTACATTTAGATTTTTGCTCATATTGAAGTGAGCTCTAATGTTCCACCTCAAGTCCCTAGCAATGAGGTTAACTATTCGTGGTTCATCATTGGATTTATGTCCATGCTTCTCCCTATTACACTCATTCCATATATGGAAATAGGTGTTGGCCAAGAATATGCCTATAAACCAAGAAGATGCTTGCTATGTGAAGTTCTTCTTTGACTCCATATGGTGATATCCATGAGGTTAGAAGGACCCACTCCCTGCATCCATTCCTTAGAAAACATGAAGTTAGATATCACCATGAGGTTAGATGGACACTCATTGCATAGATGTTTTATCATTTATTTTATTGCATGTGATGCCAATACTTAAAATGATTAATGTGCATATCTGATTAAATACCACATAAAATTCCAACTTATATATATGATATAGATGTATATATATGATATATATACATATATATATAGTGTGTGTGTGTGTAGTTTACATGTATCATCCTAAAAGTTTGTTTTGATGGTGGATGTAAACGTGGTTATGGCCAATAACCCCCTACACCTTTTTGATTAGTTGTATGGTTGTTATTCCTATTTATATCTTGATATGCATACTGAGCCTCTATCTCCAATTACATATGTAAAAACATTAATTCTTCCATTTCTATCTCCCCTCAAATGTAACTCGAGGTTTCCCTATTATATTGTAATGTGTTCAATAGGATTAGGATAGTTTTTATTTCTTATTTTGGGAAAAAAGATGTTCTGTACTAGATGAACAACACATTTCAAAAGGAAAACTAATTGAATAGAGGACTGAGGAGGCCTAACGATAGGAGGAGTTGAATCGTTAGAATGGTGGCCCAAACAATCGACTGGAGGTGTCCAGAAGTTGCTTGGACCAAAGGAAAAATGACCATTCTGAGAAACTAATTGACCGACCAGGAGGCTAACTGATTCGTTCAAGAGTTGAACTGGTCATCCTAGACTGATTCCAGCATAGACCTTCATTAACAACATGTTGCTACATATGATGTGGACCTTAGATGGTAGTAGCTGCTTGTGGCTCCAAGGAAGTATAATTAGTATGATGATAGCCATTTCTCATATTTTATAATTGCATGGTTTTCATTTGTGGTTATAGCATGCATATGATACATACTATAAGTATGTGGTGATTGGATATGCGTATGTATTTATATAAATATGAAATCTCTCAATGAAACATATTAAGTCTTATATGTTTTCCATTAGAAACTATCACAAAACTATTTATTACCCAAATCCTAACTCCAAATGACTATAAAGTCAATGGCGATCAGACCTAGGCACCCATTTCTAGAATGGTATTATCAAAGTGTGAATGTGGAAGTCTAGAGCTTAGCATACATGTACATATATAAAGATAAAGACACCGACATAATCTCAACACTCAAAAATAATATTAAGTAACATTCTTTTATTACAAAATTTCAATTATAATATGAGAGGCAATGTTTACAAGTCCACTCATGCATACTAGGGATCTTACAACAAGTACACCCGACATAGCTCACCAAGCCCGTCAACATCGAACCATCTATGAACCAATAAAGTACGTAAAAACAAGGTGGGTCAAGCACATGAGGTGCTGAGTACAGGGCTAAAAGATACATATACATAAGCTTTGCATAATTTGAAAACATTTGCAAAAGTAACGAACAAGAATAAAAAAGTAAAGCATTTAGCAAAGCGATATCCCATGTTTTATGTCATTGTACTACAATTCTACCAACAAAATCATATATCATAAAGCCTTTGACTACTTCCCATTGGAAGAGTCCATAAGGGTGCTCAAGATTAGCTAACCCTTTTATCGACATGGTCCACCCTATCTTGACAACTAAGTAGGATGCCCAGCCTCATGTCCTTGCCCCGAGAATACAGGAAAGTGCACAAGGTCTGTATAATGGAGTTTCTAAATTATGTTTGCAAGTTATAAAAAATTGACACAAGATAAACATTGACTACAATACTACAGTACTACATGGAAATATTTGAGCCAGTAAACACGCATAGATATGTATCACATTCAAGCAAGAAATCCACAGTCATATAATTATTAAAGCCTATATCTCATTCATAGGTTCTTAACTTACTTATCCTTGATGATCTAGTGACAAGCCAAACCTGATTAAGTACATGATTACATGTATGCAATAGATTCTCATCATTAACCCTAAATAGGTTCATTTTAGGGTTTGTTCCCAAGTTAGGTACCAAGTTTGGTTAATGGCATGTTTGATGATCTTTCACTTATTTAGAGGTCATCAAGAAGGTGGGGTTCAAGTTTCATGTCATTCTGATGCTCTGTTTCAATTATATGATCATTTTAGGATTTTAGTCACTAATGCACATTATAGGGTCAAAGACTCTTAATAGGACATGCAAGGTCAGGACCAAAACAAGATAACAGATCCAAGTAGTCAAGCATGATTTGGATCAGGAAAGTATGGACACAAGAATCACATTCCAACATAGGTGTATGTCCCCTAGGGTTTAGGAATCATATTCCCAACCTTGGGTATCAACAATATCACATACATGCAAGCCTCAACGTAGTTCATAAGACATTAAAGTTGAACATGAGGATAAGGTGGGACATCCATATCTAAGTTATCATAATGGGTGGAGTATTCCCTAATTTGAGAGATGGGGTCAAAGGAAAATGATTCACATAAGTACTAACGCACAAGAACCACAAACAAGCCATATATGGGCATGTAGGTCAATAGGGAGAACATACATCATTATATCATCAAATGGTGTTGGTCTTGGAGAATTGGGTTGCAAAACATCATCAAGCTACTGTTCGGAAGATCCAATATAAATTGATGCATCAAATGAGTATAGGACCTCCTTTGTTCAAAGTTCAACATATATCATCATAAAGGAGTTGTAAGAACCTTGACCTCTGTTTTGGGCTTATCCTGTTTGCTTTACCTAACCCTGGTGTTTAGTTTCTTGCTAATCAACTTTAATGGTGTTTTGGGTTTGCTTGTGCTTGTTGAGTGTTGGAGGTGCTAGTTTCAATTTACCCAAGTCTAGGGTTGATGGGAAAGTTGTCACCTTGATAAGTGTTCTTCTCTCTCCTTTCTTCCTCTAGTGTTGAGAGGAAGGGTTGGGCTCGTTACTTGAGTTGCTTTGAGTTTGGATGAGCTTTGTTGGGCCCTATTTTACCTTGCTTGGGCCTTGCCCTTGCCTTGTCATACCTTTTGTCGGGAAAGAGTGTCTTGTATCGACCATAGGTGTGTCGCCCAGGGAGGTGTGTCGGGCATGGAGATGGGGTGTATCGGCCAGGGACCACCTTTGACTCCTAGCCTCATTTGTGTCACCACTCTAGTGGAAACTTGGTTCATGATGCTTGCATGTGGCAATTGCCTTGGACATGTGTATGGGGAAAGAAGTGAGGGTGGCATTGCCCATGGAGAAGTGTCCCTAGGTAGGCGACACTTTGCCTTATTTTACCTTGGTTTCTCCTCCATCCTCTTCTATATATGGGTTCCCTTTCTCTTGCTAAGGATCCTTTTAGTTCCTTAGTTTCCCCTCTCCCTTGGTGCATGAGACCTCCCCTCTGCTAGATTAGTGGTCGATCCTCCTCCTTCTCCTTGGAGTCTTCTTCTTCCTCTAGTGGTAGACGAACCCTAGAGTGCTTTGTTCTTCTTCTTGTGGTGGTTCTTGAGCTTGGAAGCTTGGTGCTAGGAGCTTGGAGCTTGCTTAAGGCGGGTTACATAACTCCTAACCCTAACCATACTACCTTCTTCTATATTCTTGTATGTTTTCATATCATCATAATCGGCCATGTATGTTGCTAGATATGTTTCTTGCTTAGTTACACCTTTAGTCTTGTGGTTATAGTAATCTTGTTGTTATGGTTGAGGTTTTGTGCCTTTGTACCCTAGTTGGTCGAACCATGGTTTAGAGTTTTCTGGTTGAGCAATACCCCTTTTCTCTCCTTTGGTCTTGAGAAGCGAGTCTGACCCTAGTGATATATACAATACCCCTCTCTCTTGGTAGTTGAGAGGTGAGTCTATAATCTAATTGATTGGGTAATACTCTTCTCTCACCATGGATTTGAGAGGTGAGCTTGGGTGGAGTGATGGTCTAGTTGTGGTTGGCATCTTGGATGATGTGGAAATAATTCGTCATGTTGCCCAATTAGTGATGGAGGTTGTGCAAAACCCCTCTCTCTTGGTTGTTAAGAGGTGAGCCAATTCTCTTGATCTTTAGGGTTTCTAAGATGGTGCTCTTGAGGTTGATGATGATCATGTCAGGATGAGTTTGAGCCTTGCACGATACCCATTTCATGGTGCTACCCGATACCCTCTCTTGGACTAGAGTTCTGGGTCGATATGATTATGTTGGGTTTGGGCGATACACCTTGGTCTTTGCCTTGTGTATTGGCCGATAGGATGAGGCTATCTTGGTTGGACGATAGGCTCTCCCTTGGTGCCCTTTTGAAGGAAGATGTGTACATCAGTGGGTGATATAGGGTTGTCCTGGGTGCCATGGTTCTAGCCGATATGGTAGTTGTTGCCCGATATAACCCTAACCCTAAACATGGTAGGCCGATAAGGCCTCGTATGGTTCAGTAGAATGTTGTCACCTTTGCTGCACTACATGCCCCATAGACTTAGCTCCACGATGCGCTTTGTGTTCTTCCCAGTTGCACGACACACCTTGAAGTGGTAGCCCGACATCTTTGCTTTAGGGTTGGCTGATATGTGGCTAGAGTGCTTGGGCGATATGAGGAAGTTACCCTGCCCGATACCACCTCTAGTGGGGGGAGTGCTCTACCCGTCACACTTCTTGTGAGAGTAGTGGGCAATTCTAGTGAGGGTTACATTCCACGCGGAAACCCATCTGATAGATCTTTATCATGTAATCACATCCTTGTTGATAATGAATTATGGATTATGGATTGTGAACCTTTGACATGTTTGATACTTAAAGTTGATGCCGGATACTTTCACATGTTTTGAATAGATGCCCATGATTTGATAATAGTGAGGTAATTGATATATTAGGACACACCTATGTAGACATGGCATGATAAACAATGGAGTTAGATATATCTCGTAATTTTAAAAGTTATCTCTTTTATTGCATGTACTAACCATGTAGGCTATAAGATGAATTCATAGCCAGGAAAAAGCTATGAGGCTTATGCATTTGAATAATAGTGTATCATGATGATAACTCTTGTTGATGAGATAACATGTATCCCCAGTATATTAAGATAGGTCTGTGAACCTGATGAAGGCCGTGTGCCTAGTGAGATACTATCCTCTTGTTGATGAGATAGGGATTTTATCCCAAGTGATGATGTGAGATAGTGGTGATGCCTTGAGTGGTAGTGGATTTCTGCGATAAGGGATTGAGATCCCAGGACAATGTGATGATGACAATAATAATATAACTCGATGATTCCATGTTATACAACTTGGTTGCCTCAACAATTCACTTAAAATATACTAATTAATTACAGTGAAATATTTCATGTAGTTTGCCCTGGCCATAGACCCATCATCGTCAGTAGCTGGTGATGGTGAAACAGGTTCTCCTGCGGGTTAACCCGGAGTGCATATGGGTGAATATGCGAGGTTTCTCCTAGCCTAAAATAGAGAAGATTCGAGTGCAAATTCAGTTGTAGACTCAAGATGTGTATAAGAGCATGGTGAATAGGCCCATGGCTTAGTGTGATAGAGCATGAATGCGTTCATCGCTCAGGGAGCATAGTTAACTGGCCTGTGGCTCAGATATACTAGCACCGAGACCTGTACTAAGGCGGGCTAGAGAAAGGGTAGCCTACGGGAGCTGACCCTGTGGCTGAGGCCACTTCAGCATGAGATTGCGGTCCTTCTTTGGTTCTCATGCACTGACCACAAGGTGGTGGGGTCGTGGAGTCCGGCTCTTCCATTGACCTTGTATGGCACAGACTCCGGGTTTCGCAGTCGTCTGTTGGATCTGAGCGGTGCGGCTCACTTCGTTAGGGCATAATAATATGTAATCCAACCGAGTAGTATTTATCGCTTAAGGCAAAACATGGAACATTAGTTGAGGCCCTACTTGTGTAGTTGATCTTGTTGTACCTTGTAGTTACTTATAGGTTCCCTATGTTATGTGGTAAGATCTTATAAATCTTATCTTATCAATCATGTTCCATAAAGAACTACTTGGTTATATGCCTTCCGTACATCTTGGTAATCTTGATGGTATTAATAGCTTTGCTCAATATGCTGCTCTTGTTATACTTATTCAGTTATTTGTTGTTATCTTCTTTAACCTTTAAGGTTTTATAGTTTCGGTGGGGAGTTATGTTTCTCACTGGGACTGTGTGTCTCACCTCGTTGGTTTACAACCTTTTTAGGTGATCGTACTAGACGTGATGGTGGTCACGGGGTTGCGTCCGAGTAGCAATAAGAGCAGTAGAAAGCAAGAGATGGATACACTACTGTTTTGGTTGTTTTGTAATAGAGTCCTAGAGTCATCCCTGTACTCTCAGGTCCTCAGAGGCATTTTGACGTTGTTTTACGATGTATAGCTGGTGAATCTTTGTATATCCTGCTACTGGCCAAATGTGGCCTGTTATGTATGTATTAATAAGTGATGAACTCATGGGATGAAAAGATAGCTGATCTTATAAGCTGTGAACACATATCAAGACTTGTAAATATTTTTATAACCTATTTTCTTGTAGGATGAGGATCTGGATGTAATAGTTTCTTGATTTATCTGCTTTCCAAAATCAATTTTATTTACCCCATGTTTTTGGTAATAGGTGGTTTATGGTGTTTTTCGCACGTTTTTGCGTGGCACCTCATTGTATGTGTGATAGCAAGATGTGTCGTCACAAGTTTTGGTATCAGAGTCCTAGGTTCGCTGAGTCTATAGGGATCTAGGACTAGGTTGTGTCTGTTCTTGTGAGTTTTCCAGATTTTCTTACAATCATCTTCTGCCCTCAGTGGAAGAAAAAGCCAAGATGTCTGGAAACCATGAAGAACATGCTGCCGAGAGTAGTGAGGATGCATCAGTTGATGGAGCTGGAGGGCATGCACATGAATATCGAGTCCCTGAGGTTCCCCAACTTGACCCAGCCATTCTCAAAAACCCTGCCTACCGGCATCTTATGGGGCAGATGATGGCTACGATGAATCTAATAGTAGAGAGATTGCCAGTGCCTCCACCGAGAGCATAGGCTCCCCATGGTGAAACATCGGGTATTGGGAAGACCTTTGAGTGGCTTTGCCGAGTCGGAGCTTCAGACTATGTTGAGACGGCTGATCCGACAGATGAAAATCTGTGGCTAACAGGTCTTGAGAAGGCCTTCTGGATCCTCGACATCCCCGAAGTAGACAAAGTCAAGCACGCTGTTACCTTCTGAAGGGTAGATATGGCCACTGGTGGGACATCGAGGAGGAGAAGTGACCCAGTGGTGTGATTGGTTGGGAGGTCTTCCGGCGAGAGTTTGTCTGTAGATACTTTCCGAAGACGTATCTAGATGAGAAGATCAACCAGTATGAGCACCTGCGCCAAGGAATGATGAGCATCACCGAGTATGAAGCCTAGTTCATGGACTTGCTGAGGTTTTGTCCTCACATGGCAACAATGGATGATGAACGGATCAGGCGGTTTGAAGGGTCTGAGTGCAGAATTGACAACACTAGCTGCCTCCCTAGAGAACAAAGAATGGTTTGCTATGTTCATGAAATCTATCCGGAGGATCGAACGGTCAGTTAGGGAAAAGAGAGAGGACATGACCAAGAAGAGGCCTGCTCAGTTTTAGGGACAGAGGTCTGGTGGCTTCAAGAAGCCAAGGTTTTCAACACCTTCCATGATGAGAGGTTCTAGTGTACCATCACAGTGGTCTCCAAGTAAGGGAAGAGGTTATGTTTCTTCAACATCAAAGGCACATAGTACAACTTCAGTGGCAGTGACAGGGCCGTCTAGGCCACAGTTTGAGGATAGGGCATGCTATATCTGCGGACAGACATGGAATTTCAAGTCAAACTGCCCAAGGAAAGATGTTGAAGTGACACAAAAACCAAGGCAGAATCAGTAAGGGGTAGATAGACAACAGCCCAGTGGTGGCAGAGGGAGAGGATGCGGTCAAGCGTCGCAAGATGGATCATCTGCTCAAGGAAGCAGAGGACGCGGACGACCGCAAGCAACAGATCGATTCTATGCTATGAGTCAACTAGAGGCAATAGTCAACCCACGAGTGGTGGCAGGACAGATGGATTTATTTCATTCTGATTTGTCTTCTTCTTGCTTTATATCCGTTCTGGTTGACCCGAGTGCTACACACTCTTTTATCACACGTTCTATGCTTGATAACTGTCATTTACATGTTAGTTGTAAGAAAGATAGCTTGTTGTTAGAAACCCCTCTTGACGGTTCTTCAATGCTTTGGGAAGTATGTCCATCATGTGTTCTATCCTTTTCAGGATACAAGATACAAGTAGATCTTATACCACTTGATATGCATGGATTCGATGTGATCCTTGTGATGGATACCTTAGAGAGGTATGAGGTTGTGTTGGATTGTGGTTCCAAGCAGGCAGTGTTTGATAACGGCAGTTAGAAGTGGGTCTTCCAAGGAGATAGAAAGATTCTCCCGACAAGTCTGGTGTCAACTATGGTGGTAGAAAATTTGTTGCGGCAAGGATGTAAGGCATTCTTAGCTCACATCATGGATACCAAGGAGAAAGGTCCTAGACTTGAGGAGGTGACGGTTTTCCGAGAGTTTGCAGATGTGTTTCCTGATGAGTTCCCCAGTGTTCCTCCACCTTGAGAGATTGATTTTGAGATCAATCTGGTTCCAGGAACACAACCAGTTGTGCAGACGCCATATAGGATTGCACCAATAGAGATGGCAGAGCTCAAGAAGCAGTTATAGGAATTATTGGAGAAAGGTTACATCTGATCGAGCATGTCGCCTTGCGGTGCTCTAGTTTTGTTTGTTAAGAAAAAGGACGGATCAATGCAGCTATGCATAGACTATCGGTAGCTGAACAAAGTCACGATCAAGAACAAGTACATGTTGCCGAGGATAAACGATCTGTTCGATCAGTTGTGTGGTGCTACAATGTTTTCAAAGATCGATCTACGGTCTGGATATCATCAGTTGAGGATTAAGGAAGATGACATACCAAAGTCAGCTTTTAGGATGAGGTATGGTCACTATGAGTTTGTGGTTATGCCGTTTCGGCTAACCAATGCACCTGCTACTTTCATGGACCTGATGAATCGAGTGTTTTGTCCGTTCATAGATCAGTTTGTTGTAGTCTTTATAGATGACATTTTGATCTATAGTCGGGACAGGCAAGAGCATGAGCGACATCTTCGACAAGCATTGACTCTTCTTCACCAACATCAGTTGTATGCCAAGTTCAGTAAGTGTGAGTTCTGGTTGGAAGAAGTAACTTTCTTGGGTCATGTGATATCTGCAGAAGGAGTCAAAGTGGACCCCAGGAAGGTGGAGTCAGTTGCAAATAGGGAGCAACCAAAGACGTCGACAAAAGTTCGTAGTTTTCTGGGTTTAGCAGGATACTACCGGAGGTTTATAAAGGACTTCAGTGTGATCGCGTTGCCAATGACAAAGTTGACTAGGAAGGATGTACCTTTTTTCTAGGATGATCGTTGTCAGCAAGCTTTCCATAGTTTGAAGGAGAAGCTGACTAGTGCTCCAGTGTTAGTCCTGCCAGAGCCTGGGAAGGGCTACGTTGTTTTCTGTGATGCTTCCAAGAAGGGCTTAGGATGCGCGCTGATGTAGGAAGACCATGTGGTTTCTTTTGCTTCGCGACAGCTTAAGAAACATGAGGAGAACTACCCGACCCATGATTTGGAATTGGCAGCGGCGGTTCATGCGTTAAAGATTTGGAGACACTATCTTTATGGGGAAGTGTGTCAGATCTTTACGGATCATAAGAATTTGAAGTACATCTTCTCACATAATGAGCTAAACATGCAAAAACGTCGTTGGATGGAGCTAATCAATTATTATGACTGCACCATCGAGTATCACCCTGGTAAGGCAAATGTGGTAGCTGATGCGCTTAGCTGAAAGTCTTCTTCTCTTCCTATGAAGAAGGCACAATTGGGTTCCTTAGTATGCCATAGATGGGATATGTTTGTCTCCTTGCGGCAGATGAATGTGCAGATGGAAGTTTCCTTGTTAGCAGGACTTTTGGCACAAATGCAAGTAAAGCCCACGGTGAGACAGCAAATCAAAGATGCATAACAAACAGATGATACAGTGCTGTTGATCAGGTCAGAGCTCGGTAGAGAAAGGCGTGATGGGTTCCATAGGTCTGAGGATGGATTAGTTTGTTATCATGATAGGATCGTGGTCCCCGATGCTGATAATCTAAGGAAGCTAGTGCTCGAGGAAGCACACACTTCGATGTAGTTATGCATCTAGGAGTCACCAAGATGTATCAAAATCTTAAGGACATGTAGTGGTGGCCTGGCTTGAAGAGAGATGTGGCCGAGTTTGTGGCTAGGTGTGCGGTGTGCCAGTAAGTTAAGGCTAAGCATCAAAAGTCGGTAGATACATTACAACCCCTACCAATACCACAATGGAAATGGGATCATATAACCATGGATTTCATGGTTGGTTTGCCAAGGACAGCTAAGAATCATGATTCCATTTGGGTAATAGTGGACAGATTGATGAAGTCTGCCCATTTCATACATGTGAAGACAACATATGCAGCCGAGAAGCTCACTCGGGTATATGTAGATGAGATAGTGTGTTTCCACGGTGTACCAGCAACGATAGTTTTCGACAGAGGTCCTCAGTTCACGAGTCGTTTCTGGGAACAGTTGCACAAAGTATTGGGAACGCTTTTGAGGTTCAGTACCGCTTTCCACTCAGACATATGGACAGTCTGAAAGGACTATTCAGACTTTGGAGGATCTTCTTCGGGCTTGTGTTTTGCAATTCCTAGGCAGTTGGGATATACATATTAGTTTGATAGAGTTCGCCTATAATAATAGTTACCATTGGAGCATTGACATGGCTCCTTATGAGGCCTTATATGGTAGGAAGTGCAGATCTCCTTTATGTTGGTATGAGTCTGGTGAGTATCAACTTTTGGGTCCTGAGTTAGTACAGCAGACAACAGAAATGATCAAAGCGATACAACAACAATTGAAAGCGGCATAGGACAGACAAAAAGTCTTATGCAGACAATCGGCAACGACCTTTAGAGTTCCAAGTGGGAGACAAAGTGTATCTCAAGGTCTCGCCTTGGAAATGCATGCTAAGGTTTGGCCAGAAATGTAAGCTAGCACCCAGGTATATGGGGCCATAACTGGTCATAACACGTATTGGCAAGGTAGCTTACAAGTTAGAGTTGCCGCTAGAGTTGCATAGGTTACATCCAGTGTTCCACGTCAACATGATAAAGAAAAGTCATCCAGACACAGGGACAGTGATACAACCAGTTGAGGCCGAGCTTGATGAAGATGTGACCTACGAGGAAGGTCACGTGATGATCCTTGATAGAAGAGTAAAGAAGTTGAAGAGGAAGGACCTGGTTCTGATAAAGGTTCTTTGGCATCATTGTGGCGTTGAGGAAGCCATGTGGGAGCTTGAGGGACAGATGAGGAGGAAGTATCCCTCACTTTTCTCTTTGGATTTCGGGGATGAAATCCCTTTGTAGAGGTTTATAGCTTGTAAGGACCCTGACCTCCATTTTGGGCTAGTCCTATTTGCCTTGCCTAACCCTGGTGTTTAGTTTCTTGCTAATCACCTTTAATGGTGATTAGGGTTTTCTTGTGCTTGTTGAGTGTTGGAGGTGCTACTTGCAATTTACCCAAGAATAGGGTTGATGGGCAAGTTATCACCTTGAGAAGTGTTCTTCTCTCTCCTTGCTTTCTCTAGTGTTGAGAGGAAGGGTTGGGCTCGCTGCTTGAGTTGCTTTGGGTTTGGATGAGCTTTGTTGGGCCTTGTTTTGCCTTTCTTGGGCCTTTCCCTTGCCTTGTTGGACCTTGTGTCGGGCAAGAGTGCCTTGTATCAGCCATAGGTGTGTCGCCCAGGGAGGTGTGTCAGGCATGGAGATGGGGTGTATCGGCCATGCACCACCTTTGACTCCAAGCCTCGTTTGTGTCACCACTCTAGTGGACACTTTGTACATGATGCTTGCATGTGGCAATTGCCTTGGACATGTGTATGGGGCAAGAAGTGAGGGTGGCATTGCCCATGGAAAAGTGTCCCTAGGTGGGTGACACTTTGCCTTGTTTTACCTTGGTTTCTCCTCCATCCTCTTCTATATATGTGTTCCCTTTCACTTGCTAGGGATCCTTTTAGTTCCTTAGTTTCTCCTCTCCCTTGGTGCACGACACCTCCCCTCTACTATATTAGTGGCCGATCCTCCTCCTTCTCCTTGGAGTCTTCTTCTTCCTCTAATGGTGGCCGAACCCTAGAGTGCTTTGTTCTTCTTCTTGTGGTGGTGCTTGAGCTTGGAAGCTTGGTGCTAGGAGCTTGGAGCTTGCTTAAGGCGGGTTACATAACTCCTAACCCTAACCATACTACCTTCTTCTATATTCTTATATGTTTTCATATGATCATAATCGGCCATGTATGTTGCTAGATATGTTTCTTGCTTAGTTACACCTTTAGTCTTATGGTTATAGTAATCTTGTTGTTATGGTTGAGGTTTTGTGCCTTTGTACCCTAGTTGGCTGAACCATGGTTTAGAGTTTTCTGGTTGAGCAATACCCCTTTTCTCTCCTTTGGTCTTGAGAAGTGAATCCGACCCTAGTGATATAGACAATACCCCTCTCTCTTGGTTGTTGAGAGGTGGTTCTATACTCTAGTTGCTTGGGTAATACTCTTCTCTCACCATGGATTTGAGAGGTGAGCTTGGGTGGAGTGATGGCCTAGTTGTGGTTGGCATCTTGGCCGATGTGGAAATAATCTGTCATGTTGCTCGATTAGTGATGGAGGTTGTACAAAACCCCTCTCTCTTGGTTGTTGAGAGGTGAGCCAATTCTCTTGATCTTTAGGGTTTCTAAGATGGTGATCTTGAGGTTGATGATGATCATGTCGGGATGAGTTTGAGCCTTGCGCGATACCCATGTCATGGTGCTGCCCGATACCCTCTCTTGGACTAGAGTGTTGGGTCAATATGATTATGTTGGGTTTGGGCGATACACCTTGGTGTTTTCCTTGTGTGTTGGCCGATGGGATGAGGCTAGCTTGGTTGGATGATAGGCTCTCCCTTGGTGCCCTTGTATCGAAGGAAAATGTGTACATCAGTGGGTGATATAGGGTTGGCCTAGGCGCCATGGCTCTAGCCGATATGGTAGTTGTTGCCCGATATAACCCTAACCCTAAACATGGTAGGCTGATAAGGCCTTGTCCGGTTCAGTAGAATGTTGTCACCTTTGTTGCACGACATGCCCCATAGACTTAGTTGCACGATGCACTTTGTGTTCTTCCCAGTTGCACGACACACATTGAAGTGGTAGCCTGACATCTTCACTTTAGGGTTGGCCGATATGTGGCTAGAGTGCTTGGGCGATATGAGGGAAGTTACCCTGCCCGATACCACCTCTAGTGGGGGGAGTCCTCTACCCGTCACACTTCTTGTGAGGGTAGTGGGCACTTCTAGTGAGGGTTACATTCCACTCAAAAACCCATATGATATATCTTTATCATGTAATCACATCCTTGTTGATAATGAATTATGGATTATGGATTGTGAACCTTTGACATGTTTGATACTTAAAGTTGATGCCAGATACTTTCACATGTTTTGAATAGATGCCCATGATTTGATTGTAGTGAGGTAATTGATATAGTAGGACACACCTATGTAAACATGGCATGATAAACAATGGAGTTAGATATATCTGGTAATTTTAAAAGTTGTCTCTTTTGTTGTGTTTACTAACCATGCAGGCTATAAGATGAATTCATAGCCAGGAAAAAGATATGAGGCTTATGCATTTGAATAATACTATGTCATGATGATAACTCTTGTTGATGAGATAACATGTATCACCTGTATATTAAGATATGTCTGTGAACCTAATGAAGGACATGTGCCTAGTGAGATACTATCCTCTTATTGACGAGATAGGGATTTTATCCCAAGTGATGATGTGAGATAGTGATGATGCCTTGAGAGGCAGTGGCTTTCTGCGATAAGGGATTGAGATCCCAGGACAATGTGATGATAACAATAATAATATAGCTCGATGATTCCATGTTATACAACTTGGTTGCCTCAACAATTCACTTAAAATATACGAATTAATTACAGTGAAATATTTCATGTAGTTTGCCCTGGCCATAGACCCATCATCATCAGCAGTTGGTGATGGTGAAACGGCTTCTCCTGCAGGTTAACCCAGAGCACATATTGTTGAATATGTGAGGTTTCTCCTAGCCTAAAATAGAGAGGATTCGAGTGCAACTTCGGTTGTAGACTCAAGATGTGTATAAGAGCATGGTGAACAAGCCCATGGCTCAGTGTGATAGAGCATGAATGCATTCATGGCTTAGGGAGCATGGTGAATTGGCCCATGGCTCAAATATACTAGCGCTGAGACTTGTACCAAGGTGGTCTAGAGAAAGGATAGCCTACGGGAGCTGACCTTGTGGCTAAGGCCACTTTAGCATGAGACTGTGGTCCTACTTTGGTTCTCGTGCACTGACCACGAGGTGGTGGGGTCGTGGTGTCCGACTCTTCCATTGACCTTGTATGGCACCGACTCTGGGTTTCGCAGTCGTCGGTTGGATCTGAGTGGTGTGGCTCACTTCCTCAGGGCATAATAATACGTAATCCAGCCGAGTAGTATTTATCGCTTAAGGCAAAACATAGAACATTGGTTGAGGCCCTGTTTGTGTAGTTGATCTTGTTGTACCTTGCAGTTACTTATACGTTCCCTATGTTATGTGGTAAGATCTTATAAATCTTATCTTGTCAATCATGTTCCATAAAGAACTACTTGGTTATATGCCTTCCGTACATCTTGGTAATCTTGATGGTATTAATAGCTTTGCTCAGTATGCTGCTCTTGTTATACTTATTCAGTTATTTGTTGTTATCTGCTTTAACCTTTAAGGTTTTATAGTTTCGGCAGGGAGTTATGTTTCTAGTTGGGACTGTGTGTCTCACCTCGTTGGTTTACAACCTTTTTAGGTGATCGTGTTAGACGTGGTGGTGGTCGTGAGGTTGCGGCCGAGTAACAAGAAGAGCAGTAGAAGGCAAGAGATGGATACACTGCTATTTTGGTTGTTTTGTAGTAGAGTCCTAGAGTCATCCATGTACTCTCAGGTCCTCAGAGGTGTTTTGACATCATTTTACGATGTATAGCTGGTGAAGATTTGTATATCCTGCTGCTGGCCGGATGTGGCCCGTTATGTATGAATTAACATGTGATGAACTCATGGGATGACAAGACAGCTGATCTTATAAGCTGTGAACACATATCAAGACTTGTAAATATTTTTATAACCTATTTTCTTACTGGATGAGGATCTGGATGTAATAGTTTCTTAGTTTATCTGCTTCCCAAAATCGGTTTTATTTACCCCGTGTTTTTGGTAATAGGTGGTTTATGGTGTTTTCCGCACGTTTTCGCATGGCACTTCATTGTCTGTGTGATAGCGAGATGTGTAACGTCATCCAATCATATTGTAACATCCCTAGATTTTGATATCTCCAAACCCTATTGGGAATGAGATGTCAAAATCCGAAAACATCATCCAATGATATCATAGAGCAATGAGGAAGTAACATACGCATACATGAACATACTACATAACATACACCATAACAGTCTCAACATTTAACACATTTATATTAGAACATGAATTGCAATTGCATATTGAAAGAGAAATTTACACATAGTCTGAACATGTATGCTAACTAGGATCTACACAAAAGGTACAACCTGAACACTGCTCACTTCACATATTTTATCCCATGCTAGCTCTGAACCTAAAACATATGGGAAACAACGAATCAACACACAAGGTGTCGAGTACATGGGTAGAAAGATACATATATTCATGGTTTTCATAATTTGAAAAGATTTTCAAAAAGAAAGAAGGAAGATCATAGAAAAATTTTATTGATTAAGCGAAATACAACAATTTTTATTCATTTTTCTAGATGAGTTGCATTATCAAGGTGGACTAGTACCAAAACATATATATTGGGCCCATCCCCGTATACTGAGTACTCTAGGGAAACTCTCCGTACACCGTGTGCTCTAGGGAGGTGTACTAGTCAACATTAATCCATTCTCTCGTAAGGGGAATAATGATCACCTTAAATAACTACAAAACATCTACTCATCATTTATATTTTTAAGTCATAAACCATCGAGTACTATATAGTGCTACTACATCCAATATTTCCAAATAGAAGAGAGAGCATACATACATATCATGATTGCAACCAAGAAAACCATAGTCATATACTTAAATAAAAACCCATGTACCTGAGTTCAGAGATTCTTTAGACATCCATGATCATCTACAACTTTGTCCATGACCTGATTAATAACAATTATTCATCATTAACACATGGTTCATACATTCTTGATATTGTAGGTCCAAATTAGGGTTTTGGTCAAACCTAGGTTAATGTGATGTTAGGATGGTGTCTAGTATTTTTAATCTGACATATATGTCATTATTAAGGTCTGGTACGAATTTCATATTTTTCTGATGCTTTATCCATTTTCTAAAATTATTATGAGAAAAAAGCATCTTATAAGTCATTAATGCAGAAAGTCCTAATATTTTGGCAATATACTTCTGATCAGGTTCAACATATTGTCTCTACATGATATCAGGGTCTAGAGTAAAGTTTCTCAGAATTTATGTCAATAAATATCATTTATTACATTTAATATATCCTAACAAATGTGTCATCTTGTAAAAACTAGTAATAATACTACATCAAAGGTTTTATCTAAGGGTTTCATCATGAAAAGGGCATTTTTCTGAATCCAAGGGTATTTTTGGGGCATTTATTGGCCAAGGGAGCTATTTATAGGCTATTTTCTATTAATACATTTATATCTGAGATTGGGGAAGGTATTTACCTATTTATTTGAGTTGGTATCGGATCATTGAGTGGATCTGCCTCGTTGTCAACCTGCACACCTGCCTGATCCATCGTCTCCCCCACGCAAGCTCGCACCCTCGATCACATCTTCTACAGGTCCCGCTGGTGCGTAGTGAGGCATCAAACGAGGTCATTACCTCCGCAACGTCTGACCATGTTGGAATCTTCATATTCGAATCATTGTGAATGTCTCTAGACAATCATCAGAGATCTCTAGGTCACCAGGTCCAAGGAACCAAAGACAAATCCTCGAGGAAGTGCCCAACTTCACCGAAAGAGCTTTCACGCTTGCAATGGGATCAACGCAGCTGGCAGCCAGGTTTGGTTGGGTCCTCCCATGATCACTCTCTATCTCCTTGTGATTACATATTTGGGCCTTCATCTTCCTCGGCCACTCGAGCTTCATGGCAGAGCTTAGGGCCCTGAACTGGTGATCTGGTTCATTCGAGGGAACCCATCCTCCAGATCGATAGTCCTACGACGCCTGGGCATGTCACCACGGTAGAAGATGTTGACGAGTAACACCATGACCTACATGCCTCCTCGCTTGGTCCTCTGGTATGTAGAACACCTGTGTGTGGTGGGCACATCAAGCATGTGAAGATGTGCTTTGGAGCTCCTCGACGCCTTTGCCTCTTCTTGTGATACGAGGTTGTCATCGTGGGAAAGAGAATTGAAGGTCTATTTTCTACAGGTCCACACAACCACCAACATTTCAAATTCGGATTGAGATATCAGAGGAGATCAATCCCGTCAGTCTGCTGGTTGCACCACCGCCACACCTAAGAGCTCTGGCTTCTGGTTGTGAGCAAGCAACAGGGAATACCAGATCTATATCCCTTCTTCTTCAAGCTACCCTCCCGAGCCCTGGATGCATCTCGTAGAAAGAAACCTCACCCAATCCAAACTCAGCCATCATGGAGCATGGCCACATGCAAGACAAGAAGACGATGACCTCCTACATTCTCTGCGTTAAGCCTAAGTATTGGGGCGGGGCACTGGGGATCAGGGAGATCAAAAATTCTATTGATGACCGACATCACATCTTGCTTCGCCCTCTTGGACTCCAAATCCAAGGTGTGGAATGATGGATCTCGGCCTCCTCTACCATACACCATCCTCTCTACCCCTTCACGACTTCTTCCTACTGTAATTTTGCTGCATACGGTAGTGGTGAGGTGAGTGAAATAAGATGTCGGTATCTCTCTTCTCCCTACCATAAGAGGTTTGCGAGGGGTTGTTTAGATCCAGGGAGTGCGGCGGAGTGAGCATACTTAGCTAGTCTCCCAGATTCATCATCATGACTACTTCTTTAAGTGTCTAGATTGCGGCCACCTAATCCTCAAATTTCGGAACTGGTAGATGATGGGAACAAGTGCCCCGTGACCAGTTAATAAAATTGTCAAGTATATTTCGCATTCCTATGTAATCAAATAATCTAGTATCATAAATCTTCCATATCACTAAATAAGAATCTCAATTAGAATTGAAATTCCAAACATATACTCATCTTGACCTACTAAATCTTTATTCCAAATAACATCATATCTAGGATTAGCATGATCAAAGATAATTATCATTTGATCTATAACTATAGCTGGATGACTTCAACTCACTTAGTACAATTGTGATGGAATTTCAGAATCGCTCTTCAACCATTCAGATTTATGTATATCACTACAACATGTTTAATCTCATAAATACTTAAATTCACTTACAAAAGCCACCATCCTAGTTGAACTCAATCAGATGTCACAATCATATGTCACATCTCTAATCAACCCTTATCAATGTAAAAGAGTCCATACTCAAATACTCGATTCCTCAAATTAAATTTTCCCTAAAATTCTAGGTTATCACATTCACCCCACCTTATATGGAATTTCGTCCTCAAAATATAGCTAATGCCATACTTAAGATGATATCGAAGTGTTCAACTTCATAAATGTCACCACTTTTAGGTTCCAAAGTTCTCATATTTCTATGTGTATCCCAAGTCGACATATTATCTTCTCCATCATCTAGGGTGTACCCACCCCACCTTATATAGGTTGAAGCAATACATTTCCTTTTCGAATTGAAACATCATTTAATGGCTTAGTCATCACTTGACATCTTTCATTCTAGGATTGACATCCATTATTACCCTAATAACTAGGGATTTATTTACTCATATAGAGTTGAGAATGTATTACTAAGGGTTTCCTCTTTCACACCATTAAAGTGTGCAAGGTGATATCAAGATTCTACATAATTTAATAATAGATCATTCATACTTAACATTACTAGTATGGATTTACGATCAAAATCTTACTTAAATTTCATCAATATATAAGAACTTACTTTATATGTCTGAGTATAGAGTTTCACCCTACGGTGTGAGATTTATCATCAAACTAGAAGTTTAGAGTTGTAAGAGGGAGTTTAGGAACTATATTTCGTGGTCATGTATCTATGATCCAAATATATCTTTATTTCAAGCTCGTGTTTTCTTATTTATATGTCTCGTGTATGATATGAAGGAAAAGAGAATATACTAAATTAAACCTATCATTTTGAACTTGAATATTACAAGTGTGACATAGGAAGGGATTATAGATAGGTCAAGTTTATCATGATTTCAAACTTGAATATTACATGTATGATATAGGAAGGGAATATAGAATAGGTCAAGCTTATACGAGTGACTCCTGATATATAAATCATCTATATAACTCAAGTGAGGTTTCTAGTATCATTTATTAAAAAAGAGAAGTAGAAGGAACAAATTTATGAGTATCTTATGCACAAGGCATTTTACTCTCAGAACCAGAGTTCATATATCACCTCACTTGCAGCTAATGATGATACTCAAAACATATGTCACTCAAGCTACACCTAACTCAATCAAAACTATTGACCTTTCTCATTATGAGTCACCTACCCATCAAATTTTTTTATTTAACACAACTCTCATATATAGGACTAAATCATGCAAAAGGACTCAACTCGTCTACTCAGGAGTAACCCAACTTAGGACACATCATTTCACATATTCACATATTTTTCATATATTAGTGGTAGGTCCTATGACCCTCTCCCTATGGGTCTCACTCTCTCTGGAGTTCACCACATATCTTGTCCTAACACTGAAGTCCTACTTTGTAAAGGAGCTTGAGGCTTATACACATTCCACCTTATCTTAACTTAGATTTCTTTAATAAGAAAGGAGTACGTCTTTTCATCATCAAGAGTTAGCTTAGATTTCCCAAAATTGGATTCAACTCATATACAACTTATATCCATATAAAGCAACTTAGATCACTAGAGGTAGAACTTTGATAAGATCATCCATGCTTATGTCAACTATCATTCTATCTTCTATTCTATGTATCACATATCTTTATGAGGCTCGAGACATCTATTCTAGATATACTCTCTCTTCTAGACATATGTCACCCCCTTCACTTAGGTTGCATGAACATTAACTACTCTACAGTGTGAGGGACACATTTTCACATTTACATATATATAATAAAATATTATATAATTTTTCTCTGAGAAGACAGACGTCAGAGAAAACTGTCGAGACTCGAGCCAATTGGAAAACAAAACCAAATCAGCAAAATTGAGTGTCCCATACACAATAGATAGTCTAGTGTCATGTCACCTAGTGAAATGGTGAGAACAAGGTGTAGACTAGTGTAGCTACCCAATGCATATGAGCTCTATATGAATAGGGTTTCACACACTTGTCTTAACCTAATTCTCGAACATCTAGGTTCTAACCTAGGGGCTAAGTCAAACCTTATTTCTATAGAACAACTTACTAAGTTTCTAGGATTTAAGGTGAAAGGTGAGGCTTAGTTTATATGTTTCATGGTGAGAAATTGTTAGGTGTAGCTATTGTTCATGCTCTGATACCAACTGTAACGTCTCCGGATTTTGATTTCTCCAAATCCTATTTAGAAAGAGATGTCAAAATCCAAAAACATCATCCAATCATATCAGAGAGAAATGCAGAAGCGACATACGCATACATAAACATACAACATAACACACACCATAACAGTCTCAACATTTAACATATTTATATTACAACATGAATTACAATTTCATATTGAAAGATAATTTTACACATAGTCTGAACATGTATGCTAACTAGGATCTACACAAAAGGTATAACCTAAACACTGCTCACTTCATGTTTTTTATCCCATGCTAGATTTGAACCTAAAACATACAGGAAACAATGAATCAACACACAAGGTATCGAGTACATGGGTAGAAAGATACATATATTCATGGTTTTCATAATTTGAAAATATTTGCAAAAAGAAAGAAGGAAGATCCTAGAAAACATTTATTGATTAAGAGAAATACAACAATTTTATTCATTTTTTCTAGATGAGTTGCATTATCAAGGTGGACTAGTGCCAAAACATATATATTGGGCCCATCCCCATGTACCGAGTACTCTAGGGAAACTCCCCATACACCGTGTGCTCTAGGGAGGTGTACTAGTCAACATTAATCCATTCCCTCATAAGGGGAATAATGATCACCTTAAATAACTACAAAACATCTACTCATCATTTGTATTTTCAAGTGATAAACCATCGATTACTATATAGTGCTACTACATCCAATATTTGCAAATAGAAGATAGAGCATACATACATATCATGATTGCAACCAAGAAAACCATAGTCATATACTTAAATAAAAACCCACGTACCTGAGTTCAGAGATTCTTTAGACATCCATGATCATCTAAAACTTTGTCCATGACCTGATTAATAACAATTATTCATCATTAACACATGGTTCATACATTCTTGATATTGTAGGTCCAAATTAGGGTTTTGGTCAAACCTAGGCAATGTGATGTTAGGATGGTGTCTAGTATTTTTAGTCTGATCTATATGTCATTATTAAGGTCTGGTATGAATTTCATATTTTTCTGGCGCTTTATCCATTTTCTAAAATTATTATGAGACTAAAAGCATCTTATAAGTAATTAATGGAGAAAGACCTAATATTTTGGCAATATAGTTCTGATTAGGTTCAACATATTGTCTCTACATGATATTAGTGTCTGGAATAAAGTTTCTCAGAATTCATGTCAATAAATATCATTTATTACATTTAATATATCCTAACAGACGTGTCATCTTGTAAATTAAAAACTAGTAATAATACTTCTTCAAGGGTCTGTTCTAAGGGTTTCATCATAAATAGGGCATTTTTCTAAATCTAAGGGTATTTTTGGGGCATTTATTGTCCAAGGGAGCTATTTATAGGCTATTTTCTATTAATACATGTATATATGTGATTGGAGAAGGCATTTACCTATTTATTTGAGTTTCTATTAGATCATTGAGTGGATCCACCTCATATTCAACCTGCACACCTGCCGGATCCGTCGTCTCCACCACTCAAGCTCGCACCCCTGATCATGTCTTCTACAGGTCCCGCTGGTGCGCAATGAGGCATCAAACGAGCTCATTGCCTCCGTGATGCCTGACCATGTTGGAATCTTCTTATACAGATCATTGTGCATGTCTGTAGCCAATCATCAGAGCTCTCTAGGTCACCAGGTCCAAGGAACCAGAGACAAATCCTCCAGGAAGTGCCCAGCTTCACTGAAAGAGCTTTCACGCTCGCAGTGGGATCAACGCAGCTGGCGGCCATGTTTGGCTGGGTCCTCCCATGATCGCTCTCTATCTCATTGTGATTACATCTTTGGTCCTTCATCTTCCTCGGCCACTCGAGCTTCATGGCGGACCTTAGGACCCTGAACTAGTGATCCAGTTAGTTCGAGGGAACCCATCCTCCAGATCGATAGTCCTACGATGCCTGGGTGCATCACCACGGTAGAAGATGTTGACGAGTAACACCATGACCTACATGCCTCCTCTCTTGGTCCTCTAGTTTGTAGAACACCTATGTGTGGTGGGCAGATCAAGCATGTGAAGATGTGCTTTGGAGCTCCTCGGAACCTCTTCCCCTTCTTATGATACGAGGCTGCCGTCATGGGAATGAGAATTGAAGGTCTATTTTCTACAGGTCCACATAACTTCCAACACTTCAAATTTGGATCGAGATATCAGAGGAGATGAATCCAGTCAGTCTACTGGTTGCACCACCGCCGCACCTAAGAGATCCGGTGTCTAGTTGTGAGAAAGCAACAGGGAATACCAGATCTATATCCCTCTTCTTCAAGCTACCCTCCCGAGCCCTAGATGCATCTCACAGAAAGCAACCTCTCCCAATCCAAACTCGGCCATCATGGAGCATGGCCACATGCAAGATAAGAAAAAGACAACCTCCTACATTCTCTGCAACAAGCCTAAGTGTTGGGGCGGAGCACTGGGGATCAGGGAGATCAGAACTTCTATTGATGATCGGAATCACATCCTACTTTGCCCTCCTAGACTCCATATCCAAGGTATGGAATGATAGAGCTCATCCTCCTCTACCATACACCATCCTCCCTACCCCTTCAGGACTTCTTCCTACTATAATTTTGCTACATACGAAAGTGGTGAGTTGAGTGAAATAAGATGTTGGTATCTCTCTTCTCCCTACCCTAAGAGGTTTGCGAGGGGTTGTTTAGATCCAGGGAGTGCGGTGGAGTGAGCGTACTTATCTAGTCTCCCAGATTCATCATCATGACTACCTCCTTAAGTGTCTAGATTGCGGCCACCTACTCCTCAGATTTCAGAACTGGTAGATGATGGGAACAAGTGCCCCGTGACCAATTAATAAAATTGTCGAGTATATTTCTCATTCTATGTAATCAAATAATCTAGTATCATAAATCTTCCATATCACTAAATCAGAATCTCAATTAGAATTGAAATTCCAAACATATACTCATCTTGACCTACTAAATCTTTATTTCAAATAACATCATATCTAGGATTAGCACGATCAAAGATAATTATCATTTGATCTATAACTACAGCTGAATGACTTCAACTCACTTAGTACAATCGTGATGGAATTTCAGAATCACTCTTCAACCATTCAGATTTATATATATCACTACAACATGTTTAATCTCATAAATACTTAAATTAACTTACAAAATCCACCATCCTAGTTGAACTCAATCAGATGTCACAATCATATGTCACATCTCTGATCAACCCTTATGAATGTAAAAGAGTCCATACTCAAATACTCGATTCCTCAATTTAAAATTTCCCTAAAATTCTAGGTTATCACACACATTCAAGCATTTGAAACCATATAAACACACATAGAAAATATGGAACAAAGATGGGTATGTATACCATATGTTAGAATAAATCTACTAATTTTCATGATATATGAGCCTTTAGATATCATTAGGAACCAAGATTAGTCATTAATAAGATAAGATACCTCACTAAGGTCTAAACAAGTCACAAATGTACATTTAGGACATCAAGTCAAAGAAGGGTGATTAAGGTTCCCATAATGCTCAAGGCTCATATAAGCTACTGATTTGAGGTTATGAAAGTAGATTGAATGTTATAGATCCCATTTTTATCATCCACATGTATCAGAAGAAGTCAAACATAGTCAAAGATTATTATTCTTTATAATAATAGGGAAAAAATAAAGAGATTTAGGGTCTACAAATTGGCTGATGTTGTAGATCTTTTTGAGTTGATCAATTTGATATATAGGTTCATATATTTTGGTCATAGGATGACCAAGCTATGCATTTTTGAACATTTGCACCAAGAACTATATATCTAAGAGGTTAGGGGTGCTATCCATCATACACCTGATCTGGGCCATCGATCCTTCATCTAACGGCCACATCAGGGCATTCTTCCTCTCGTCTTCATGCCCCATGGACTAGGGCCTAAGTGATGTGGCATGCGGAGAGTGGATAACACTAACTTGCTGTAGGCCCACCCAACTGCCCCTGGTCATGCTCAAGCTTGCTTGGCCGCTCACCAGTGGCTACGTGATGCTTCACACCGTCAATAGCCACTCCACAATGTTGCTTTGGACTGCGTCCATGCATCTCATCTAGCCGACATGCGTGATCACCTTTGCAACTAGAAGGGGTCGAATATGGCCTTGTGGTGCTAGCCACACCACCCTCTGTCCTGCGGTGCCACCACACCCCTTGTATGGGGTCGAGGGACTATTGTTGTTGGTGCCCAAGATGCCTATCATGGTGGTGACTGGGGTGAGGCTAGAGTTTCAGAAGGTTAGGAATGATAGGAAGGAGGGTACCTATTATATCCTCAATTTTAGTAAAGTTGAATTATATAAATGTAAATTATGTTTTGGTAAATAAATCCCCTATTGTAATTATCGGGGGAATAACAATAGGGACCGCCTTTGTGGCATGCGTGCTTGTGTGCTTGTAGCACAAGTTAAATAAATAAAAGGAATTTGTACATTAATTGATAATAATGGTCTTTTATTACAATAAATGAAGTAATTGTCAAGTTGCCAAAAGGAATAGGATTTATGGTGTTTTAGATAATTAGAGGATAATTATCTAGATAATATTGGCAAACCCATGTTTGAGGAATCAAACAAGAATATTTCAATTTATATTTTATATACTTGAAAATAATAATGAATATGAAGAAGATTATAGAAGTTGGGAGTTAAAGGACACTCCATGAAATAATGGTAATTAATGAAAATTCATAAAAGAGCAACATGTGTACATTAGAAATTTTCAATTCGAGACCAAATATAAGTTGGAATATATTATTTTTTATTCTTTTTAAATCACATGTTACCAAAAGGAGAGGGTCAAGGTTTCTTCTCGTAACATGGGGATTTGTGAAAGAAAATCAAATAATTTATATAAAGGAATATTTGGAGGAATATATTGAAAAAAGAGATAAAGATTAGAGAGACTTCAATAATAAGATTATTGAGTATGGTACAAGTAATTATACTTATTTCTTAATATCATTTAGTTTGCAAACCAAGTTCTACAAAGATGAGGGAGTTGGCAGGATCCATGAAAGGAAAGAATAATTGTTCTTTTAATGGACTTTGGGTTAAGAATTTCTAGCTATGAGATATGTGAATAAAGCGTGTTAGAGAAGTCTGATTAATGATGAGTAAAGAACTTTCCCATCCAAGTAAGTCGGTGTATGTGTGTTTCCCTCGGTGCCTCTCTCTCCTCTTTGCCTGCCTTTTCTTTCCTCATAGTGATCACTTGGGTTTTCTCCTAGGATTTGGATATATATAGAAGATTACAGGAAGTTCTCTCGGTAACCAAGAACACATGGTCGTGGCCTCGATAGTCGATGAATCCCTGATAAGAATCCTTTCATTTCAAATCCTTGTATCCTCCTCTACACTGCTTGGACAGAACCACAGATGGTGACAATGAACAATGACTTGGTCCTTAGAAGGGCACAGTCGTGCCCTAATATTGGTGCACCTTCCTTCAGTGGTGATATGTTGATAACAGACCCAATACGTGGTGATGAAGAAGTGCCATGATAGACAAACAACTCCCTTTACCTCATCTTTCCCCTACTAGCCTGACCCTCCTTGGAAGTAATAGGTGGAAGAAGAAGAAGGAAGATGGGAGGTCGAATAGAGCGAGATGGGGAGAAGAGAGATGATAATCTACAATCTTCCCTGTCTGTGCTGAAAAGTTGGAGGCGTTGTTAGACCTGTAATTCCAGAGTGACCTCAGGCCTCATCTCATCACCATGGGCACCCTTGGCGTGACCCATTATAAGGTCAATTCCTGTGAGGCTTCCTGTAGGCACTCAACACCTTGCCAAGTCATCACATATCAGGGAGGGAGAAGCGATACGTGTTAAGCCAAAGTAGTGGGTGGGAGACTCTCTAGCACGAGGATAAGGAAAAGATAGGGGTCAAATGACTCCTATGCCCTGTTCACATGTTCAAGACATGGAGGGAAACTAAGTCTTTTCCTCCTAATTAAGAGCCGATTTTTAGTACGTCAACAATATAGAATAAATGTAGATGTGGCCTTTCTTGATTATCCTAATAAGGTTAATCTTGAAATAATTATAGAAAATGTTATGAATGCCCATATATAGGGAAACTATATATCAAGTTGATCAGGAAAATGAGAGGAACACAAAGGAAAATAATTTAGACCTAATTATTCTTTGTGCTCTAAAAGTAGTGAAATATGATTTAAAGTGATGATTAATGTATAAAAACCATAGTTTTGGTGATCATGATGCTAAAAATAGTCAATATGGTTATTTTGAGATGTGATCTAATTTTTTTGAATAATCTGATGATCATTATAATAAAGATGACAATTAGGGTTAATAAAGTGGATAGCTATACATGTGAATAAATAAGGGTTAGTTATGAAACCAAAGTTATATGTTTTTATGTTGATTAATGAAGTTAAGTTGATCTAAGTGTTCATAATAAAGGGATGTGGTAGCTTTGATATTCATGACAAAACCTTATAAGAGATAGGGTTCTTAAGTAATTAAAGTGAGAATCTTGGGAATTATGGTTTCGAGGCATAACCCCAATGGTAACTTGATACCACGGGTACCTAAACCCTAAATTGTTGGTTGTTTAACTAATTCATGTTCAACTATAATGCCAATATGAGTATCACATAAGTAAATGATAATATTCTAAACCCTAGGCTGACATATATCAAGGGGTGATGCACATGAGCCCTGGAGGGGACAATGATCACGCCTAAGATAATATATCCAGTAAGGGTTGGAATATGTAAATAATATACTAGTTCTTATGTGCAATACTTGATGCTTCTATGTGATTATCTTAGTTGCACACATTATGGTTGCTCCCTACGTACACAGTATAACTTGTTATACTGATTCATGTTTTGTTTGTTGGCATTTTAGGTACATGCTAATTATGAAGATGTCAACATGTGACAAACCAGATGGAAATTACCTAATAGCATTATGGATAAGTTAAAGGAGGATTAGATAGCTAGTTACTTCTTCTCAATAGGTATTATCATGAGGAATATCATTCTACATTTTTAAATAATATTAGTGAATTAATGAAATTATTTTTTGTTATTTATTATTTTCTAAGTCTGAATCCTTGAGAATATAGATAATGACTCTCAACTTGAAGGTCTTTCTTTAATTGGGGGATGCTGATAATGAGGTCATTACATTTGGTATCAATGTGCCAAAGTTTTCCAATAATATTTAATAGTTTATAATTTCAAGTAATCCGTATAAATAGGAGGGAATTATTAGGGCATTTTCTAAAGACGATGGTGTCTTGAAGGGACCACGAGCAGAGGTTGGCAATACTTTCCTCCACACCGCTAGTTATCCTAGGAGGACTCCTAGCCCCATGCTTTATACCTGGAAAAAGTTGGAATCTTTGCCCGAAGTAAAATACCTTTAGGGTTTCATCTCATCTCTTTCATCTACTTCTCGTCCTCTTTGCATAATAAACCCTAAAAGGAATTTCCCTCCTCTTCTCAAGTTAGGGTTTTGAAAAGAAGTAGGACTAAGACATCCTCTTCCAAATGATGTACATGTAATGTGTAAATAATAATGTACATGTAATGTGGAAATGGTAAAGTACATGTAACACTGAAATAATGATGAAATAAAACAAAGTGGTTTTATGGGTTGTAAGTATAAACCCTATATGGAGCTAGGTTTGGTCTAAAAGAACCCTAGGGGGTCAACGAACATGAAAACCCTAAGAGGTAGGGTATAGTCCCTAACTTTAACCGTAAAACCCTAATCATGATAAATACAAATAATGTGGTGATATAATACCCTAACCATATGAACCCATTTAAGGTAAGAGGAAAGAGAGAATATAAATGTTTCTAGTAACCCATGCATCATGGATGCATGTAAAAGAATAGGAATATAAATGAGTTATGTGACTCAGTCTCCCATGCACATGTGCATGTGGAACAAGACAGTAATATGAAAAGTTTTAAGAAACTTATGAACAACAAGTTATATAAGAATAACTTCTCAACTATCTCTGATGGGTGTAAGTGATAGATGTGGTATGTAAGAAATGAATCATGTTAGGTCATATACGTAGGTGAGATAAAGGTCCACACTAAGTTGACAGGTGATCGGATCACTTCAGGTCACATCCTTATGTGAGAGAAAGGTCCACATTAAGTCAACAGGTGATCAGGCTAAGGCCCATATATAATGTGTCCACTACAGGGACCACCCTAGAGAAAGGGTTCCCCACATGAATACACTCGGAATTAAATTCCCATAGATAATAAGTTGAGAAGTTAGAACAAAAATGCATGAGTATATACATGAGAAACATAATTAACTAATTGACATACATGTATATGCAAATATGAATATAACTTGCTCATTGCCTTACTGCTATCTCTGGAAGTTTAGTCATTCTAAAAATGACTATGAACCAAGCATAGATGGTAAGGTTGCTAAAGGGCCAAGCCCGTATGGGAAGGACAATGGAATACCAAGCCTGGATAGAATGGTATATGAAGAGCCAAGCCCGAATGGGAAGGCCAATGGAATACCAATCATGGATAGGATGGTATATGAGGTGTCAAGATGGGATGGGAAGACCAGAAGAATACCAAGCCCGACCAGAATGGTATGAAAGTCCACTGGGACTAGAACCCCATGAGAGGGTATCCCAAAGATTGAGAAAACAAGGGTTGAGAAGTTATAATAACAATAAAGATGGAAATATGAAACCTTTAAGGCTAGTATGACAACTCGAGGTGGGTCAACCCAAGAGTGGGAAGATGACCTATGGGCAGGGGGCAAAACCTTAGACCTTGGAGTCATGTTGTGTCTAGAGAAGCCTAACTTCTTCCTATCAGCCAAGAAGGCACCCAGGTTAAGGCCTTCCTTAGAAAGGTAAGTTGACTAAATCAATTTAAAGATTGAGGTAACCATGTAAAGAATTGAAAGGACATATATTGAGTATGATTCTTTGAACTCAAGTATTCCATCTCTTAGGGAAATGAGGAGAAGTCACTATGGAAGTGTTTAACAGTATGAGACCGAGCCCGAAAAATAAATGTTTCCTTGAAACGTTGCCATGAGTCCAATGAGGGGACATAAAGTGAATAACGAGCATTATAAGAGATGGAGTAATCTGGTTTAAAGAATTGCATATGAAAATAATGAGGTAATGATGAAACCCTTGGGAAGGATAGATCCCAAAGTCAATCCTAAGGTCAACTAGGGAATATTAAAGGTACATGGACTGATGGGATTAGGATTTGATTGTTCCTTGAATGCAAATGACCATTTAGTTGGGAGGTAACAATGATGTTTTCCCAATGCCCTTGTCTTAGGAGATTACTACCTCCGTGATGTTCATGTGGCCAATGGGTGAATGTGAGAGGCACTCCCTAGATGTATAAGGATGAGATCACTCCAAAATGTACCTATACCCATAGAGACCTCAAGTAAGCGGCTAAGGATCACATTACCTGAGGTGTAAAATGTAAAAGATATAAAGAAGTCATGTAATAATGAAATCTTAAGAGGATTTATGTACAAACTCAAGAGTGAAAGAAGAATTTGACTTAATCATATATAATAACATCGTGGAATTAAAAAGTAAGCATGGTTTAGAGTCATGTTCAAAATGATTCAACCTAAAGCATAGGATTTTGAGATAATGTGTGGTTATACCATCTTTTCTCTTGGAATGTGGGTGAAATTTGTGTTTGTGCTACAATCAAGTGCTTATTTCACTTAATTATTAGGGAGAGAGATTGCATAGACCTATGTCATGATTAAAGTTAACATATGAGAATGAATACCTTAAGTTAAGTTCTAATGACATGGTCTAGGGTTAGAGGTGTTACCTCACCCTTGTGTGGAAATAAATGAATAATAGGTTAGAAACATAGGAGAAACGATAATCACCAAGTGAAGTTGAGATCACTAATGAAAATGTAATCACCTAAAGATGATATCATGATATTACTAAGGATGTGGTTATGCCCTGAATTAAATTCAAGTACCAATGTTAGTCATAATGTGTGGAATTTACATACCAATAAAAGATATTTAAGTTGGGTTGCTAACCCTAGGTTGTGGAACTATGCTGAGTTATCATTCACCTTAAGCTTACTAGGTGAGTTTAAGGAGGGGTGAATTTATATCCTCAATTTTAGTAAAGTTGAATTATATAAATGTAAAGCATGTTTTGATAATGTTATGATTCAGGGAATAAAAATATGGAGGATTAGATAGCTAGTTACTTCTTCTCAACATGTGTTAGTTTCATGAGGAATATCATTGTACAATTTGTAAACAATATTTGTGAATTAATGAACTTATTTTTTGTTATTTATTTTTTGCTAAGTTTGGATCCTTGGGAATATAGGTAATGACTCTCAACTTAAAGGTCTTTCCTTAATTGGGGGACACTGATAGTGAGGTCGTTACAGTACCATAGGATGTAAAAGAGGTGAGAAACATGGGGAAAAGGAGGGGATAGATATGAAGGTTTCATGGTTTAATTTGGGACAAAATGGGTGAGAAGGGGTGTCGATCGGAGTGGTGCAAAGAGATGGTAGGTGGCGGAAGTGCCACCTCCTCTAGCCCTTGTATGGAGGTAAGGGAACAACCATGAGTTGTTGGATCAAATGGGGGTCCATAATGGATCTTGATCCAAGGGTGTGGAAGGGATGAGAAAACCAAAATGGAAAAATGTTGAGGTGGCAAAGGAGAAGAAGGTGACAATCAAGACACACATGCCCAATTGGGTCAAACAAGGGCGAAAAATCAAAGAAATCTATTAAATCAAGTGAATTTTGAGCAAAATTCAATAATCTATAACTTGGTCTATGATGGTTCGTTTAAGGTGATTTTTACATCATAGAACCTTACTAGAACCCTTACCATATATAGTTTCTATAGTAAGTTTTTCACCTTAGAGTTGACCTATGATGAAAGTTTCATTTAGCATCATAATAATTTCATATTAGAAATAAAATTTGTCAACTTTTTGGTGAATTGTCTATTGAGAAGCTACTAGAGCAAGAAGTTGAAGTGATGGTGTCTAGAAAGGGTCAGAGCTTGGGGGCTAGCAATATTTTCCTCTACCCCACTAGCTTTGTAACGAGGACTCCTGAGCTCATATGACCTGGCCTGGCCTGATCTGATACAGACAGCTCGAAATAGTCTATCTTTGGGCATGTTGCCTAATTGTTGAGTACCTTAGGAAAACCATAAGTGATGATCTATTACACAAAAATCATCCTTAAATACCTTATACTCCTATGTTTAGGGTTTAGTGTACCCTATGTTACACCCTGAAGCTTGGTTAGTAAATCCTTTTAGTGTTGAGTTTTATGTACCCTTTTTCCCTTAGCTTAGTTTGACTTAGTTGACCCTTTTAAGGGATGGAGTGAGGGTAATGGTGTTAGTACCCTACTTGGTTTTGCAAATCTGATTTCGAGGACGAAATCCCTTTTTAGGGGGATGGAATCCCAACTAAAAGCAAAATCAAATACCTTTGGAGTCAGAAACCCTATCTATGTGGACTTATGCACATAATAACTTATGTGAACAAGAATTTACCAAACACATTATACTTGTAATTCAACTTGTTTGTTATACACATGTGAATATGTAGTAAGTCATATAGGAATAATTCTTGTGCTTGAACCATAATATATTCTTGATACAAATAATAACGAGTTACTAATTATGAATATACATAAAGTTGACTATGCCACCCCAATGGTAAAATGTGTATGGATAGTGCACCCTAAGTATGCTTTAACATGTAATGATCATGTTGACCTAAACCCTAATATGTAATCATATAGCCTTGACAACATATACATATATATATATACCCTTAATGCCTTTCATGATACATTAGTGACATTAGGTGTCATCATCACATAATATACCTTTATACATATAAATGGATTATAGTCACTAATTTATCAACATATATGTAAGGTATATCACCTTGTTATCTAAGGAAAACCTCCTCATAACTTGAAATATAAATTAATTCATTAATATTTAATGGGTTACATCCTGTTCACTAAAATGCATAAAATGACTCAAACATGATAATGAATAATTGGATTCACATAAATATTCATAAAATGCCTAATGTGAATTAAAATATGTATAATTTATAATATGAAGTGTAATGGACGAAAATGATTAATGATGTCATTAATATGAGTATGAAAGATGATATGATAATGTGCAATATGAACGTTATTTGGAATTATTATAGGCTTAATAACTTGTTGGATAATATTAACTTTTTCTACAAAATAATTTGTGATAATTTTACATGATAGTTTTAAGAGGATAATGGAAAATGAATTCATGTTATTAAGGTTTTTGACCTAATACATTAATTAATGTTGAAATGGCTTAGTAAAACCTAATGGTGCTTAAAACCCTTGATGAGGGAAATACACATGATATAATGTTGAGATGTAACTGTTTTGAATAAAATGTGGCACAAGTGTTGGTATAATAAATATAATACCTCTTCATGATGGAGATTATGCTAATAAGGCAAAAAAATTAATTTAAGTTTGATAAAAGGCTATAGGTTTTGTGGAAACCTTAGTAACACCGGACTTATGTAGATTTCATGTTGTACCCTAGATTAAGGGTTATAACCTAGTGTTTAAGGTTGGGACGTTGCACACTCACCCTCTCTTTCCTCTTGTTGTGATTTTGGGGACGAAATCCTCTTTAAGGGGTGGTGTGCTGTAACATACTGAATCTCAGGGTCTTCCCTACAATTTACCCATTTTCTATCTTTTCATTTCTTTCAAGTCCTTTAGGACTAATTTCATAAATTCCCTTATTTTATATTCTTTTTGGACTCTTTGTGCAATTTGAGCACAATTCAAAGTTGAAATTACCTTTTCCCTCATTTATATAAATGGAGGGGTGTTTTGCACAAATAACCCACTTAAGGTAATAATTAAGGGTTAAAAATGCAAACTGAGTTTTATGAGAGATAATAAGTGGATAATGTTTATTTGGAGCTTTTTGGATAAATATATTAGTAATAATGTGTATTTGAATTAATTATGAGTGTAATTAACCTAATTTCCTTCTCTCTCCTAAAAAATGATAATAATATATCATAATAGCATATAATGGTGATATTTTGCTCTTAAAGTTAATAATAGTTAGATATCTCGAAATTCACTCATGCAATCCATTAAAAGAAGACTTTTCATATAACTCATTCATTTTAATATGTTAATATACACATTAATGAGAAATATATTTATTAAGGGCCAAATAATGAGTAAAACGAGAAAGTAATTGCATAGTGTGGTTCTATACTTTAATATGAGCTTGTGGTTAAAATTTGGTGTCTTTTGGAGTTGGTTTGACCCCTCAAAACCATTTTATACGCTTTTAATATAGTGTAAATTAAAATGGTGAATAATAACCCACCTTCATACCTCACTCTTAATATGGGCTAATAAAACTTGCAAATGCATGCTATTAGTGAGTGGAGGACTCTTGGACTCCACATCTCGGATTTGGGAACCAAGGGTTGCTTATAAAAGCAACACATAATTATTTGCTCAAGCATTATATTAATATATGCTTTAATAATCAAAATAATTATTGGAGGCCAAAGGTTGGGTGAAACGAAAATCTAATTATATAGCATGAATCTAGACGTCATTAGCAACCTGGGGTTAAAATTTTAGGTTAATTGGAGCTCGTTTGACCTTCCAAATGCACTAAATAAGTTTTTAATATAGTGTGACTTAATAGCAATCGATATATCATTCATTTGCATCATTTAAGCCTAAGTCAAGTCTTAATAAGGTGTCACGCGCGCTGGACCATGATGGTCTAAGATCTGACGACTCCCCTTCAATCTCGATTGCATCCAAGGGTAGACGGATCATCTTCTACCTTCAGTTAACCGAAGGAGCAAGTGAGCAGCCACATCTCACTTCCTCTCCACCGTTCTCCCTCGTCTCTTCACCTTTTCCAGAGATTTCCTCACCCACGAGTTCGTGAGGACCTCCCGCATTGAATGAGCCAAACCGCGTCGCATCCCGTGCACTGTAGCTGAAACGCCATCCTTGGCCGGACATGGCTCCTCACCTCCACCTTCTCTTCGGATCCACGGACATCCCCACCTATAAATAACACCTCCACAACTTCGTCGTCCGCCTAGCAACCTTTCTATCCACTCAATTTGGTCCGAAGAAGCGTGTGTGGCCTCCGGCGAGGAGCTTTTCACCCTGATTTGCAGAGCTTTTTCACAGAGATAGGAGCAACTAGCAGCAAAATTGAACCCGTACGTACGTTCCTCGTTTAATTCCCTACGTTTCGAGTACATATACGCTTAATTTGGTTGAGAATTGTGGATTTGACCAACTTCGTAAGTTGGGACCTCGGAGCCATGTCACTAGCTGAAGGTAGAAGAAGGCCGAGTGGTTTTTGATAGTTTTTCCCCTCCGTGCCCTTCAGTTCGCCCTTTTTATTCGCTGCCCTTTTGGTCTTTGGCCCAGATAGCAATTATCTAATTTCTGAGTGGTTAATCTTGTTTAATTCGTAGTAAATCACTCGATTATTGTAAAAATATAAATAGATATTCATTGGAAAGCTAAAATCATGTAGAATCTTAATTTTCAAGTTTTGAACCCTGTTTTACATCCTAAACCTGATAATTAATTCAAACCTCAATTTAAATGTATAAAGTGTTATAAAATGATTATAATAGTGTTTTAACTCTGTTTTTGAAAAGAAAATATGTTTTCTCGAGTAGAAAAATATTAGGAATCGTTTGGCCCTATTTCCAGACCCAAAATCCAAAGTTTTAATCCATGGTTTATTAATGTGGACATTTTACACTTAAAGTGCATTTAAGTAACCTAATACATGTGTAATGTTTGCAACTAGGGAAATATGGAATTGGATACAATCAGATTGGTGAATGTGATGGTAATTAATTAAAACAGGTATGTGACACCTATTATGTATGTGACCCCTATGTATATGGACCCTATTTATATATGTGAATCCTATCAAAGATGAATGTGAATGTTTATTGTGCAAACTACCTATCCTTCAGTTGGGCTCTTATCCAACCCTACCTAAAGATGTGCTAGCCTTATTATCCTTCAATATTCCTTTATTTGTCTCTTTACGTATTTGATGCTTTTGTTGCCATTATGACTCGTCTATTTGAATTATGTGAACCTTGCTATTTCCTATGTTGTCTCGTCTTTTTGAAATACTTGGAAATATTGTATATTGTTTTTGCTTATGTTGGCTCCTATTTCTTGGGTTTTATTCCCATTTTGCAATGTTGCAATGTTGTTACTTCTCACTACTGCCAAGTGACTATTAAGCATGACGTTTTTAGGCCAAATGACAATGTAGTGTATATGAGTACAAACCACCCATAGGGCACTGAGGTTTTAGTCCTCCTGTCGGGCACTGGGGTTTTAGTCCCCCTACCATTTTATATTAGGCACTGGGGTTTTTGTCCCCCTTCCACTTTATATAGGCACTGGGGTTTTAGTCCCCCTGCCACTGGTGAGGTCCGGTAGGTGACTCACCCTACATTTAGATGACTTTGTGTCTTAATATATGCATGCTACGTGATTTTTATTGTGTTGATTGATTATGGCAGTTCTCTTCTTCTTATTTGGATATTTGTCTCATTCTCTTAAAATCTTGTAGCATAGAGAATCTTTTATTATTCAATGTTGTTGACTATTACTTGTCCTATTCCTTTTGATTAACACATACTTTTATCCTTCTCTTGCTGGATGACCCCAACCATCCAGGCTAGGATCAGAGTGCGCATGGAAGCTTAGTGAACCTAAGGCTAAGGATAGGACAAGAAGAAAAGGAACATATAGCTTGCATGTTCATAGTTGCCTTTATATATTAAGTTGTTTTGTTTGGAGAAAATATTGGCTTAGTCTAAGTCTTTCTATACCTAGATCCTATGCTTTGTATAAAGTTGTACTTCCTTTATGGAAATTTTGTAATGTACTCTTTATACATTTTGAATAAAGTCATGTTTTATTTCTTCCGCTGCCACACATTTGGTGTTTCCTTTTGCCATGATTTATAGTAGAGACTATGTATTTACAGTTATGTGGGTCTTCCAAGAAGATTTCATTACTATCATGTTGGGTTTTGGTTCAGACTTAACTAGGTGACCTTAATGAGATTAAGTGCCTAGAAGCATCTAGATGAATATGGCAAAGATTTGCACATACCATCTATCCAAGAATTGCAAAAGATGCAATTGGAAAATTTTGCCTACCTTAATGATTTATTATGGACGCTGGTGTTGGCCAAGTGATAATTCAATTATTTTGGATCTTAGCACACTAGAAGGTTATAGTTGCAATATTATAAACTGATATGTGAGGGCTATCAATTTAAACAAAATCATGGGAGCGATGATTAATTAAAGGCCAAATTAGACATCGTAAAATTTTATTTTAATTATACCAATTTAAAAATGTTTGAAAAATTGTAAAATTTTCTTGTAGAATCAAATAATGACCAAAAACATGTTTTCTTTATGATCAATCCTTGAGAAGAACAACTTGAATGGGAATATTTCGATGATTTGTTAAGGGCATTGAGAATTGATCTCACATAAGAGCATAATGTCTATGTCCTAGAGACACGCGAGCCAGATGAACGTACTCCCACTGCACCAAAGGCTAACAAGAATGCTTACAAGAAGCACTATGAAGACGTTGTTGATTTCATCATTAATGTCAAGTTCCTAATGACGTGCTCAATAAACTATGAGTTAAAGAGACAACATAGGAACATGAATGTTATTGAGTTGGTGACACATCTTAAGAACATGTATCAAGATCAGGCAATACATGAGAGATATGATGTCTCCAAGGCACTATTTAGGTACAACATGGCAGAAGGAGATCTAGTAGGTCCCCATGTGCTCAAGCTTATTTGGTATGTAGAGAACCTTTCCAGATTGGGATTGACCTTGGGTCAAGAGTTGGCTACAGATGTGATTTTGTAGTCACTTCTAGAATCATATACCGAGTTTTTCATGAACTACAACATGAACAATTTTGACAAGCCATTGTTAGAATTACTTGGCATGTTGAGAACTGTGGCAACACAAATGAAGAAGGAGAAACCCAAGTCTATGGTGATGATCGACAAAGGAAAGGGGAAGTCTAATGGAAAAGGCAAAGCTAAAAAGAGTTATAAATCTGGCAAAAAACCCAAGTCTTCTACACTCAAACCAAAGGGAGGGGTGAACATGAGAGGCAATTGTCACCACTATCCCCAGTTTGGACATTGGAAGAGGAATTTCCCCTTATACCTCGAGGAATTGAGGAAGAAGAAGGAGGGGATAGATATCTCCATTTTTGGTATATATGTTATTGAGATAAATTTATCTACTTCTTCATCTTGGGTACTAGATACCTGATGTGAATCTCACATATGTTCTAATATGGCAGATCTAAAAAGAAGTAAGCCTTTACCAAAGGGAGAGGTTGAACTGTACGTTGCAAATGGAACAAGAGTTGTTTCCACTTCAATTGTAACCTATAATTTATTTCTACACATGGGTCTTGTAGTAGAGTTAAAGAACTACTATTTTGTACCTACCATAACTAGAAGCAATATTTATGCACCTTGCATGGATGAGGAAGGATATGAATTTCATATAAAGAATGGTCAATGTTCTATTTCAAATGATGAAATCTTTTATGATAGTACCCCAATGTCTTACGGTCTTTATTTTCTAGATCAAAAGGAAAATATTTATAACATAAATAAAAAAAGGTTGAAACTTGATAACTGAAACAAAACATATCTTTGGCATTGTCATCTAGGGCACATCAATGAGAACCACATTTCTAGACTCCACAAAGATGGGTATCTAGACTCTTTTGATGTCAAATCAATAGAGACATGTGAATCTTGTTTGTTGGGCAAGACTCCCTTCACTGGTAATAGTGAGATGGATAGTGATCTATTAGGACTCATACATACTGATGTATGAGGCCCTTTTAGAACAAATGCTAGAGGTGGTTATATTGCCTTTGTTGATGATTTCGGTAGGTATGGTTATGTTTACCTAATGAAATATAAGTCGGAAACTCTTAAAAAGTTCCAAGAATTTCATGAATGAAGTATAAAACCAACTTGGTAATAGTATTAAGGCTCTTTGTTCTAAATTGAGGTAGAGAATACTTAAGCTAAGAGTTTGAGTACCTTCTGAGAGACTGTGGTATTGTATCAAAATGAACTCTACCTGGAACACCATAATATGATGGTGTGCTAGAAAGAAGGAATCACACTTTACTAGATATGGTGTGATCAATGATGAGTTTTGTTCGTCTTCCAACTTCCTTCTGAGGTTATTCTCTAGAAACAACAACATTTGCAATAAACCGCATACCATCTAAATTGGTTCAAAAGATACCATATGAGATATGGTATGCGAAGAGTCCCAATGTGTCTTTTATGAAGACTTGAGGATGTGAAGATTGTGTGAGAAAGTGGTTTCCTCAAAAGCTTGGATCAAAATTAGAAAAATATTATTTTATTAGATATCCTAGGGAAACTAAAGGATGCTACTTTCATACTCCATCTGACAACAAAGTGTTTGTTGTCAGGGAAGTTGTATTCTTAGAAAAGGAATCCATTCCCAAAGGAATCAGTGGGAGGAAAGTAGAACTCAAAGTGGTTTGAGACCAACAATAAAACATTGAACTAAAGAGGTACTAGAGGAACATAGAGAGTCATAAAACGTTATGGAATCTCAATTTCCTCATGTAAAATAGGAACCTCTTAGATCTAGTAGGATACGCCTTGAACCATGTAGATTTGTTCACTTGTGATTCAAGAAGGCAATGAGTTGGTCATTTATGATGAGCCAAAAACCTACCTAGAAGTTGGTAAGGGTCTAGAATCTGAGAAATGGCTTGAGACCATGAGATTTGAGATAGAATCCATGTATAACAACAAGGTATGGACCTTGGTGGATCCACCTAAAGGGGTAAAACCCATAGGGTGCAAGTGGGTATTCAAGAAGAAGACTAACATGGATGGCAATGCACAAACATACAAAGGTTGATTGATTACAAAGTGTTTCAAACAAGTTCAAGGTGGTGATTATGAAAAAACTTTATCTCCAGTTGCCATGGATAAGTCCAATAGGATCATGCTTGCCATTGCATCTTATCATGACTATGTGATTTGGCAGATGGATGTTAAAACTGCATTCCTTAATAGGATTCTTGTTTAGGATGTGTACATGACACAATTGAGGTTTTTATAAATGTAAAGGATGTAAAAAAAGTCTATAAGGTACAAATGTCAATCTATGGATTAAAACAAGCATCTAGGAGATGGAATCTTCGATTTGATGAAATGGTCAAAGAGTTATGCTTTGGTCAAAATGAAGATGAACCATGTGTTTACATGAAGGTTAATGAGAGCATGATTGTATTCCTCATACTGTATGTGGATGACATACTATTGATGGACAAGGACATCCCTACTTAAAAGATGGTAAAGGTATGACTATAAAATAAATTCTCTATGAAGGACATAGGTGAAGCATCCTACATCTTAGGAATCAATATCTATAGAGATAGATCTAGAAGGATTCTTGGGATAAGTCAGAGCACATACACTAACAAAGTGTTGAAGAGGTTCAATATGGCAAACTCAAAGAGAGGAAATTTGCCCATGTATTAGGGTGTTACCATCTCTATGGTTCAATGTCCCAATTCTTGTGAAGAATGGGAGCGCACGAGTAATACTCCATATGTGTCTACAATTGGATCTATCATGCACACAATGTTATGTACTCTTCCAGATGTCTTGTATGTCTTGAACATGACAAGTAGATATCAGTCAGATTCCAGTGAAGTTCACTAGACTGCTGTGAAGAACATCCTTAAATACTTGAGAAGAACTAAGATCAGTTTCTTGTCTATGGTGGTGAGGGAGAGTTGGTGGTAAAGGATTACACCGATGCAAGCTTCCAAATTTAAAAAGATGACTATAGGTCATAGTCTGGCTTTGTGCTAGAGATGTAATGTATGGAGTGGGACCCAGAGGGGATCCACTCCCTATTAAAATTTGAAGAATAAAACATCTATTCCCAAACACACTCAAAAAGGTATGCAATAACATGTGTAAACTTTTCAAATATCAAATAATGGTATGCAAAACAACCAAACTATAACAGCGGAATAAAAGTAATGACTATAATCAATTTTTCAAAAGTACATCATAATCTCCCACAAGGGTTTACATGGATATTACATCATAAGGTCTAGTAGAGGGAAATCTAAACCATATCAAGATTGTCTCTAAGCTTCAACTCCTTAAGCTAAGTCCATGTTAACAACCACGTTCTCCTTGATCTAAACATGAGGTTGTAAGCATACCCTAGAAAGAGGAGAAAAAGTAAACAACATTAGCAAAATTTGGTAAGTGCATACTAAAAAGAAATTTGAGTACTTTATAAAGAATAAAGGACATCAAGTAAAGAATGCTTCCCATAGAAAAGAAAAGGACTACCCAAAGAGGGCATAAAAGAATATGATCACAATAAAACAAATACTTGCCATTAAATAAACAACTGAAAATTGTGCCATACTATCACATATAAAGAATTAGGTTACACACCCCATAATCATTCTACATGCAGGTGAGATAAGCATGACACTAGAACAATATAAAAAACAAAGGTGGCCATGCTTCACAAACTTGAAACCTAATAGAGAATGGCACATAACCAAACTCCCAAATATATAAAATGTGGGCCAAGCCTCATAAATTTGAAACCTGATAGAGAATGGTACATAAACAAACTCCCAAATATATAAAATGTGGGACAAGCCTCATAAACTTGAAACCTGATAAGATTGCCACATAACCAAACTCCCTAATATAGAAAAATGTGAGTCAAGCCTCATAAACTTGAAACCTGGGTATGGGGCACATAACCTCCATCTCAAAAATATAATAAGGGTATATAACCCAAAAACCAATGAAATTACACTACTCTAGGGCTATTGAGTCACATAACACGCTTAATAGAGAGGCAAGTGTAAAGTATGGTCAGATTATACAGAGTAGTCGCCACAAATGTGACCAACATATAGATCCACCTCATAAGTGGGAAAAAAGACATCACATGTCATCATATAGAGTTACATCATGTAAAAAGCATAAGAAAGCCAAGAGAATGTCCAAATATGACCACAAGACCAGTACCAAATTAAGTAGTTCGCATGAACCATAATTTTCAAAAGAAAGAATATTGCGTTGTAGGCGATTGTCCATAGGACCAAGAGAAAGATAAAAGTAGGTTAATTTCTCAAAGGAATAATAGGGGATGCAAACATACATGTTTTAGAGTCTGAGAAATTATCTCCACCAATCTAGTTGTTTCCAAGGTCACCTTTTTCCTAATTCCAATATATTCACATGTATAAGGGTTTATATTTCGTATATGTATAAAGAAAACCCTAATTTTAGACCTTTTTGAAAAACCTAGGATTTTGGTTACAAGACCTAGACCAAACAATTCCTTATATTTTTGTGATCAAGAAAACATATTTATTTGTCAAATTTTGTGTTTATATAATAAAGTTACAATTGTTAGGACTTTTATATATGATTTTTTAGATCCTCAAAAATCCATCATAGAAAATATAGAAATCATACTCTCAAACTATTTCTATTAGAAAGATTACATTTTTTTAATTCCAAAGCATATTTATACTTAATTTTTGGACAAGTATATTAAAAGTTATGAATTTTAAAAAATCGACCAATCAACAAGTTTAGAATTGCCAAATAAGCAAAAGAATTATGAGAGAAGAAGAGAAAGAGGGAGAGGGACACGCGTACTGAGTTGGCACAATAATACATTGCCAACTCAGCTGGACCCACTGCCACCTCAACACTTTGCAAGCACAGAAGCAAAGAAATAAAGCAGAGGAAAAGATGGTTATACCCACTTGTGAGAAACAAAGAAAAGAAGGACGTGGTGAGGACAAAACGATGCTTTCACTGGGGAGTCACCCCTTCTTCGGCCATTCACTATGACTTCTACCTGAGCAACAACAAGCCAAGCTCAAATTGGGTGTATCTACATGTGACGTCCATGTCATGATTTTAAGATACAAAAATGAAGATCGCACAACCACAAACTCACCATCAAGTCAGATCGCGTGACGGTAGGAGAAGCGAGCCACCCATGCAATGCGCTGCACAGTCAGGGAGAAGATTTGCTTGGAGGCAGCACAAAACACAACAAAAAGAGAAATTGACTTGAGGAATAGATTGCACAAAGAAAAAGGAGCTTTAGGTAGTCTTATATATATATATATATATATATATATATATATATATATATAGAGAGAGAGAGAGAGAGAGAGGGTATGGCTATAAGGCACATGCATGGTGACTGTAAGAAGAGCTTTCGACTGGATTTGGGCATTTTCAAAATTTGTGACAAAATCATGTGAATATTAGACCAATAGGTGTGGAATCTTCTCCTAAACTTGTAGCATAAAAAATCCCAAGAAATGATCCACTATAGAGAGAGAAAATGCAAAATGAAATTTGCCAAAATTAGCATCCCACTTTCCATAATGGCCAAGGGCATAAGATGATTTGCAAGCCGTCAGATCTTGATCTTACAATTGGGAGGGCATGCACATTGCGTGACATTTAAATAGTTGCCAAATCAGATTCCTGGTAAAGTTCTTTATTTAATTGTCTAACTTTTTTTCCTTATTTGAGGGTGAAAACAACCTCCAAATTTAATGAAATTTGACATCTAATCTAGTTTGAGTATGTAGAATCCGAATATGTAGTTAGATTTTCCTTTTGGGAACTTTTGATTCATTAATTAAGCAAATCTTATTTTCTCTTTCCTCATGCATTAATGACACTAGGATTCTCTAAATTCTATGAAACTTTACCCACAAGTCACTTTAAGTATGTTGGATATGAATTTGTCATTTATTTCATTTGTTGAAGTTGTTTGCTATTTTAATTATTGATTTGAAGTTTCCTCATACTTTCTCTCTCCTAAATTCACCTTTTCATCAATTATTTTCCAAATTGAGTGAAAATTGAATCAAATGCCTATTTTAGCATTTAGAATACAAATTTGGCATTATTTTTTTGAAGACTTTAAATTATTTTATTTAATACATTTAAATCTTTTCACTTATTTATCCTTTTAGTGAATTAGAAGCATCTAGAAACTTTCTAAAAATATGAAACTTGGGATATAAAAAATACTAAATGTGAGGAATATGATTTTTCCATCATTTATTTTTAACATATTATTAAATATTTTTGTTCTTTGAATCATATTCTCTCTCCCGAATAAAATGAAATATTTACGACGATCCAAGTTAGATGAAAAATCACACATAGACTAATTTTGACGTGTAGATTATGAATTTGATATTTGTTTCTGCTTTTGAAGTCATTTAATAATTTGGAAAAAAAACTCATATTTTCCAATTCCACTCAATGCAAAGATATTTGTTAATTTTCTAACATTGTGAAACTCATAAATCAAGCAAACTCAAAACTCAAGGAAAATGAATTTGGGCTGAGAATTATCTTTTGAGTTTTCCTTTTATGAATTTTATGGAAAGTTTCCTTCACATTTTCATCACTTAACAAATTATTTAATGCCACAATCGTTCCATTTTCTCTTTCTTGCTTCAAAAGTCCATAGAAAGCTTTAGGCCAAATTTATTTTATCCTTATCCCACTTAAGTGGTTAAATTGCCTTTTTGACCCTCATTGAAACATCCACTAAGGTATTTATACATATAACCTTACATTGGCATAATTAGTGTTCAATTACATTTAAAACCATTAATATGTCTACAAATTAAACATCAAGGCCAAAAGGATATGAGGGTTATGAAAAACTCAGATTTAGGCTAAACTAAGAATATGCCCAAGTTTCGATGTTACATGTAATATGGAAGACTTCTAAGAAAGAGATAGTTGTTGATTCTACAATAGAGGCCAACCATACTATTGCATTTGATGTCGTAAAGGAGGAAGCTTGGATCATGAACTTCATCACTGAACTTGGGGTGGTTCCAAGCATCAGCGATACAATTGATCTGTATTTTGAAAACGTAGGAGCGTTTGCACATGCTAAGGAACCCAAACTGCATCAGTGTTCTGAGCACATAGAATGATGGTTCCATCTCATATGAGAGATCATATAAAGAGGAGTTATATATATTTGTAGAGTACCAACTCAAACAATGTGGATGGCACCATGACAAAAAAAATTTGCAGCAGAAGCATGAAGGTGATGCTATATCACTTGCAATTAAGTTCATGGGTGATTGACTCTAAATGCATGTGGGAGTCTATTGGTATGTATGTCCTGGGAGCCAATCATATGATGATTGTGAACCATGTAAATGAATTGATTAATAAAAAAGAAATCTTACATCTATTCTATTTTATTCATTTATGAGATAATGTTATGACATAACAAATGCCTAAAGAATGATGTTATTCAATGACGTATCTCTTCAGGTTGAGGACCTAAACAATGAGATCATATGTATCTTTAGAGTATATACATTCTTATTATGTCCCTAGTCATATGTTATTAATGAAGATGATAGCCAACAATAAGACATAAGACTAGAGTGTGTGTTGGTTGATGATCGAATCTCATTAGTCATCATATGTGATTTCAAATTAAACACATAGGTAATTGTTAGAGAACACTGTATCAGACATACCCACCTTGAGAGTGATGCATGGAAACCATTGAATGGTAGTCAAAACCATCTCTCATAGCGATGGTGGTGATTGTGGTTCTTAGACATGAAAACACTACACTCATTACATGTCATTCAATGTACTTTGGCATCACCCAATGTGACTTTGAATAAGGGTTTCCATAAAGGTGATGCTTAGATACATTGCGACACATGGTGTATGACTATGAGTGATGTAGACAGGATTTCTCCCTATTGCGGGAGTTTAATATTCTAGAGACTTGATAAGCGAGATTGAGAAATGCATGGCCATGTGCATGTGAGTCAATATACCATATTGAGTTCACATATATTTCAGACAGACTTTCCTAGTTCAAGGAACACGGATTGAATGTTGAAAATGATGATGATTCCATGCGTTGAGTTCAATCTAGATATCTGTGACAAAGGAACTATACGATCACTTAACACTAATCATAGATTGTAGGTTGAATTTGTTCTCCAACTCTCCAATTACTTGGGTAGTGATGATGTCTTTCTAGACACCACTCAGTACTTGTGATGTCATCAATTAGTTATGGACATTCACTACCAACATAACTTGGGACCTGTAGGGTCCCACACATAGGATACACATTGAGTTGGATTATACTCATGAATGTGGTTTAAACTTAATTACTAAAGTAGGTATTCAATAAAAAAGATTGGCTATCATCACTTAGATGTTTGAACCAACTAATTCATGTTGTGAATTGGCCATTTGGTTGATCAATACAATCAGATAAACAATTGTTGCTGATGTCATGTTATTCATTAATCAAATATTAATTTCTAGTACAATTGTGATAGGAAACATAGTGAAATGACCTGTTAAAGGGAAGAACCAATCTTCTCATGTGTGAACTGATTGGTTCAACATTTGTAAGTTCTGAAAAATTCATGAAATTTTGTGTCTTCGACTCCTACTCAAATTGAAACTCCTGACCCTAATCCTCCTATAAATAGAGGACTAGTTGAGTCTTTCATACAACAATAAGCTCTGACAATTATTGTCTTCTCACACTTGTAGTAATGTGAGAATCCAAGCAAGTTCTACCTATCAACGGGAGTAACAACACAAGGGATGACTCCTTCTTGTCCATTCACCTACAAGAGTTTTTGGTGGTCTGTGTGGACTACTACATAGGTGAGGAGGCATTTTGCACCCTCTAGGAGGATGTAGTAAACCATCATCCGTGGTGATCAACTAAGAGATCGTCATCGATATCCGCCCAGGTGCAACTTGAAGAAAGAAGCACGCTTCTGTAGGTGATTTTCTTTGGACTTTCTCTAGGATCATGTATATGCCTTTCCACCCTCTTTGCTATTACATAGTTGTTGATGTGATCTACTATTTAAGGGGAATATGGCAATAAATTTTTTGTTTCCTCTATTGTATTTGATGCCATATTTTCCCAACATTATGGCCAAATGAAGAGATTCAACAATGTGATAGTGGATTGCAGTAGATCATACATGATATGGAAAAATGAAAAAGGACAAAGCTTAAATATTCAGATGATGGGTTTTTGTATTAGGAGGATAGGTTGTGTGGATTGGGTTAAAGAAGCGGATTCTTGTGGAAGCTCATGCTTCTATGTATGAAATGCATCTAGTTAGTTCCAAGATGTACAAAAACCATAAGGAAATATATTCGTGGCCAAGTGTGAAGAGAGATGTGGAGTATTACACAACCAAGTGTGGTGTATGCTAATATGCCAAGGTTGAATAATAGAAGCTAGTAGGTAACCTACAAGCACTCCCTAATCCTATGTGGAAGTGGGAATATAATACCATGGACTTTGTGGTAGGGTTACCTAGAATATCACATGGTTTTGACTCTATATGAGTGATTGTAAACTGACTAACTAAATATGCTCATTTTCTAGCCATCAAGTCAATTTGGGATGCACCCAAACTAGCCACTGTCTACATAGATGAGATAGTTAGGTTACATGGAATACCAATCATTACTATATGTTAGAGGGATCCTAAGATCACATATGGATTCTGGAAACAACTTGTCACACCCTACCCCATAAACATATGGAGAAATTCCTATCCTCTTGGTAGTGAAAGTTTATTTGGATGTCTCATAGAAAGTAACAGACATGTGTCAAGAATTGCCCACATTTTATATGGAAAATGAGGATGAACATGATAATTTATTGAAGCAATAGTGTAAAACTAAGTTGTCTTCCTAGTCATATAGATAGAGCATGAATAAAATAAGCCCAAAGAAATCATTTGACAATCTTGTTGTGGGTGGGGGAGGATTAACACCCCCAACTCACTCAATAAACTAGTGTCGATCCGCTATTAGGTTGTGAAGAAAACAACAATTGAGAATGGTGAAAATGGAAAATTTAAGGAAAAAATGGTATAATATACAATATTATTGATCAGAGGGATTATAGGACTGAATATGTCATAGCCCTCCCATAAAAGCCCTAAAGTGCTATTTTTAGGTATTTTACAGTCATAATAACCTTAGGACCTCAACATGACGGAGATCCTTCATGAGTGGTTAGCACCAATGTTTCAGATTAGAGAATGATTATAAGATATAATATAGTAAAATGATTTGATTTTCAGAAAGATAGAATAATGGTGTAGTATAAGTGAGTAGTAGATTAGAGTAGTTAATCAAAGCATATATAGAAGTTACATATTAGATGCAGCAGTTATAGTAGAACTTGTTACTGTTTCATTAGTCTATGGTTGCTAATGGAGAATGGGGCATAAGAAGAAGGATCCTCTAATCACGAGTAATGAGGTAATAAAAAGACAAAGTTACTTTGATCCTCTAGCATTAGGAGGTTCAAAAGGGGCCCAAAATATAGATGATATGGTGTATATATAGGTGAATATTAGGATTTGAGGTTCTAAAGTAAACCTTTTGGAACAGGAAGAAGATCACCATGACTAACCACATAGGTGAATATTTAGATTTAAGTGCCACACAACTTGATCCACTCTTTTTCTAGGTTGGCTAAAAACTTGTTTTGTGACTTTCTAATAATTTCAAGAATGTTCAGTAGAAAACCAAAGAAAAATGTAGAGAAAGATAATTAGTTATTATCTCTCAGATTGTAAATACATAGTCTCTACTAAAACTCATGGCAAACAAAAACACCAATTGTGTAGCAGTGGAAGTTAAAACTTTGACTATTCAATTGTACAAAGAGTACTTTACAAAATTCCCAAAAGGGTGTACAACTTTATACAACAACATGATCTAGGTAGAGGAAGACTAAAACCAAATCAACCTGTCTCCAAACATAGACAACTTAATTTTTTATAGGCAGTTATGCCTAAGCTAGAAGGTTGAACTTATATCTCTTAGCCTTAGACAGGTTCACCAAGCTTCTAATGTGCACTCTGATCCTATACCTAGGTGGTTGGGATCACCTAGCAAGAGAGATATAAAAGTATGTGTTAATCAAAAGGAATAAGATCAAATATAAAGTGCAACATCACATAAATAAAATGATTCATTATACAAAGAGATTTCAAGAGAATGAGACAAATAATCAAATAAGAAATAGAATACTGCCATAGATCAATCCACAACAATAATCACAGAGCATGAATAATATTATGACACAAAATCATACCAATGCAGGGGGAGGCACCTACCGAGACTAGACCAATAGGTTAGGGAGAGTGGTCACATTCCCAAACACCTACCAATTTATAATATGAAGGGAGTGTTCACATCCTTCGGGGGAGAGTGGTCACATTCCCCAAAATATAATACGAGGGCAGTGGTCACATCCCTCTAGGGCTCATGCCCTCTATGGGTGGTTTGTACTCATGTACACTACATTGTCATTTGGCCAAAAATACATCATACTAAATAGATCACTTGGCAGTGGAGATAATATAGATAACATTGCATCATAGATTTGGGGAATAAAACCCATGAAATAATCTCAATAAATGAATGGGCCAACATTTTCAGTAGAATTATTCAAATAATCCAAATAGATGAGCCACAATGGCAATAGAAGAATCAACTAAATAAAGAGACAATAAAGGCAGAAGAAAAATATCAAGGCTAGCACATTACGAATGTGGGGCAAGATAAAATTCCAAACTAAAGGATTAAGGTATGCATTGCACATTATATGTTCAAAACCATAAATGAGGATCACATACATAAATAGGGTCGACATACTTAAATATGGATCACATACCTTATTGACGATTCACATAACCATCATTTTCACCAAATAGATTGTGGCCAATTCCACTTTATCTAGTTATAAACAATACACATGTATTAGTATGTACTAAGGCATAAGGTGCATAAAAAGATATTCATTTTAGACCTTATTCAAAAACTAATGATTTAGGACTCAAATCCTATCCCAAAAGATTAGTTATACTTCACTGATTAGGAAAACATACTTTGTTTCTCAATTTGGAGTTGAAATGCATTAGAACATTTCGTATACTCAAAATGGCATTCAAAGCAAACTTCAAATAAGGGTATAGAAATAGGATAGGACTCAAAAACCATAAATTTCGATTCTACATGAAAACTCCTTTCCAATGACTATTTATTTGCATTTTTCCGACAAAGCATTGATTTTCTACGAATTAAATGATTTGGACCAATCAGTAAAATAGAAAATGCTACGTAGGCCTCATAGCTAGTGAGGGAGCATACGACTGAAATATACCTCATGTTAAAGAAGAAAGGGATGGGTGCATGGGGGAAAAACTGTAAAAAGCCATGAGTATTTTTCTACCTCTCACGTGAGACATGGCCACGGAGGAGAAGCTTGCACAATTTGACATTTTCTCATTTATTGACCAAATTAGACATATATGTACTCGAAACGAAGCCCAAGGAGAGAGGAACTCACTGGTGTGCTTTATTGGGGTGCTTCTATTACCGGGAAGCCAGGAAAAGGGTTACAAGTCAGGGAGGAAGGTGGTGATGTCGGGGCTAAGCGAGGAATCTCCGAGCAAACTGCGAGAAGAGGAGATATGTGTTGGGGTCGACGAAGCTCTAGCTGGCCTTTTATAGGAGCAGGGAGGACCATGGCTCCCTCTGTGCACAATGGATGAGAGGAGGAGAATGGTTCGAATGGTCGATTCGGCTATGGTGCAGGGGAGGCGATGAGTGGTGGCTCAAAACGTGCGGCTCGAGAAGATGAACTCGACACAAGACAAATCTCATGAAATGGTGAAGAGGAGAGGGAGAACGGGTCGTGGAACCAAGGATTCCTAGGCTACCCAGTGGCTGGAGGTAGGAGATGAGCTCCTAGCTGTTGGATCAAGATTGTATAACAATCGGGGGTGTGTGACAAGGAAATCAAAGGACAAAATGACATAAATGAAATTCGATTGATATATTATAGTTAAATTGTATGGGAACTTGTAAAATCCATTCCAAGGGTCAAATAAAGTCCAAATGACCTCAAATTTTAACCATAGGTTTATGACAAAACCTAACACGATGCTATGCATTTAATATTTCGTTTTACCCAATATAATGCCCCTAATAAATGTATTTCCCATTAACATATTTATTAGTGTATAATTTGAGTAAATTAATGTGAAGAGGAATTATGATAATTTTTCTTGTTGTATTTTTGAGATAGGCCAACCAAGAGGATTTCCCCACTCTATTAATTACATTTCATAATTTTATTCACTCATAAGGAGAAAGAAAAATAAAGGGTTAATTACTCTCATACATTAACTCAAATACACATTATTACTCATATCTTTATCCAAAAATATATAAAAGCTTTAAATTAGCATTATCCATTAATTATCTATCATTAATGGTCATATTGCATAATTAGACCCAATTATCACATTAATTGTAACATTTTTGCAAAACCCATTCATTGACATGAATGTGATAAAATATAAATTTCATCATCAAACTTTGCTCAATTTCAATATTGAGGCCAAAGAAGATACAAAAGGATGGGAAATTTATGAAAAAGGTCCAAAAGGACTAGAAAGTGAATAAAAGCTCAAAAGTGGGTAAATTGCAAGAAGGACCCTAATATTCAGTATGTTACAACACTCCACCCCTTAAAGAGGATTTTATCCCCAAAATCACAACAAGAGGGAAGAGAGGGTGAGTGTGTAACATCCCAACATTAGGCAACTATGTGTTACTTCAAAAGCTCTACATATAAGCCAAGTCTCACTAAGGTTTACACCATACATGTAACCTTTTATCAAACATAACACAATTAACACTTTTGGCTTATCAACATAATCTTCATCATGAAAAAGCATCATCTTTGTTATTCCATTACTTGTGCCATATTATAGTCACATTGTTGTAACAAGACTTACCTCCCATCATTAAGCACAAAACATATGTATTACCCTTATTTCTCCCATTAAGGGTTTTAAGAACAATTAGGGTTTACAAAGAAATCTCAACATTAGTTAATGTGTTAGTTCACAAACCTTAATAACATTAATTTACTCTCCATTACCCTTATATTACCATCATATGGAATTATCATAGATTATCATGCAAGAAAAGGATAATATTATCCAACAAGTTATTAAGCCTATAATAATACCAAATAATGTCACATAAGTTATCACATATAGCTACATCATATTTCATACTCATGTTAATGACATCATTAATCATTTTCTCCTATTACACTCCATAACATCACATTAGGCCTTAATGTACGACCATGTGAATCCAATTACTCATAATCATGTTTGTGTCATTACATGCATTTTAGTAGACTATATGAAACACATTAAACATTAATGAATTGATTCACATACTAAATCATGATAAGGTGATTAAGGAGATGTATATTAGGGATCAAGGTGATATGCCTTACCTATATCGATAACTTGATCACAATTATAATTAGGTGATTATAATCATATATGTGAATCAAGGTATATTATGTGATGATGGCACCTAGTGTCACTAGGGCATTATGAAGGCATCAAGGATATATGTAATCATTGTCAAGACTAGATGATTACACATTAGGGTTTGGGTCAACATGACCATTACATGCTATGCATGTTAAGGATGGATTAGAACCATTTATCTTACTAACCATACTATTAGGGAGGCATGGTCAACATTAAGTGTTTCAAGAATATGTTAAGGTTCAAGAATATAAAGTATCCCTTAGATGACTTATTATATATTCATTTGTATACAAACAAATAAGATGAATTATAATTATAATTTGTTTGCTCAACACTAAACATATATAAGCTCACTAATCCCAAGTTTATGGAGTTAGGGTTTCCAAAAATAGTAACTTGATTCCAAATGTATTAATGGACTCCATCCCCTTAAAGAGGATTTCATCCTCGAAATCAAAAACTCCAAAATCTATCAAGGTACATAAATCTTTTACTACTATAGTCTACTTCTCAAAAGGGTTGAGGGAAAACTATGTATGAGATCTAACACTTAGTTGTCTTACAAAGAACCATTATCAACTTCAAGACCTAACCTAGGGTATACTACTCATAAACATGGAACTATAAGGCTCCTATACAGAACTTATGGAATCATAAGGTGATTATACATGACTAACCAAAGAATCATATACTAGGTTCAAAAGGTTACTAAACAATAAGATAATTTGTCCAAAGGTATGGTATTTTGGGGTAGTCAGTATCAGCTCAGGCCAGGCCGGTGTCATATGGATTTGGGAGTCCTCGTAAGCCAAACTAGTGGTGCGGAGGAAAATATTGCCAACCCCCATATGTTGACCCTTTCTAGAAACCTTTTCTTTCAACTTATGCCCTAGTAGAAACCTAATAGACTAATAACCAAAAAGTTGATCAAATTATATTTCTAATATGATATTATTATGTTCCTAAATCAATCATTCATCATTGGTAAACTCTAAGGTGGAAAACATACTAAAGGAAAACTATATAAAATAAGGGTTTCTAATTTGGAGACAAATTGAATTAGTCAAGACTCTGACTACCTTGATTCTCTGATACCATGCTGTAAAGACATAGTCTCTACTAAAAACTCATGGCAAACAAAAAGACCAATTGTGTAGCAGCGGAAGTTAAAACTTTGACTATTAAATTGTATAAAGAGTACTTTACAAAATTCTCAAAAGGGTGTACAACTTTCTACAACAACAATATCTGGGTAGAGGAAGATTAAAACCAAATCAATCTGTCTCCAAACATAAAAAACTGAATTTTTATAGGCAGCTATGCCTGAACTAGAAGGTTGAACTTATATCTCTTAGCCTTAGACAGGTTCACCAAGCTTCCAATGTGCACTCTGGTCCTATACCTGGGTGGTTGGGATCACCCAGCAAGAGAGAGATAAAAGTATGTGTTAATAAAAAGGAATAAGGTCAAATATAAAGTGCAACATCTCATAAATAAAATGATTCATTATACAAAGAGATTTCAAGAGAATGAGACAAAAATCAAATAAAAAATAGAAGACTTCCATATATCAATCCACAACAATAATCACAAAGCATGAATAATATTATGACACAAAATCATACCAATGCAGGGTGAGGCACCTACCGGACCTACACCAATAGGTGAGGGAGAGTGGTCACATTCCCAAACACCTACAAATGTATAATACGAAGGGAGTGGTCACATCCTTCAGGGGAGAGTGGTCGCATTCCCCAAAATATAATATGAGGGGAGTGGTCACATCCCTCTAGGGCTCATGCCATCTATGGGTGGTTTGTACTCATGTACACTGCATTGTCATTTGGCCAAAAATACATCATGCTAAATAGTTCACTTGGCAGTGGAGATAATATAGATAACATTGCATCATATATTTGGGGAATAAAACCCATGAAATAATCTCAATAAATGAATGGTCCAACATTGGTAGTAGCATTATTCAAATAATCCAAATAGATGAGCCAAAATCAACTAAATAAAGAGCCAATAAAGGCAGTAGAAAAATATCATGGCTAGCACATTAGGAATGTGGGGTAGGATAAAATCCCAAACTGAAGGATTAGGGTATGCATGCACATTATATGTTCAAAACCATAAATGGGGATCACATACATAAATAGGGTCCACATACTTAAATAGGTCTCACATACCTTATTGAAGATTCACATAACCATCATTTCCACTTTATCATAGTTATAAACATTACACATGTATTAGTATGTACGAAGGCATAAGGTGTATAAAAAGATACTCATTTTAGACCTTATTTGAAATACACTGATTTAGGACTCAAATCCTATCCCAAAAGATTAGTTATACTTCACTGATTAGGAAAACATGCTTTGTTTCTCAATTTGGAGTTGAAATGCATTATTTATCATTTTTAGAACAGTTAGCATACTCAAAATGGAATTCAAAGCAAACTTCAAAAAATGGTATTGAAATAGGACTCAAAAACCATGAAATTAGATTCTACATGCAAAATCCTTTCCAATGACTATTTATTTGTATTTTTTCAATAAAATATTGATTTTCTACGAATTAAACGATTTGGACCAATTAGAAAAATAGAAAATGCTACGTAGGCCTCATAGCTAGAGAGCATATGATCAAAATGCCCCTCATGTTAAATAAGAAAGGGATGGGTGTGTGGGGGAAAAATCGTTAAAAGCCACGAGTCTTCTTCTACCTCGCACACGAGCCATGGTCGTGGAGGAGAAGCTTGCCCGATTGGGCATTTCCTCATTTCTTGACCAAATCAGACGTATAGGTACTTGAAGCAAAGCCCAAGGTGAGAGGAACTCACCGGTGTGCTTTATTGGGGTGCTGCTATCACTGAGCATCCAAGAAAAGGGCCAAAAGTTAGGTAGGAAGGTGGTGATGTCGGGGCTAAGAGAGGAATCTCCATGAGAATTGTGAGAAGAGGTGGTACGTGCTGGGGTCGACGAAGCTCTAGGTGCCTTTTATAGGCCTGGGGAGGACCATGGCTCCCTCTGTGCACAACGACAGAGAGGAAGATAAGGGTTCAAATGGCTGATTCGTCTATGGTGCATGGGAGGCGATGAGTGGCGGCTCAAAACGTGTGGTTCGAGAAGACAAACTCGACATAAGAAAAATCTCGTGAAATGGTGAAGAGGAGAGGGAGAATGGGTCGCAGAACCGAGGAATCCTAGACTTCTCGGAGGCTAGAGGTAGGAGACGAGTCCTAGCCATTGGATAGAGATCGTACGGCGATCAAGGGCACGTGACAAGGAAATCAAAGGACAAAATGACATAAATGAAATTCGATTGATATACTATAGTTAAACTTTATGGGAACTTGTAAAATCTATTTGATGGGTCAAATAAAGTCCAAATGACCTCAAATTTTAAACATAGGTTTATGACAACACCTAGAACGATGCTATACATTTAATTTTTTGTTTTACCCAATAAAAGGTCCCTAATAAATTTATTTTCCATTAACATATATATTAGTGTATAATTTGAGTAAATTAATGTGAAGAGGCTTTATGATATTTTTTCTTGTTGTATTTTTGAGATAGCCCAACCTAGAGGCTTTCCCCACTCTATTAATTACATTTCATAATTTTATTCATTGATAAGGAGAGAGAAAAATAAATGGTTAATTACTCTCATACATTATCTCAAATACACATTATTACTCATATATTTATCCAAAAGGATATAAAAGCTCTAAATTAGCATTATCTATTAATTATCTATCATTAATGGTCATATTGCATAATTAGACCCAATTATCACATTAATTGGAACATTTGTGCTAAAACCCATTCATTGACATGAATGTGGTAAAATATAGATTTCATCATCAAACTTTTCTCAATTTCCATATTGAGGCCAAAGAAGATACAAAAGGATGGGAAATTTAGGAAAAAGTTCCAAAAGAACTATAAAGTGAATAAAAGCTCAAAAGTGGGTAAATTGCAAGGACCCTGAGATTCAGTATGTTACACAAATTTATCATGAAAAGAAATTCAATGTCCGTTGAAAAAAGGAATATTTTTATTCTAGATATTTCAACTGGAAAATTTATGAAAAAAGCTTATAGTAGGACTAAAGAATAAATTGCAGTTTTGGTTTGAAAGGAAGGTTTCTTTATATAAAGCCCCAAACTGGGTAAAAATGTATGTGAATGGGTGGATTTAATATGCAAAAAAGTATGGAAAATTGTGGGAAAATGATAAATGTGGGAAAATAGTGGAATGTGGAATGGAATCCATCATTAACTAAAGGTTTGCATTAGTCAAAATTTCTACCAAATGAGCAAAAATGGGTTTCTATAGTTTTTCCCCTCCAAGGAGAGTTTCAATGTAAGATTGTGACCAACTATCCTGAGCCAAGTGTGATCCCCAATTTTATTCATGGAAGGCCAAAAAGTTTAGACACATTGAAGATGTTGTAACCATCCTTGTCGAAAGTAGAATGATAATATTTGGCACAAATGATTTCTCCAGAGTAAGGATAGCCTTCTACTTAGGAAGCTACCTATATCTTACCAACATTTATTTCAATGGAAGTCTAACGAGCCTAAAGAGGATTGTTTATTGGAGGAAAACATTGCTATCATCATTGCTTTAGTTCTTAAATGAGTGCATGTATAATTCACTCACTAACTCATGCCTTAATGAGAAAAAGGTGGATTGAAAAGCAAATGTAATATGTGATTTGTCAAAATAATCAAAATCAAAAGTTGATAAACATGATAAATAGTGGCAACTACTTTACCTATAAGAAGATATTTGAGAAAGAGCACTCATCCCTTTTCTTACGCATCTTTAGTTTTCATTGTTTTTTTAGTGGGCCAATTTAGAGTTAGGATCAAACTCTTAAAAATCACAATATGAGGATTTTTCCTATATAGATAGGGCTTGGAACATTGAGATTGACGATTGAGTGTTAGACAAGCTTCTAGACTTAATGTGGCCTTTTGGTCAGTGATTGTATTGTTCAACAATTTTTTCTCTTGAAGCATATGACTGATTTGAGACTGGGTGTCTAGATGATTATTTAGTGAAAGGTGGTCTTTACGACGTGTTCCCCCACTAGTTCACCAACCATCCCCTAGGCAACCCACGAGTGACTATTCATGACTTCTTAGTTCTCATCTATGAATGTATGTGATTTGAGCCATAACTCATTGTCATAAAGTGATATTGGCAATTTAGTTAATTTTCAAGTCATGTTCTAAGATTTTCAAAGGGTGTGTGCATGAAAGAAAATTTATGCCCTAGTCATGATCTATGGTTATTTTTGATGATTTTACTGGAGTGGTATTCATAAGATGCAAATATGAGCATGAGATTGGTCTAGTTTTAGGTCAGTCTAGGACCCTATGTAGATATGAAATGAGTTTTGAATTGGCTCACTTTTAGATCATGATCCATGACTCAAGAGATTGGTAAGATATGTGATGATTTTAGTTCAATTCAAGATCATTTGGGACCTAAATAGATTGGAAATTGATGAATGTGGGTTGTCCAATATTAGGTCATGACCCGTGACCCAATGTATATAAAAAAAACATGGTGATGACCTAGTTTTAGGTCATGTCCAAGACCATAAAAAGATATGGAAGCAAATGCATGATGATGGTCTTGTTTTAGGTTGTATTCTAGGACCAAAAAATATTGAAAATATGAAAGAATTACTTTTATTTTAGAATGGTGGAATTTCATATTTTAAGCCAAAATTTAGAATCTTCAAATTTCTACAATTTTTGTCATACTATTTGTATTTTTCTAATTTTTTACTTTTTTCTAAATTTTTATGTGGTTGTGGAAAGTTTTCTAGAAATCCAGATACATATTTGGACTTTTTTGAATTTATATTTTTAATTGAGGAGAAATGGAAGGAGAGCCAGGAACCCTTTCCATATATTCTTTCACATGAAGAAACATCATCTACAACCATCTAAAAGGCATTTGGGTGATCATGATGATGAGAAGAGAGAGGGAGAGAGCAATTGGATTGAGTTGATATACCAACCTCATACCAATAGATCATTGCATTCTATTAGATATCCCCAATAGATCTATGGGTGGACATCTTGTGGTGGTGGAGGAGCTTCGAGTCTCCCTCTCTGACAATGTTTTCATGTGGACTTTAGCTATATCTATCTTAGGGATGATATATCTTTCCTTTTTGCACTTTAGCTTGACCATTTTGGCCATTGATGGTGAAGTCGATTTTTCTCTTCCCGGTATTCTTCACAGTTTGGAGGTTGAATATTACTTGGATGCACCAACTAATTTGTGATATGTCTAATTTTGTTGTTTTGACATTTTCTCTGTCATCTGCCATCCAATTGAGTGAATTTTAGATGTTGTCCAAACGTCATGTAGTTTCCGTCATATTTGTGTAAATTTTGGCTTGTGACTTGCATGAGGAGAAACTTGGCATGGATGAGCATGATGTGGGTGACAATGAAGGGACCCATTCTTACCCATCGTATGGACGGTAGCTTCTTTTATTGAGCTCATATTTGGTCTATAAGATCTCTTATTAGTGTTTTCTTTAAGTAGGAAACACAATGGTGTGAGTAGGATTGTGGGGGGGAAGTTCTCCCATCTGTTCCATTTATGCTTCATTCATGCATGTTATGGATAAATATACATAATTTAGGTTGAGGAGAAGGTGATAGGGTATAACTTGGAATCTTTGCTCCATGTTATATTATTTTTTCTTTACTGACATTTTGTACCCAAAACAAATGTCGTCGGAATTACTGACATTTTGCACCCAAAACAAATGTCCTCTCCCATACGGTCACTTTGTTCCTCTCCCATACAATTATCTGGAGCACGGGATACAATTTCAACCCCATAGTAATGCCATAACCGTGGGTTCCAATGCACGAGATCTTCTAGCACTTATCAATGAGGCCCTATCAATTAGTATTACACAGAAGAAATCAATTATAGAAAGTAATACAATTAGATCTACTCTTCATAGACAAACTTGGGATTTGCGATCCCAGGTAAGATTAGTTCAGGATCATGGGATACTTTTCTATCAGATAGGAAGGGCTGTTGCACAAAATGTACTTCTAAGTAATTGCCCCTAGATCCTATATCCATCTATATGAAGAAGAAATCATGTAAGGAAAGGGATTCTTATTTGTACAAATGGTACTTCGAACTTGGAATGAGCATGAAGAAATTAACGATACTTCTTTATCTTTTGAGTTGTTCTTCCAGATCAGTCGCTCAAGATCTTTGGTCTCCACTCGGACCCGATGAAAATAATCGGATCACTTCTTATGGATTCATTGAGAATGATTCTGATCTAGTTCATTGCCTATTAGAAGTAGAAGGCTCTCTGGTGGGATCCTCACGAATAGAAAAAGATTGCAGTCAGTTTGATAATAATCCAGTGACATTGCTTCTTCGGTCCGAACAAAGGAATCAGTTAGATATGATGCAAAAAGGATCTTGTTCTATCGTTGATCATAGATTTCCATATGAAAAATATGAATTGGAGTTTGAAGAAGGGGAAGGAGCCGTCGACCTGCAACAAATAGAGGAGGATTTATTAAATCACATAGTTTGGGCTCCGAGAATATGGCACCCTTGTGGAAATCTATTTGATTGTATCGAAAGGCCCAATGAATTAGGATTTCCCTATTTAGCCAGGGCATTTCGGGGCAAGCGGATCTTTTATCATAAAGAGGATGAGATTCATGAAAATGATTCGTAGTTCTTGCAGAGTGGAACCATGCAGTACCATACACGAGGTAGATTTTCCAAAGAACAAGGCTTTTTTTGAATAAGCCAATTCATTTGGGACCCTGCGGATCCATTCTTTTTCCTATTCAAAGATCGACCCTTTGTCTCTATGTTTTCACGTCGAGAATTCTTTGCAGATGAAGAGATGGCAAAGGGGCTTATTACTTCCCAAATAAATCCCCCCACATCCATATATAAATGTTGGTTCATCAAGAATAGGCAAGAAAAGCACTTCGAATTGTTGATTCATCGCCAAAGATGGCTTATAACCAATAGTTCATTATATAATGATGGGTCTTTCCATTCTAATACTCTATCTGAGAGTTATCAGTATTTATCAAATTTGTTCCTATCTAACGGAAGGCTATTGGATCAAATGACAAAGACATTGTTGAGAAAGAAATGGCTTTTCCTGGATGAAATGAAACATTTGATTCATGTAACAGGAGAAAGATTTCCTATTCTTTAGCTGTAAAGATATGTGGCCATGAAAAGGGATTAAGTGGAACAGAATCGAATTGATCGGTTGGTAGAGTCGTGGAAACACTTATTTATTCCATATTTTTGACCTTAGCTCCATGGAACAATATGCTACTGCTGAAGCATGTAAGAATTTCAAGCTTAGATCAAAACACTATGCATGGATGATATGAACTGCCTAGACGAGGATTATTGAATGGCGAACAAACAGAGCCTATTACTCACTACATCAAACAATTTCCATTAATGAGACCATGTAAATCCATCAGAAAATAAAAAATACCCATGTCCGATGAAAAGGTTGTTGCTATCTGCTCGAATAACAAATAATTGGTTTAACTAAATAATTAAAGAAAATAGATAGATCTTTCTCTTCATCTCAGGTCGATGGATCTTCTCAATTGAGGATCTCCCATATGGATAATACACATTCCAGTTGACCGAGCCTAATTGTTTTGTTCCGAAGCAAAGATATCCATGGGGGACAGTTCGGCCTATTCAGATATTCATGACTAAGAGGTATTGGATTCTCTTCCAGATAGGCCCTGAAAGGAGAAGGAATGCCAAGTCTGTCTACTCTCTCTAATTCACCCAACCTAAGAGTACCCATTTTGGGAACGTCCAGTGCCAAAGTAACTGAATGGGCAAGTCGCCAATACCTAAAATGGACTATGTAATGTACTTTATCCACTGGGTTACAGGTGGGCATTTTACCAGATGTTTCTATCAATCTACCCTTGTATGATTCCTGTTGAATCATATACTCGTCGGGGTAGGTGCAGGGTGGATGATTTCAAAACAGACTCCTCATTCATTAGATAGAGAAGATTTCATGATCCGCTGCCGAACCTATTCCAAGAGCCTGGACTTGGATCGTGGGGATTGCTGGAATACTTCGTATCAACAGATACTCGGTATATCAATATCGATTAGATTTGAGATCTTTTATTGAATTATTCATTCAATGAGCATTCTCCATATTAATATTCTATTATGCCTTGAAGAGGACTCAAACCTCCACGCTCTTTAGTACGAGATTTTGAGTCCCGCGTGTCTACCATTTCACCATCAAGGCATCTTGAAAGTGAATCATATTCCATGAATATGATGTAACCCAATGCCTATAACTCTAATTTTTTTCATCGGGTCCGAGTGGAGACCAAAGATCTTAAGCGACCGATCCGGCAGAACAACTCAAAAGATAAAGAAGTATCGTTAATTTCTTCATGCTCGTTCCAAGTTCGAAGTACCATTTGTACAAAAAAGAATCCCTTTCCTTACATGATTTCTTCTTCATATAGATGGATATAGGATCTAGGGGGCAATTACTTAGAAGTACATTTTGTGCAACAACCCTTCCTATCTGATAGAAAAGTATCCCATGATCCTGAACTGATCTTACCTGGGATCGGAAATCCCAAGTTCTATGAAGAGAAGATCTAATTGTATTAGTTTCTATAATTGATTTTTTCTGTGTAATACTAATTGATAGGGCCTCATTGATAAGTGCGACAAGATCTCGTGCATTGGAACCCACGGTTATGGAATTACTATGGAACATTTTCTTTTCCAAGTGAAACCCCCTAATATATGAAAGAATGAAAAAGTGCTTTTGTTGTTGTGGAATAAGAAGCCCTGGTATCTTAATGCATGTATTTAATTTATTCAGAGCTATTAAAGCGGGATCCACTTTTTGGGGAATATGAGTCGAAGAAATACCAAGAATATTTCTAGTAGAACATCTTTCATAGTCCCTGGAGAGAGAGTTCACTAATATACTGAGGGATAAATAATTCGACTCATTCACATACAGATCATGAATGTTTGGAATCCATATTATGCAAGGAGACATTGCTTTTGCTAATTCGAATTGAGGGGTGATATCAAATCGATCTATTTTCGTATACATAGTTAGCACTTTCATCATAGTTAGCATCTCCGTATCAAGGTCATCATCAATATGGATATCGTTACTATCATCAATATTGATATCCTCACTATCATCAATATTGATATCATCAATAGAACCTTTAGGCTTGTCATCCAGGAACTTGTTCAAAAATACCGTAATGAAAGGAACATAGGAGTTTGTCGCTAGGTATTTGACCAAATATGATCGTCCAGTTCCTATAGAACCTATCACTAATATACCCCTAGAAGAGGATAGGCCTAAGCGGAGCGAAAAGGGTTTTCCATGAGATGGAAAATGAAAACGATTAGCCCCAGACGAGGTTTGTGAATAAGTGATTGTCTGATAATGAGCAAGGAATATTCGCCTTTCTGCTAAACAGGATATATTGAACTCATAATTCATTAGATCCTTTTTATGAATGTCAACTAAGTATCGTAAGTAAATTGATCCTGGTTGTTCAATCATTTGATAACCAGAGTCATTCTTTGCTAAATGATCACTATGAGTCAGACTCAATAGAATTTGATCAATTCTTTTTTCTGTTGTTAGGGAGGAGAACTGAACCAAGAATTCTCTTTCTTCATTATCAATCGAATAATTGTTCGTGACCCAAGATTCTATTTTCTCATCAATCCAATCACTGTTCATGTTTTTTCTTTTTCTTATCAATGAATAGATCTCTTTACTTGTATGACTTAAATGTCTCATATTTATCAAAAAAGTGATTCCCCAATATCGTGCTAATAATAGCTAGGATTTCCAGAAGAAGATGCCATTCGTTTGATGAGAAATAAAAAGGAATATCGAAAATTCACGTGGCTAAAGCTGAAGCAGCTACTTTCAAAGTAACAGAAAGAAAAGCAACGACTGGAGTGGGAGAGTCAGAGTCGAAAAGAGGATTCCGCACTTCTTTCTCTCATTCAAAATCGTGCATGAGACTTTCGTCTCGCACGGCTACTAAGTGATAAAAGAAAGAAGAACTCATCTTCTTTTGTTATTACCTTCCTCGCGTGTGTATAAGACCGAATCCGTTTGATTTCTAAAAAGGATTACTAATCCTTAACTTTTCGAGGAATCCTTCATCAGTGGTTGTGAATGACTGACTTTTTCAATCTTTTTTCGACCTTGGTTGCGTAGGAGCAAGTCAAAAAGATTGAAAAATAGAACCATCTGATTTGATTCATTCTCAATAGCCATGAGATGATCATCTTAGGGTGATCCTTTTGTCGACGGATGCTCCTATTACACTCATAGTCTCTGAAGGATGAGAACCAACTATGTAGAATCTACAATGTGCAAATGTCGTGGTAGGGGTGGGGTCAGTTAAATCATCTGCAGGTACATAAACTGCTTGAATGGAGGTTATGGATCCTTCTTTGGTAGAAGTAATTCTTTCTTGAAAAGACCCCATTTATGTACTAAGGGTCGGTTGATAACCCACCGCAGAAGGCATGCTTCCTAATAAGGCGGATACCTCTGATCCTTCTTGAACGAATCGGAAGATATTGTTGATGAATAGAAGTATGTCTTGCTCATTAACATCCTAGAAATACTCTGCCATGGTTAGGGCAGTCAAACCAACTCTCATACGAGCTCCCGGTGGCTCGTTCATCTGACCATAGACTAGAGCTACTTTGGATTCTGCAATATTTTTTCCATTAATCACCCCAGATTCTTTCATTTCCATGTAAAGGTCATTTCATTCATGAGTACGTTCACCTACTCCACCAAATACGGATACACCCCCATGAGCTTTAGCAATGTTGTTGATTAATTCCATGATGAGTACTGTTTTACCCACTCCAGCTCCCCCAAATAGTCCAATTTTTCCTCCATGGTGATAAGGAGCTAAAAGATCTACTACTTTAATCCCTGTTTCAAAGAT